>CM066044.1:119558098-120037844 GCA_033557465.1 Ichthyophis bannanicus
CGCTGAATTGCCCTCTCGGATAAACCCACTGCCGCCGCACTAGTCGCCGCCCCAGTACTAAAAGAGTGCGGTGCAAACGATCCTGCATCCTCATCCACGCAGCTGGCAAGGCCCATTCTCAGGACCACCGTACACTGAAACCGCGTAAGCACTCTTCTGTCCTCGTGGATAAACAGATTACCCCTCCCCTTCGGCCGCATCAGCAAGTAAGCCTTCAGCAGCTCTACCGCGGCAACCGGACACCCACTGCCCCTCCCATTGCCCGCCAACTGGCAACCCACATGCCCCGCCCCAACTGGTCCATTCTTGCCGAACATGCCAGAAAGAGACTGACCCCACCCCTTCCTCCCCACCTTCACATGCGTGCACCAGCCAAGGCCACCCACTCCGGCCGCCCTCCCCGACTAGCCGCAATCATTTCCCCCAATGCTGAAAGCCACCAAAAAAAGGCCACTGAAACTAGCGAAAATACCGCCCGAAAAAGTACACTCCTCGAAGACAGATGAAACCACTTGAGGCACAATGCCGCCACACAAGCGTTGGATGCAAATCATAAGCTAATGAGGCCGACGCACAGCCATCCCGTTGGCGCCAGAGTACAGGCTCGCCTCCCAACCCTGTAACAAAGTCTACAAGTTAGGAAGCCCGCCCCCCCCCCGGCAGCCTCCCAACCCACTGCCCTTGCGCCGAAAGAACGCTGAACCCCGCCAGATTCTAATCAAACGTTTGTAGCAAATTCGAGATAATCCGGCCCAGCCTTCGCCCACCACCAAAAATTACAAACACATAAGTTGATCAGAAGGCGGGCCCCCCCCGCCATCCGGTGACTCCCCAGGAATATCACAACACTGTCGCCAGACCCCGCTGGGTAATAAGCTGTCCACGTAGCAGCCGACAATGAGGTCTTCAAAAGCTCAGTCATCTCTCGAGGCCAATCTGTTCCATATGTGATCGGGGACATACAGCCCGCCACCTCTTCTGTTCTTCTGGCAGCCAATGATCGGAACCGCTGCCACTTGAAACAGGACAAGACAAACATCGGCAATTGTTGTTTAGAAACTCCCCGGAATATGCCGTGCCCGGATCAACAGTATTCAATCGCAAGCACCGGCTAACACCCACCTTTTGCCCCGCCATCAGGTCCGCCACCTGCTTGGCAGCGCCGGCGCCCTGTAGTTAGTAATCACCTGTGACGACCTGCTTCATTGTCGCACCACCACACGATTCGACGATTGCGAATCCTGTCCGGCCACAATGCCAACACCTACCAGTATAGAGAATAGGAATAACTCCAAGAAGGTGAATGTTAGCCATCAGACCCTGCTGCCCTCCACCAGAAAACTGCCATTCCACTGAGGCCACCAGGAGCCCCTCAAAACGTATGATTAACCTAGGCCCTGCCCACCAGCTGCCGTCGGTATACAATTGCAGAAATCCCGACTGGAAAAATCTCACTATCACGGAAGCACCGTAGACCATGGAAATCCCTGCAAAAACTCATCCCAAAATGCTAGATCGACGCACGAATGCTCTGTGGACACCCGAAGACCGGTGATGTGATGATGTGGTTTGGAAGACCCCGGCAGTAGCCGCTGCCAAACCATCTAAGGGAACCACTCGACGCCAGGGAAGACTTTTGGGCCAGGCAAAATTCAACGACCAGATCAGAGCCTGCATCTCCCGCAAAGTCATCCTCTGGGAAACACAAGACGTTCGCCAAAACTTAAAAACCCGGAGTTTCGTTATCTTGACTGCCCGGCAGGCATGCTACCATCGCGACGGGAATCGAGCTCAATTCCAAAAAAGGTTATCCTGCGTTAGCCGGGACCCTCGGTTTTTTCTGCCGCCAAAATTTGTGGGAACAAAAAAAAGGGGACTCCCCACGCCAAGCGCCCAAAGCCTTTGCACTAGGACCATCCACAACGCCTTGCACTGCCCCGTCTGTTGCTGCCCGACCACGAGAAAAATTCGTACATGGTAATGAACCACCTGATCGTAACCCACCCGATCCATCAAAGGCCCAATGCAGAAAGAGAAATATGCTAAACCGCCTCGAAGTGAGCACAGGAGATCGAACATCCCATAGGCATGCACCCTATCGAAAGTAATAGCTACCCCCCCCCCTCAAAACGAAACCCCAACAACGGAGAAATGCCGACGGGTGCACCGGGTAACAAACAGAAAGCAGATTCGATATCTGCCTTTGCCCATCAGCACACCCGCCCGCAGTGCTGCCACGAGATCGACTGCCACGTCGAAGGATGCATACCACACCTCACAAAGATCTTTTGGGATCATATCGTTCACGGCGAAGCCCCACTGGGGGAAGACAGGTTATGAATCAGCCGGAAAATTTCCCCGGGCTTCCTTTTTCGGTATTGACCCCCAACGGAGACACCACGACATTCTGCGAAAGGCGCACTCACCGAAAGGGCCCACCACCCTTCCCCAATGCGAATCTCCTCTGCTAACTTATCCCTCACGACGCTGGGCAAAGCGCTTCACCGAGGGTGCATTTGGCCTGGACTGCGCTCGCTGCCGCCACCAATCCATTCGTCACTGAATCTGAAAACCCTTCCCTGGAAACCCCCCTCTAACCCCCCCAAATGACCCTATCCTTCCTTCTGGTGGTACCTCCGCAACCCCTCCCGCAATGCCTCAAAATTTAAGAGGAGTCGGGGCAAAACTCCCCACCAGCTCTCACTGCTTAGGGGGGGTGCAAGCCGACTCCAACTGGCACCTTTCTTAACACATTTGACGGCGAATGACCCCCATTAACAGACTCTGAACAAGCGTGGGTCGGAAGTTGCAGTCACTTAAACAGGCAAGAGGACTTGTTGAAAAACGCCAGCACAAGTCCCCTGCACCACCGCCTTCCCGGTCCGCTTTCTTCTGCCCCGCCAACTGACTCGGCCCGCACCGACACGGGCCGCGACGTCCCAGAAGCAATGGCTACCCCGCTCTTTGGGCCACTCGCCAGCCCGCTCGACGATCTAACAGACATGCTGCGTGAGTCATAAAATTAATGTCCTGAGTACCCCCAGGACAGCGACCTCAGCTCCGGTAACGGAAAGGCCGGAGGAACCGCGCCACCTCAACAAACCCCCTCCCCCCCAGCGGCCTGGACTCCAAATGCCCCATTGGCCCCCACCCGCGCCCCTCAGGGTGCTGGCGGGAGCCAATGGGCGCCCCTGCACGCCTCAGGCCCGACCCCACGAACCCCGAGGCCAAAGCCCGCAACGAGACGTGTGCGAAACCGGCCGCCCCCCCCCCGGTTAACGCCAGCTGCGCGCACGCGGGGGGTGGGCCTGCGGCCTTGCCATTAGCGTAGCCTGAGTTTAAAAAAGGTTTTGAAGAAGTTCCCCAGAGGAAAGGTCCATAAATCATTATTAAAGAGGACCTCAGCAATCCTCGGCTTGCCCCACTATAACTAGTTACAAAACCTGGTACTTATGAACTGGATTGTGCAGTATTGGAAACAGGATACTGGGCTTGGACATGGACCTTGGGTCTGGATCGCTAGTATTTACATTCCTTATGTTATGTTTATGACAGATTTATGGAATGATATAGACCACAGCTCTTTTGTGTGTCTGAGGACTTACTAACAATGACCTTGAGCCAATCAGTTTTCAGCTTGGAATAGGTCCATTGAAGTGGGATCTCATGCCTGCCTGCATAGGTTTTTTTCTGTTTTGGTATGTCTTTAGTGCTTGTAATATTTTTTTGATTTATAATTTGAGGTAAAGGGGATCCTTGGCTCAGTTGATATCATTTTGAATGATGGTGCCATAGGCCGGGGTGACTGCTACCCAGCAGAAAACCTACAGGTATCTTCTTAAAGGGTATTAGAGCATGGGATGGCATGAAATATTATTAGGTGGGAACAGATGGGGTGGGGGAGAAAGCTGTAAGAATTGAGGGCTTTTCAAGTGTGTAGAGGTATGGGGAATATTTGTATCTCAAAAATATTTGCCTGTTAATGGGTATGGGTGAAGGTTTGGGGGGGGGGCCTGGGCAGAGCATCAGCAAGTACATTATTTCTACTTTGTGTTTTGGGGGGGAGGGGTCGCTATGTGCACTTCTTGAAGTCATGGTTTGTGTTCCCCAGTGAGTAATGGACATCACAAAAATGTATTTTGATCTATGTTACTACATTTTAATAGTGAGTTTCTTTGAATGCATCTGCATATTATTGATGCTTAGGCTAACAAACACCTGTAGGGATTACAAATTTGCAGGATAGCATTTGAAAGTGAACTGTTTTAGTGCTGAGAGGTTCATAGCTTGGGGCTATCTTTCCCCCATAAAACAGCAAACAAGGATGTAGGGCAGGCAATGATTGCCCTCTCATTAATGTTCAGCTGTTACAGTTTACCCTTACAAAACACAAAAACCGAGGAAGTGAAAAAAGCTGCTAAGATGGAAGTTATTGTATGAAAATATCTCCCTTGTTCTAAGGCATGGTTAGCGAAGTTCATTTGAATTTCAATGAGATTCCTATTGAATTTTGGGTGAAGAGGATCAGGCAACATTGAATTGTAAGATCCCCAATCATTTAGTCAAAAGGGAAAGGCTTATCCAGACCTGGATTTGCACACCATTATAGTCTGTAAGATTGCAGTATTAGTTTCTCCCAGGAAACAAGGTTTTAAAAATCTGAAGGTGAAATAGAAATATACTGTACTTGACTCATCATGACACAGAGCTATCTTGTCACCTTAGTAAAATAGGAAGATGTTTTTTGCATTCTGGGTGTAGTCAGAAAGAATCCTAGAAGTTTGAACAACAGAAAGTTCAAAGGCAGACCGCAGGAAGACTATGTAAAACATGATATTAAAGTTGAAAACGTGCTTTCCAAGATTCTCACACCATCTGCCCATACAAAATGTTAAATATAAATAATTCAAAGGGGTGTGTGGGGGGGGAGGGGGGGCATAATCCAGAATGTAGCAGCAATGCTACTAAAGTGGCTGGACACCACTGCTTTAAAAAAAGTTTTTAAAAATCTAAATATTCAGCGATCTCCAGTGCATATCCAACGAATTTGGCGCTGAATATTCGATTTGCCGCATATTATAGTTTTGCCCAATTAGGGTCAGCAGTGAATATTTCATCTGCCAACCGTATTGCCAAAACCCCCTGCAACTGTCCTAACTTTATGAAGTTTGATTATCCGGTTTAGCAGCTAGACTAATTGTCGCTGACCGGATAGTCAGCAGTGCCCGCCCCATGCTCTCCCCCTCCCCCCGAAATGCCCTGGGGCTTAATCCAGATAGTACCGGGGAGTGTTTTAACCCAGTTTTAAGAAGGCAATATTCAGTGGATTTGTGGCACCGAATATTCCCTCTTCGCTGTATTTATGCAATTTTCAAGTCTGCAAATTTGCATAAATTCTTTGAATATGTCCTTCAGGTTTCTACATAGCCATGCGGAGGGTAATTTTAATAACTGGATGCCTATTTTAAGCCTTATTGTGGTGAAAAAAAAAACAACGGTAGGTGCCTATTGAGTGGCAGAAATCACACCGTAAGTTAAGGATGGGCATCAGCCCTATGGCTGGTGTAAATGCCTGCACATAGAGTTTGTAGGAATGCTTAGGCGCTTACATTTGGGCTGGTATATAAAATGTAGTTAAATAAGTAATAAATAAATAAAATAAATGGAATTATAGTGTTTCATAATCTACAAACATTGTACCTACAATATGCACGCTACCCAGGATCCACCCAAACTATGCCCATATGACACTTGACTGGTAAAGTGCGCGGCATCAAGCAATGCACCACACTGTTAACGATTTGTTGGCGTTTAGGCATGTATGTGGCCACGTTGTACATGTAACGGACCTCTAATAACCTTTAGTTAGGTGTGTACTTGTCCTTAAAGTGTGGTGCCCCTTATAATATTTTCTTCTTATAGCGTAAATCATGTTGAGGGTCATTCATTACACAGGTACACTAAAAACATTTTTTTTTAAACGGCCTCTAGATATGTTTTGATTGATTTTTTAACGTTTTTTGGTGCGCTGAAATCCAAATCTGGTAACCAATTTGCTCCATCACGTACAGATTTTTTGCTACATTGGGTTAGCAGTTTGAGTGTGAACGTTTCAGATTGAGTGCGATCGAGATAAAAGTTTCTTGGATGAATTCTTTATACTAATTGTTTAGTAGTTATTCAAATAAGAATCAAGAAAATTGTAACAAGGCAGCACATAAGAATAGAGTAATGTCAACAAAAACAACACTGTGATGGTAGCAAAATTGTCCTGCCACTTAAACACAGCCACATACATGTGCACAAACATTTGAGCATATAAGAGCGAGGTTAGACACAAAGCAAAGCAAAGAAATGTGCAAAAAATGTTTGTACAGTATGTATGTAAGAATAGAAAACGCAAACCGCACCATTGCAATACATGAAGACAACACACCCGATGGTCTGTGAAAATCCAAAATTCTAAATAAATGAGATGATCCGACAACTGTGGTAATAACTAGCAAATTTTTATTTCAAAGTTAGTAAAAAAAAGCACGATATTTGTCAACACAGTTAGATTTTCAAGTCATTCTTGGGTTCAATCAATCGTCACTGGGTGGGCCCGTTTCTAGTTTCTTCTTTCCCCGAATGCTTCCTCTTGGTGCGCTGCTTGGCGTATTTTTTCATCTGGGGTTTCCCGCAGCAGCAACCAGCAGGAAATCAAGCCCATCATAGTGGTGTTCCTCATCTTCCTTGGTACCTTCTCTCTTGCGTCCTTGATGTCCTGGTGAAACCTTCACCTTGTTTCTTCACTGTACGCCCCCAAGTTTTCGGGAAAGTAGTTCACATGGTGAGTGCAAGAAATGGACTTTCAGGCTCATGTTACAGCCTTGTTTCTTTGAAGGCATTGAGCATCCTGGAACAATATCCTTATAGTGTCTCATCCGCCCCTATTCCCCAAGAATTTGAGAACAACATCCTGAAGGAATCCCAGGCTTCTTTTTCCTTTCAGGACCTCGTTTCAGCGAATGCTCCATCTGAAATGAGTTTCCTTATATCCCACGGCCAACAAACACTCCTTCCTTTAGCTTTGCTCAGAAAGTCGGGGGAACTTTGAGCAAAGGTACCGAAAGCACTCACCATCTTTTGGAAGGGACTTGATGAATTGCTTAATGAGACCCAACTTAATGTGGAGAGGTGGTAATAGAATTTTATCACGAGGTACCAAGCTCTCATGAAGAACATTTTTATTAACCGGGTCTCAAATACTCCCGAATTGGCCAGTCTTTTTTCCCCCAGTGTAGGTCGCAGGCCCGGCTATCCCACAAGCAAAGGAAGCAGGGATATTTGGTGAAACCGGATTGCTGCCCTAATAGCATGGATAGAATTTTAAAGTCTCCACAAATCATCCACTTATGCTCATCATAACAAATCTTCTGAAAGAATCAGGGCCAAATTCTCGTATTTTTCTTGGAGAATAACAGAGTGAGCAATAGGAACTGAAGCGCATGTGTTGCCATATGAAGAAGAACACCTTTTAAAAATGCTGTCTTTTGACGAATCATGAACAGCCGCGATTCAGCAGGATCATACTTGAGTTTTAAACTTTTCCATCACTCCGTATATATCGTTGCAAATTACCAAATCTTCCTCTTTGCTGAAATACTTCAAAAATTGTGTCTCGCGGTTGCGGTACCAATAAAAAGTTGTTCCTGGTGACAATAGATTTTTCTGTTTAAGCCGAGAACCTAGCAGTTGGGCAGCATCTTTTGGGAGTCCTAAATCCCGGACTAAATCATTCAATTCAGCTTGAGAGGAAAGTTCAGGTTTCAATCTGGTTCAGTTTCAAACTCGGAAAGTACTGGACTCATCGGGAAAAGCCATCTGATGAGTCTCATCATGATCAGAACCTTCCACACAAATATGATCCAAAGATTTTGGTGGTTCAGGCACAGGTACTTCGTTGCTATGAGGCATAGGCCTAATTGCTGAGGGAAGGTTGGGGTAACTTATTACGTTCTTATTTTTTTAAGTTGTATCCCTTCACAATGCAAGAGCAAAAATAGCAGTCACTGCTGTGGTCTCTTTGTTCACGCCACATCATAGGTATTCCGAAACGAAATGCTTGTTTTTTACCTTTCATCCATAAGCATAGATCTTCCTCACATGTCTTGAAAAATTTGTGAGGAGCCCACGTTTTGTCTTGATCGCCTAACTTCAAACCGAAATAGGCGAAATATACTTTTTTAATAAATGCAGAAATGTTCCTCTGCCGCTTTTTCACGGTATATTCCCCACAAATAAAACAAAAACTGTCCGGAGAGTTGACGCAACCTCTGGCTCTGTGAGCCATCACAAATACACAGCACTGCAAACTACAACTGTAGTGAACCACTTCGGAATAAAGCTGGATTACGACTGAGCAAACAAAAGGTAATAATGAACTTGCAAGAAAACTGAAATTTGACAGGAACGTTCATGTCGCAACCACCGTGTTTGAGCGAGCGAACGAGGCGAGGCAAACAGGAAAGAACATGCGCCAGCGCGAGTACTGGATTTAGCCCCCCCCCCCCTCCCAATTGTCCTGTTAATGTATAAAAATAATACAAAACACTCTAAAATATCATGAGGGAGTGTTTCTAGTTAGTTAACCATTACAACCTCTATTTTGGGCCAAGAAAATAAACTGCAGTCGGCTAAAAAGAAATTATGTGAACATTCCTTATATGGGTAAGAAATCTAATATTGCAAGAAAACGTGACGTCATGGAACATTTTGGCTATTTTTCCTGGATTCAGCAACCCAAAATCTATAGGATCAGTTGCAAAACTGGAGGCAGTTTTTGGTAGTGTCATGTGTTATTGGTTTAAGCCAATTTTCAGTCATAAAATCCCAGGTTTGGAGAAGGTGACAATCGGTTTTAAACCAATTTACACCTTCATTTTTAGAAGTGTTACTTGGGCATCAGAGGGGATTACATGGCATTACAGGGTGTAAGATAGAGTAAAGGGGATCACATGGGGACAGGAAATCAAAGGGGAGAGAAGAGATGAAGGTGTCAACACCAAAATGTTCAGGTTGGGGAGAGGGTGTAGATGATTGCATCATGAAGAATAAAGGCGGCATGCTGAATGTGCCAGGGTGATTTGAAAGAGACCAGTGTACTGGTAGGATTGGGGTGAGGAAGAGAAGCTCGGTGCACCAAAGGAGGGGGGGGGGGAGAGATAATAATTTTTCTGATGTGAAATATGACTTTATTCTAAGCAATGGATTCTCAGCCATTATTACGTCCAAAAAGATAAAGGCCCAATATGTACCCAGTTCTGCAAACCGTGGGAGCTAGACATTCCTGCAGTTTCAGAATCGAGCACTTAGACTGGCTGGTGTTGCCCCAATACAGCAACACGGAACGTCCATTGCCCTGCCCAGCCAACCCGCCCTAATCTCCTGCTGTTGTGCCGGAGCACAGAAGGCCTGACATCGCTTCAGGCTTCCTTTTCCCACTGCCTGACCCTCAGTGGGAACAGCCCGGGTCAGGATCATACGACGGGGACTTACCTGCCCCTGCGCTGTGACATTGGTGGGACTGCCTGGCCTGATCGCTGCCATGGGTGGGACTTATTCCACCTCTTCATGACGCTAGATGTACAGGGCCCTGATCAGAATTGGCCCTATATGTCCAGGTGTGTGGGCCTGCCCTCACTCTGCCCATTTGCCAACCCCTCCAGCCCCCATCTGGAGCTCCCCGCACAAAGGTGTGTGGGGAGTTATTGATTCAGAATATGGTCCCTGTGAATAGCGGGGGGTTGCACGTCCAAACCAAACATACATCCCTGCTATTCGCAGGTCAGAATGACCCCCTTAGCATCTGATGTTAAGCAAACAACCTTTTAGTGTATTATTGTCCCAGGTATTCCAGAGAACAATCTTAGTCCTTGACAACTTCACAGTAGTGATTTAGCCCAAAAAACACCTTTTAATACATTGTAGGGGGATGTTTTTCCCAGTCACTGTTTATCCTTAGCGCTGTACTAGTGACTCAGCTCCTTAATAGCAGGAAAAAAACATGGTTTGACTTTTCAAAGTTTGAAACTTGATCTAGTTAGCAAAAGGTCTGAAATACCAAACCAACTTGGAAGAGCTAAGGTTTTACAATAGCATGAATGCATCCAAAGTTCCTCTGGGTTCTCGGAGATCCACTATGCTGTATTTTCACTTTTTCAAAAACTCAGTTCACTAGCCTTGTTTTCTTCTGATGAAGCAAAGGCTTGGTTTTATTGATAAGAGAAACATTTTCAATCCAATTTATTATGACAGGATTCTACTTTGGTATAGAATTCTTCATTGTTAATACAGTTACATGACAACGTGACAGAGGAACAATTGTGCAGAACGACCTGCTGTTTCTAAAGGCTTTCCTTTTAGTACATATGAACACCTCGTTTTTGACAGACAGTGCAAATGAATAGATATGGCCAGAGCACAAGAAACTGGAGCCCAAACATTCCTCTTGGGTTTTCATTTACAGTTAGGAGCTGCAAGACCCAATTACAGCTGACAGAGACTCAGAGGCACTGACAGAGTGCATGCCAAGCCAGTAATTGGGAAGATTATTTTTAATCAGCATATATCCCGCAGCCCAAACATTAGAGTTCTCTGGTAAGTCCTGTCAGGAAATTAAACCAAGACCAAACAATAATCTTCAAACTTGGGAATGATATTATATAACATATAATGATATCAAACCCTTCTCCTGCTTTGCTGCCTCCCTCTACAGCAGAAGACATTTAAGTTACAATAGCAGCAAAGACTGTTTTAATTATATTTTAGAGATAAGATAAAATAAAAGGCAACAGCCCAAAGCCCACTTGTTTATTCTGTGAAGTGTCAACAATAAAAAAAAATCATCATTTTCCAGTGCTTTTCTTGTGCTTTTCTTGTTTAGTATAAGAATAAAACCTTTCAAAGCAGGTGATTTCAGTTTTCAAATTGATGCTTCTATTTTAAGACAATAAATCCAGGGGTTCTCAACCCTGTCCTCGGGACCCACCTAGCCCGTCGGGTTTTCAGGATAACCACAATTAATATGTATGAGAGAGATTTGCATACACTGCCTCCATTATATGCAAATCTCTTCCATGCATATCATTGTGGTTATCCTGAAAACCCGACTGGCTAGGTGGGTCCCGAGGACAGGGTTGAGAACCCCTGGTTCACTGATAAGATATATTTTTTTAATTTTAACAAATGAAGAAACAGATGGTTTTACTGATTACAAATACCACAGTTCTATCAAGAGAGGGTTCTGCTAACTATGATAGAGTGCTATCTATCCTCGTTTCTCATGACACTATTTTATACAAGCAATCTGTGCAAACTGTTGTAAAAAAATATAACTAGTAAGAGATATCCCAGAATTGCTGTTCAAGCCACATTTTATGGGCCCTTTTATTAATGCCCATTTTAATGCAGAGCAGTCAGCAACCCTAATACGTGAATATGTCTGCGACCGCATGCTAAAACGCGCGTTGATTGGTGATCAAGGGATGGAGTGGGGAATGAGCAGAGTGTGGGCATGGACAGTGGATTTAGGCTACTACATAGGACAATTGCAGTGCGCTCAGTAGCAACAAGCTCTTAACACAGGTGCACCTAATGATCTCCACTGTAAACGCATGCAAACTGCTGTCGGGTTTGGCAGAAATAATAGCTACACCTCATGTTTTCACTGAATTCTGCATTTATGAGCTGCTTTGCATAATATTCATGGCTTCTAATTGTAGAGGTTTATATACTGTTTATACATTGTAGGAGATGAGGAGTAGCCTAGTTGCTACAGCAGTGGTTTATTAACCAAGAGACTAGGGTTGAATTCCCACTAGTATGCTTTGGGGAAGTCACTTAACCCTCTATTACCTTGGAAGAAAGGCCTGGCAATCTATTTCCAGTCACACTGCCAAGAAAACCCAGGAGCTGCTGGGTTGCCAGGAGTCAGCATTAACTTGAAGACATACATTGTAAATTTACATGCTTCTTCAGGATGAATGGAAACCATTTCTTCAAACCATCCTGAAGCTCAACGGACATAATAACCCATTCAGATAAGTGCTTACCCTGAGGCAGAACTACAATGAGAAAGTTCAAAATGCATTGGTTGTTGAAGGCAATGGGTTCAGTTTTTTAACACACTATAAGAAGGATTCTAGAAGCAGAACATCTGGGCCATCCAGATGTCCCCACTGAAGTTGGGGCCGTTAGGACCCGATTCTGGTCTGTGGGAACAAAAGGTTCCTGTGTGAGCCAGAATTGGGCCCGAGGACAGCCTGGCATTGCCCTCCAGCCTGAGCGGACATCCTCCCTGCAGGTGCCCCAGACTGCCGTAGCTCTGGACCCCAAGATCCCCCTCTGCCCAATCCACAGTTAGCCCCCATGGCCTGGATCGGGCGGCAGGGACCCCCCTGCACCTGGCCCAGACCCTGGTGGAAGCTGCCATGCCGCAATTCACCAAAAAAAACCTTCTTATACCACCTCTGAGGTGGTATAAGCAGTATGGCCCAGCAGCCCAGCAGCGCATACAGGGCCATGACCTGAATCTACCTTGTACGTGCTGCCGGGCAGCCCACCCCCGATCCCATCCCTTCCTGCCCCACACCATCTCTCCCCGTCCTGAAGCACAGAACGTATAAGGAGAGCTGGTGAAGGAATATGGTTTAGGTGGATTGCGGGATTGCACGTCCCAGCGGGATATACAGCCCCACAACCTGTGGAGGAGTGGCCTAGTGGTTGGGGCAAGGTACTTCGGGCCGGAAGGTCGGGGGTTCAAATCCCACTAGAGGACAGCAATCTTGGGCCGGAAGGACTGGGGTTTCTAGTCCCATAGGTGCTCCTTGTGGTCTTGGGCAAGCCACTTAACCCTCCATAGCCCATGTTCCCTGTAAAATAGTTCTCTGTGTGCTGTGCTTTCCTGTCTAATCAATGTGTTTATACCTAAAAAAAAAAAAATTCCTGTCATGATTTGACAATTTCCAATCTGTAATCAAAACCGCTGCTGATCGCTGGAAGTAGCGGTATACAAATGTATACTAAATAAATAAATAAATAAATAAAACCTGCATTATAGAATGAGGGCCTATATGATTGCTTAAAATAAAATAAAAGGACTTGTTGGAGGGCGCTGATTTATAGGAACCTCAATATTATGTCTGAAAAAAATCATTATAATGTTCATGACTGTTTATTTACATGGAGCATACAATATGATGTAGGATATTGTAATTACACTAGGTGGAACCTTTTATCTATATTATTGAGCCATTCAGATTGATATAGTAAATAATTTATGGATTGGGATTATGGCTACTGCTAAATAGATGAACCATTATGCTTATTATTAAGAACAAATGCAAAAAATAATTTAAAACAAACCTGATTTGGGTCCCCATGATCAATTGACGGATACAGAATGATGGACTGAACTATTGGATTAATGACAGCATAGTGAATTGCATAGTTCATCTTTATCACAATCTATAAAAACAAGGACCCCCAAGGGGTTATGTGTGCTAAAATATTCTAAATTGTTTAACATGGATGAAACCTTCCTTCAGAAACGGTATTGTATTCTCATGAAATGTACTACTACTACTATTCAGCACTTATAAAGCGCCATGCATGCAGCGCTGCACAGCTAACCTACAAGAGGTAGCCAACATACAAGAGACAGTCCCTGCCCTTCAGAGTCATGCTCATCGGAGCTTACAATCTAGTTAGAACAGTACAGAGCATTAGTCAGTTCTGCACAAGGTACGGTGTGGTACAGTTTGGTCTATAGTTTGGTCATAAGCGTTGACGGGGTTAGGGTAAGGGAGTCAGGATCTGAATGCAACGGTGAAGAGGTGGGTCTTCAACCTGGATTTGAAGAGGGTCAGGGAGGATGCCTGGCGCACAGACGCAGGTAGGCTGTACCAGGCGTAAGGTGCAGCAAGGTGAAAGGAGCGCAGTCGGGAGTTCACTGTGCGGGTGAAAGGCATTGATAGAAGTAATTTGTTAGCAGAGCACAAGTTTCGAGAGGGGATGTAGGGAGAGATAAGAGGTATTGAGGGCCTTGGAGTGAATGCATTTATAGGTCAGTAGGAGAAGCTTAAATTGGATGCGCAATTGGACAGGGAGCCAGTGAAGCGACTTGAGAAGAGGAGTAATGTGGGCATGGCGAGGCTGGGTGAAGATTAGTCGAGCAGCGTGATTTTTGTATAGATTGAAGGGGAAGGAGGTGGCTCACGGGGAGACCAGCGAGGAGTAGGTTGCAGTAATCTAAGCGGAAGGAGATTAAGGAGTGGATAAGCGTTTTTGTAGTGTGTTCAGAGAGGAAGGGGCGGATTTTGCTGATGTTGTAGAGAAAGAAGTGGCAGGTCTTAGCTACAAGCTAGATATGAGCGGAGAAGGAGAGAGAGGTGTCAAAGATAACCCCTAAGTTGCGGGCAGAGGGAACAGGAAGGATAGTAGATCCATCCACATGGACTGAAAAGGGGGAAGTGGGGGGGAGGAGTTGGGTGGAAAGACAAGGAGTTCAGTCTTGGCCATGTTCAGTTTCAATCGGCGATGAGACATCCAGGCAGTGATGTCCGAAAGGCAGGCAGAGATCTTAGATTGGGTTGCCGGAGAACTATTAGGTGTAGAGAGGTAGATTTGGGGGTCATCGGCATAAAGATGGTACTGAAAGCCATGGGAGGAGATAAGCGCGCCCAGGCCTTGGGTATAGAGAAGAGGAGGGGGCCCAAGACAGATCTCTGGGGTACACCTACATGGAGCGGGGTAGGGGAGGAGGAGAAGCCACCAGAGCATACACTGAATGAGCGATGGGAGAGGTAGGAGGAGAACCAGGATCGTACAGAGTCCTTGAAGCCAAGCAAGGAGAGGGTGGTGAGGAGAAGGTTGTGATCAATGGTGTCGAAGGCAGCAGAAAGGTCAAGAAGGATGAGGATAGAATAGAGGCCCTTAGATTTAGCCAGGAACAGGTTGTTGGTGCCTTTTGTGAGTGTTGTTTCAGTGGAGTGTAGGGACGGAAGTCAGATTGTAGTGGCTCCAGGATGACCTGGGAGGTGAGGAAGTCAAGGCAGTGATGGTGGACTGCTTGTTCTAGTAGTTTGGATATGAAGGGAAGGAGGGAGATGGGTCGATAGTTAGAAGGGCATGTGGGGTCAAGTGAGGGTTTCTTGAGGAGGGGTGTGACAACAGCATGTTTGAAGTCAACGGGAACAGTTGCAGTGGAGAGTGAAAGGTTGAGGATATGAGTGATGGAGGGGACAATGGTGAGGGAGATGGAACGTACCCTTGATTTAATGTTGTTATTAGTGGAGACATTATCGTTGTCGGAGAAGGAAACTCAAGAAAAAATGAAAAAACTGAAGGAACAGTTACAACAATCGGTATCAGTTGATTTGTATCAAATTAAACTCAAAAGATTCAGGAGACTCTGAATAAATTTCAGGATAAGATAAAGGCCACAGAATTGAAGAAATTTTGCCGGGATCAGATGGATTTATGGATAAAACTATTTTTCCATGGATGAATAAGACTGATAATCCATCTGTGAAAGAATATACTAGCTATACATCTGATGATACAAGCAGGGATGAATATTCTCAGGATTTTTTGGAATTCCCAGAATGGTGAGGATGGGTGAGAGGAAGAGGCAGACCACGGGGCCGATGGCCAACGAAGGTTGGTGGAGACCCATAACGCGGGCTCATTCTAAAAAAACAGCAATCATCAACTTGCCAGCAGAGCTTCTTACCATATCTCAAGCTCAAGTCCTTGATCTGGGTATGTCATTTGTTCCCACACTTGACTATAGAGCCTTTGATGCGCAAGTTGCCTTACATGGCTTCTTTCACCATTTAGTGATCTGGCATTATTGTGTATCTCGACTTATTTCTTTAGATATGTCATAGGTCTGCCCAGAGTCTAAATGGTCCCCTGTTGGACCTATTGATCCATTGTTTGTAACTTATTAGAAATGAGTGTTACAGGATTTAGCACATGTGGAAAAACAATCAGATTATGTGCAAATAAATTTATTGAAGTTAACACATTCTGCATTATTGCAATTGAAGAATAATAAGAATATTGTCATCAGATGAGCTGACATGGGCAGAGCAATTATCATACATGCTACGGAACAATATAACACGGACATTTTGACTCAACTAGAGGATATTCATTATTATCAACATTTGGACCATGATCCACCTCCTGATCTGTTATTGCAAGTAAAGGAGGTGGTCACAAAAGATTATTTGCAGCATCATTTGACTCGGAAAGAAATGCAATTTTTGATTAATACAAGACCATAGATTCCGATATTTTATATGGTTCCTAAAATTCATAAGAATTCAGCCAATCCACCAGGTCTTCCAATTGTGGCAAGTGATGATTCTGTTTTAGAACCATTATCAATATTCGTGGATAAAATCCTGATTCCTCTTGACTTGCCAAATTTCTTCTTTTTTGAAGGATACTACTCACACTTCGTGTATCCTGTCAGATCTTACTTTCCCTGATGGCTAGTCTCATTTGATGTGAAATCCTTATATACTAATATCAATCAAAATGAGGCATTGGATGTTTTAGCAGATTTGGATTGAAATGATACCCCTACCAGAGAGATTGCCAAAAGAGGATGTCATGGAGTTTCTCACTTTGGTGCTAAAAAAATAATTATTTTGCTTCAATGGTATATTTTATTATCAAAAATTTGGGTGGCCATGGGTGCTACAATAGCACCAACTGTAGCCAGTCTTTATATGGCCCAATTTGAGCAGCATTATTTGTATGGCTCACACTGGATGAGACAACTTTTGTTGTGGAAAAGGTATCTGGATGATATCCTCTGTATATGGAAAGGTGATTTATGATTTTTGGAAATGTTTTACCATATGGTTGAATTTTTTGAAATCTACTATACAGTTTGAAAGCACCTACCATGCTACATGTTTGGCTTTTTTAGATATCTGTGGGAAGGGAATTAGTTTCATACCACTTTATATCAAAAAGCAGTAGCCCAAAATAATTCATTGAAATATTCAAGTTATCATGTTAAACTACAGAATGGTCTTCCAATCAGTCAATTTCTGAGACTTTGATGATTATGCTCTGAATGAGCTGATTATATTAAGGAATCTCAGAAATTGTTTCAAAAATATCACGATAGAAGCTAGCCATATTCTGTGATAAAAAAGGCTTATCTTCAAGGCTTATATGCCCAATGGAATTTATTACTGATGTAAAAAACCTCCGATACTGATTTGTCTGAAGATGCTTTAATTTGTTCTTTACCCTTCTCCACATAATCATCTCAAGTTGCATTGATAGTGCATAAATATTGGACAGTTTTGCAATTACATTAATGTTTTCAAGAACCCCCTATTGAAGCCTATAAATTATATTTTGGCCATATCCACAGGTCCATGAAAGCTCAACTGCGTGAACATAAGTCCTGTTTAAACACAAAAGGTCTGATATTGATTTGGGTAGGCTATATAGCCATGCCCGCTGACACTTAACCAGGATATTCAATGTCGGGGTCATAGGAGGCCCTGACATTGAATATCCAGGGATCACCGCAAAAGCCGGAAGCCGCAGTAACTAACCAGGCAGCAGTGATATTGCATGCTGCCCAGTTGGCTCCTGCGCCTTAACGATAGGCGAGGGGTTTCCTTGCCTATCTTTACGGTGCCAGTTAGTGCTTGTCTCCACCTCTGCTCCGCCCCGGAATGCCCCAAGCATGCCCCGACACTAACCACATAGCATCGGGGCACATAGGGGAGTTAGGAGGGGATATTCAATGGCACAAACTGTGTAAGTGCCGCTGAATTCCCCATTTAAGACATTTACATGGCTTTCTGGACTGTAAACTATGTAAATGCCTTTCGAATATCGGGCCCTAATACTTTAACTGCCCCTATAGTAGAACATTACCTACAAAAGAAACACACTTTTGACAAGCTACAGCATGTTCCTCCTTTTTTGGTGTGGGGGAGGTTGGGACGTAACTCTCAATTATAGAGAGCAATTTTGGATTTTTTATCTGGATACACTTCAGCCCAGTTAAAAAATACTTAAAAAGATGTCGTGGCCATTTTTAATCAAATGAGCTCCAGGATGGTTTAAAGAAACAGTTTCCTCTCATCCTGAAGAAACGGACAGAGTAACCATTTCAGATAACTGCTAACCCTGAGGCAGGACTACAATAAGATAAGTTCAAAATGCGTAGGTTGTTGAAGGCATTCGGTTCAATTTTTAACACACTATGGGCCCGATTCTGAAATGTGGGTTGCGGGGCCCATAGCGTAGTGCAAGCCATCTGGGCCTGATTCCCCCTCCAGCTTCCCCTTACATCCTGAGCATCAGAATGGGGAGAGCCAGGGGGGGGGGGGGGCGCTAGGGGAAAGAAATCAGGGTGGAGTGGGTGCAGGCCAGCCTGGCAGGACTTGCAGGGCCGATTCAGGTCCCAGCAGGACGTACAGGGCCCTTGGGGACGTGCTGCTTATTTCACCTCAAAGGTGGAATAAGGAGCACAAAACCAGCGATCGGGTCCGGGGATCCCAACACCAGGGCTGGGGCCAGGTGCAAGGGTTCCTCACCACCCGATCCAGGCCACGGCAGGCCAGCCGTAGGTCGGGTGGTGGGGTAAAGGGGGGCCGAAGTCAGGGGAGGAAGTCAGGGGAGGAAGTCCCTGCAGGCGGCAGGGGCACTCCAGAGCATCCTCGGGCCTGATTCTGGTTACTATGGGAACATTCTGTTCCCACTGTCCAGAATCGGGTCCGACTCTCGGGGATGTCTGGAAGGACCGGCATCCCCCTACCTGAATCGGGCTCATAATGATCACTTAAAATAGAATAAAAGGACTTATTGGAAGATGCTGACAGTATAGCAACCTCAATATTATGTCCGACAAAAAGTCATTATAATGTTTATTACTGTTTATTTACATAGAGCCTGATTTTCAAAGGCAGTTACACAGGTAACAACCCATGTTACCCATGTAAATACCTTAACCGGGATTTTGCAAAGGCGCCTCTATGGGTAGTGCCTTTGGAAAATCCCAGTTAGGTCCCTAACATGCCCAGATGCTATCCGATAAACTAAAAGGATACAAGTTCCTATGGAATAGAGTAAAACCAGAATTGTTAAAAGTTGTGAAGTAGTGAGGGGAAAGTTGATAATCAGCTGTTTCCTGTGTCATTGACCCATGAATGAAATATAGTATTTTCTGTTTGTCTTAATACACCTTTTTCATTTTGTTCATAGGAAACAACGCAGAGATCATCTGAAAGTGATGCACACAGTTCTTCTGAATGGAGTCTTTATTCAGTAAGTGTCCTCAGGATATCCAGATTTTGCTCAGGCAATAACAGTGGAATGAAACCTCAGTTTTGTTATGATGAATATTCTGAAAAGCAGCTTTCCCCGCCCCCTGCCTCTTATAAATCCAGCAGCCTCATCTTGAGCCAGGATGATAGTGTTGTGCAATCCATATTTAACAGAGGCAGAGTATCCTGTTGACTAGTTAAATGAATCATGTTCCTCGTTCCACATTAAAAAAAAATTCATGTTCTACTGA
Organism: Ichthyophis bannanicus; assembly: GCA_033557465.1. Classification (NCBI taxonomy): domain Eukaryota; kingdom Metazoa; phylum Chordata; class Amphibia; order Gymnophiona; family Ichthyophiidae; genus Ichthyophis; species Ichthyophis bannanicus. The sequence continues at coordinate 119,577,702 of CM066044.1, forward strand.
AAGTTAAATTTCACACTTAGAATTCTATGATAGTTTGCCTCTTTATGAGGATGACTTGCATATTAAACAGGAAGAAAGAAAATCTTTAGGTATAGATTAGATATTTATTAATGTGATATTTCCATTTAAGCATAGAATTTGTAGTCATTAAACAAGTGAAATAAGAGTCAACAAAGAAATTGTTTGTAATGCATTTTATGGGATGAAATTAACTCATTAATGGCCTGGTTTCATCGGATATATGCACTGGCCTGTTGAAAGATGCATAGACCATTCATTCTTATGTGCACCTTGTGTAGGTGTAGTTGTGATGTATGTTCAGAGGTATGCATGCTACAGGGTGTCTATTTTATAAAGATATATAGGGGCCTTTTTACTAAAGGGTGCTGGCTGTCAGCATGGGTCTGGTGCTCGCTAAAGGTGTGTTGTGTTGGACTTGTATTGACAGCTAGCGTGGGACCATGACAGCATTGTTAGATTTTTCCATCTAAGTGTCCATGGTGCATTAGGGTTGTGAAGTGGGTAAGATGAGAACCTCAAGTCAGCTCGCCCACACTACCTGCATGGTGGGCAAGTAGCACAGGTGCACTCGCTGCCACCTCCATTGATGCTGTGAAAACTTTGGTCCTATTCAATAAAAATTATCCACCAATCTTTGGATGTCCTCATCAGTTCTGCTGTGGACCATCAAATGACTCTAAATAAGCTCCGTGTATTATTTTTGTTCACGAAAATATGAACTTCTTTGAGATTTTACTGTTTTCCACAGTCACAATATACACAGTTTCATGCACCTTCTTCATTGTATTATCTTTTTCTACTCTTCGCTTTTCAAACCTCTTCTCCATTTACTCACATGGGGTAATTTTATAACAGTTGCCTAATGTGAGAATTTCAAAAGGTACCTGTTTGTACCATTTTTTTATAAAGGCATCATAGAACCAAGTCCCTTCACTGGCTCCCCATCAGTTTCTACATCCAGTTCAAACGTCTCTTACTGACCTACAAGTGCATTCATTCTGCAGCTCTTCACTTCCTTTCTTCTCTTAGCTGACTCTACACCCCTCCTCAGGAACTCTGCTCCTCTGGCAGATCCCTTTTATCTGTGCCCTTCTCTGCCACTGCCAACTCCAGACCGTTCATTCCATCTTGCTGCTCCATATACCTGGAACAAACTACCTGAGTCTGTGCATCAGGCTCCTTCTCTAGCCCTTTTCAAATCCAGGCTAAAAACCCACCTCTCTGAGGCTGCTTTTGGATCCTGATGCTCCTCACTCTCGTGCCCACTACTTATGTGTATCTTTCCATACTCTAGCTATGTGATTTAGCTTGACTAGACTGTAAGCCCTTATGAGCTGGGACTGTGTCTTACATCTATATGTACAGTACAGCGCTGCAAATGATTAGTATTTGTTGTGTGTGTGTGTGTATATATATATATATATATACAGTATATATGAAATAGGCTCCCGGAACCTCCTTCAATAGTGCATCAATGCCCATGTGTAAATTTATACATCCTCTGAATAAAGGTGTAAATTTGTCCGTATGTACCCACATATTTTAAAAATATTCACATCCATAGCAGCTTTACCACTGTTCTGCTCAAACAGTGCTCACAGGAATTGCAACACACGGAAGGGCATGGTTATTAAATTATGCTAATCATTAGTGCATAGTAAGCATTCCACACTGAAAGTAAGCAAACCCAGAATTAAAAACCATGCACTAACTGAATAACATGCAATTGGGCAGGGACTGGGTTGGTTAGGCGTCGAACATGGGCATTGATGGCACATCACAGTTAGCAAGGATGTTTTGGCGTGTGCCTAGCATGAATGCCACCTCAATGGGTGATCTTGAGTGCACACTCACGCAGGTTAGCGAAGTGACGCATATCTGCAATGCTCTCACTGCAGAGGGACAGACGCACAAGTCTCCTGAAATTGACACAGGCTTCCACACTAGCTTCGCATTCTTTAGTAAACATGTCCCAGATTGCATAAAAGTCGATTAGTTTGTTGTTGCTTTTTTTTTTCCAGAGTACAAGTTCAGAGATACCCAACCCTATCTTATTTTGAGAACAGATGTTATTATTAAATTTCAGTTCAGATTGAAATGTGAACATCAGCCAATTGCTGTAGCAACATTTTACTGGTCAGCACTTCATATTCTCATAGAAAGTGGCAGTTCTCAGCTTCCCAGTGGCACTGTAGTGATAATTAATTTGTGCTGCTAAAGATATCTGTGCTCAAAGCTTTGTTCAGATTGTAATAAAATAAATCCCTAAGACTTGGCATTTGAAGACCTAACAGTAGCCATCTATCTGTCCTCTGCTCCCCCAGCATCTTAATATCTACACACAATAGTCTAGACATCACAGAAGTTTTGCTCTCTCGTTTCTAGCTCAAGATTTCAAGTTCCAATAGTAATTTGACAGTATTGTGAAAGAAACAAAAAACAGTTCCCTTAAAATATAAATAGACATGATAAAATGGCAGGTGACTCGTATTCCTTGGTGTAGCAACTGAATGTCTGCTCTCTATTTACAATTCCAATATTCTTTCCTTAGACCCAATGGATTTTAATGTTTTTCTTTGGTCTGTTACACTTGTCATCTCCAGTATAGTAACTGCTGTTGGAAGTATTTAACTGAGTAACGAGAAACTGTTTTAGCTTCCAGGGCATCAGTGTTTGAAGTCAGTGAGCAGGGCTTAGCGTCTCAGAAATGTTTGTGTCAAGCAGCTTTTTGCATTCAGACTCAGACTCAGGCAATTCAATGTGGCCGTAAGATTTACTGCATAGGATAGAGAAAATGCCTCTTTGCCTTGGGGACATGTGCTGAATTCATTCAGGAGTTTTAAATGAGTTTGATGCATTCTGCTTACATTGTCAAGTGCCATCATAAAGCCTTTATACCACTATTTTCCTGTTTTATTTTAGCTTTTTTTTTTTTTTGCATGATTTGACAGTGATTATCCCAGTTACGAAAATCAATTGGGTCGACCCACAAAGAGAATGAATATTTCAATCTATATGTGGGATGTATATCTGAGAGATAATACATATAGTACCTGATATTATTAGAGAAGTTGTACAAGATGACTGATTTAATTTGAACGAAGACAAAATACTTAAATCAGTCAATATCCAGCCATGGAAGTTAGCTGTGATACCAAAGAGGAGCTCCAGATTGGATTGAAGGAGTCAATTTACAAGAGTGGAGTGTTAATTGAAGGTGGATTTCCAAAGCTTTAACATTCTTATGCAGATACATATCTATTAAAATGAAATGCCTCAATAAGGTCCCCCCAAATCACGGCCATGTTGAGTTTCAGATGTGTTGAAGAAGATTAATAAATCCACTTTTACTATTTTTTGATATTGTGAGGTTGTCTACCTGTTCAACTCACTTTGGGTGTATTGGTTGGCACTGTGAGTGTGTGTGAACATAAGAACATAAGATATGCCATACTGGGTCAGACCAAGGTCCATCAAGCCCAGTATTCTGTTTCCAACAGTGGCCAATCTAGGTCATATGTACCTAGCAGTTTCCCCAAGGGACACAGGTTCCACAATGCTTGTATTGGTTCAAGCATTGATATCCTGGGTCCCTTCTTAATAATGGTTTATGGACCTTTCCTCCAGGAACTTTTCCAAACCTTTTTTAAACCCAGCTACACTAACAGCCTTTACTACATCCTCCGGTAACAAATTCCAGAATTTGATTACACGTTGAGTGAAAAAATATTTTCTTTTATTAGTCTTAAATAGTTTACCCTGTAGCTTCATTGCATGTCCCCTACTCTTTCTATATTCTGATAAGGTAAACAATCGATCTACGTTTACCCGTTCCACTCCGTTCATTAATTTATAGACTTCTATCATATCTCCCCTCAGCCATCTCTTTTCCAGGTTAAAGAGCCTTAGCCTTTTTAGCCTTTCTTCATAGGAGTATCCTTCCATCCCCTTTACCATTTTGGTGGCTCTTCTCTGAACCTTTTCTAAAATCGCTATATCCTTTTTAAGATACGGCGACCAGAATTGCACACAATATTCAAGGTGCGGTCTCACCATGGAACGATATATAGGCATTATAATATCTTTTTTTTTATTTTCCATTCCTTTCCTTATCATACCTAGCATTCTATTTGCTCTCTTGGCCGCTGCTGCACACTGGGCCGAGGGTTTTAACATGGTATCCACAATGACGCCTAAATCTTTTTCCTGGGTGGTGGTTCCTAATGTGGAACCTTGCATCGTGTAACCATAGTTTGGGTTGTTCTTCCCTAGGTGCATAACCTTGCACTTGTCCACATTAAATTTCTTCTGCCATTTTGATGCCCAGTCTTCCAATTTATCAAGATCCTCTTGCAATTTTCCACAATCCTCTTTGGTTTTAACAACTTTAAATAGTTTTGTGTCATCCGCAAATTTGATAACCTCACTCGTTATTCCACTTTCCAGGTCATTATGAATATGTCAAAAAGCAGCGGACCCAGCACAGATCCCTGGGGTACACCACTATTCACCTTTCTCCATTGGAAAAATTGGCCATTTAGCCCTACCCTCTGCTTTCTATCTTTTAACCAGTTCCTGATCCACAATAGTACACTGCCTCCTATCCCATGACTCATTTAGTTTTGCCAAAAGTCTCTCATGAGGGACCTTGTCAAAGGCTTTCTGAAAGTCCAGATACACAATATCAACCAACTCACCTTTGTCCACCTGATTATTCACTCCTTCAAAAAAACATAACAGATTAGTAAGACAAGATCTTCCTTGTCTAAAGCCCATGTTGGCTGTCTCCCATTAGGTCATGACTATCTACATGCTGAGTAATTTTATTCTTTATGATGGTTTCTACCATTTTTCCCGGTACTGATGTCAGGCTCACCGGTCTGTAGTTTCCCGGATCACCCCTGGAACCCTTTTTAAAAATTGGTGTTACATTGGCGATCCTCCAATCTTCAGGTATTAGAGATGATTTTAATGATAGTTCACAGATTACTAATAGCAGGTCTGCAATCTCGTATTTCAGTTCTTTCAACACCCTTGGATGTATACCATCCAGTCCAGGTGATTTGCTACTCTTCAGCTTATCTAATAGTAGTAATACATCTTCCCGATGTATCGATATTTCCTTCAATTCTTCCGCACCTTTAAATACCACTTCAGTCATGGGTAACATCCCTACATCTTCCTCAGTAAAGACTGAAGCAAAGAATTCATTCAGTTTCTCCGCTATCGCCTTGTCGCCTTTTAGTGCTCCTTTAACCCCTTTATCATCTAATGGACCAACTGACTCTCTCACAGGTTTTTTGCTACGAATGTACTTGAAAAGGTCTTTACGTCGCGTTTTTGCTTCCGCAGCAAGCTTCTTCTCAAATTCTCCCTTTGTCTGCCTTATGAATGCCTTGCATTTGACTTGCCAGTGCTTGTGCTGTTTCCAGGTTTCATTGTTTGGCTCTTTTTTTCTTCTTTACCAGTGCTGGCTATATCCATATAACAGCAATTTTCAGTGCCACTATATGGATAGGCTATCTGACCAATGATCAGGACAGCTTTTTTTCTCTCCTAAGCTATGCAGATTGCTATCTGTACAGCGGTTATGAGTATTGCTACTATATGGATAATTTGCTGCTCAGCCCCAGAACTTTCTGGATAGTGCCAGGGCTATCTGTTAGAATAGTCAATATCCTTCCTCCGGCACTTCAGGTAGCAGCTGCTGCTAACTAGATACCTGGAATTTTGTTTGTGTTTTCACACTTGAACCCACAGTTACAGTTACCGCTTAGGCATGACAGTTAACACACAGATTTTTGCACTGTCAATCATGCATTAGGTTGCTGAATGGACAGGTTGGGAGCATAGACTGGGAGAGCACATTGTAGTTAGCACAGGGGTACATATCAATTGCTGTTGATGTTGCAATTAGCACAGGTTCACCTAACATCACCTCAATGTGTGACATTAGGTGCATTCATGGTATCTGTGCTGCACGTTTAGGTTCCCATCTCCTGGCCATGTCCCTGCAGTTATCGTGGAGGTTTTCCACTTAATGCACATGAGCTTTTGTGCTAAACATGCGTTAAGTGCAAACAGTTATCACACTTTAATATAGGGGCCCCTTAGTCTTATTCCCTTCCAATGAATTAATCTTGAGATAAAAATAGAGACAGATTTGCTGGTCCTTATATGTATAATTAATGTTTTTATGTTCCCATCTGATAATAACTTAGGTAGCAAAGTGCATATTAATCAACCTTCAGGATAGAAAGGTGCTTGAATTTCATTAGTAAAGATAGAATTCCAGTGTGTCGGCTGGTAAGGCAAGTTTTGGGCATAATAGGAAAACAATGCATCTGATACTCAGCCTCGATGGTCCATTTGTTTTTTAAATGCCTGCTGCTGTGGCTATAAAAAATCCAGATATTCCGTGGTGGGATGAATATCATCATTGATTGGATAACTGTGGACTCTGCCCAGCTCCACCTATGGATCATCCCAGCACTATCCACATAGGAAGCTCATTGGCACTATTCTCATGGAGGGGAATTTCAGAAGGTATGTCATAGTGCAATCTGGGGCATGTAAGAGCATGTCTGAAAAAAAAAAAAAACAGGCACATCCAGGTGCAGACATGATTTCACAAATGTGGACATGCCCGATATGGACATTTCAGAACCAGGATGTCTAGGATAGCCTAATGCTTAAAGTATTGGGCTAGGAACAAGGCACCGGAGTCCCACTGCTGCTCTCTGTTGACATTGTGCCGAGTACTGGGAGTGCTGTCTTCTCTACACCTCTGGATGTTTTTCAGTCAAAACAAGCAATTTTCAGATTTTCATGCCTGGAACAGGTGTAAAGTTAGATGCAATGGCAGATGGCCATGTTTCTGAGATGAGTTCAGGGACATACAGGTTCCTGGGAATCCCTGGCCATACCTCCACCATGGCCCGTTTAGACCTGGACATCCTCATGCTGGGCAAGTCTCCAGAGCTGTCTTCTAAAATGACTTTGGATGTCTCTGTGCCCATTTTCAGATGTCCAAAGTACAAATAGAGATTCTAAAATGACCCCCATACTGCCACTGAATATTCACAAAATAGCCACTGCTAAGGGAAATATCTGGATAACTTCCACAGATATCCAGGAGCTTTCCTTCGAATATTGGGCCCAATTTATATAAATGATATTTTCTAATCTAAGGGCAAGTTTCATTAATGTGCACCACTGAATTAATATTTATTTATTTATTTATTTATTTAGTAAACATTTGTATACCGCTGCTTCCTACAATCAGCAGCGGTTTACTCTACAGAATCGTAATGCTTTGTACAGCACATTGAGATCTTTCAGATTTACATTTTTGATTGGTCAATGATTTACATAACACGGGGAGAATCAGTAGGGTGCAACATACATTTGATTTGAGCACACAGATTTGGGTATACATTTGATTACAATAGCGTGGGGGGGGGGGTCCCATATATACAATTTATACAGAATTACTTGCCAAAAAGTACAATCTATACATGATTAGCAGTTAGCTCAAGTTGTAGTGGGTTTGAAACAAGTGTGTTTTAAGTGTGTTTTAATATATTCTTAAACCGTTAATGCCAGAATTAGCGAATAGGTCCCACTGAATAAAATGGACCGACTGTAAATAGGAGGCATTATTAGTACATGGTGACACCTTCTAGTAAATCTAGCACTAAGTGTGTTATTTTTTTATAAAGATTTCTTCAATACAAAAATTGACTGCAAAGGTCCACAAGAACTTTGTATCCACAGCAGTTTGATTACCCCGATATGAACCAAAATCAAGAGAAACCCCCAGGGCAAATAGGAACACTGTAGCCCAAATCCTAAAGAATCCACAGATAAACAGTCTCCACTCCTCAAAATTATTGAACCAGTTTCCAAACAAATTGATTATTTTTTTGTCGGACAAAGAACCTCAGGCAAGGAACCCTTAACTGAAGGTTTGCGTCCTTTTTTTCAAATGCAGTAACATTTTAAACTGCTATAGACAAGTTTTAACCAAAGAAGTACGTAGCTGAAACCTCTGTGCTACAACACGGTCCATCATTAGTGGTGGAAAAAAGACTTGCGTTTCGGGTTATCAAACTTCCAAACCCTGCTTCAGGTTAATGTCCACCCTGATATGAAAGTACATAGGTACACGGAAATTTGAGGAAAAAGGTCACTCCCTGTGCTAATACCTTAGGCTTTCACGCCAGGAAAGCCTTCCTCCTCAATTGGGTAATTCTAGATACGTCTAGAAAATACATTAATTTGTTGACCACAAAATGGAAGACTTTTCTTCTGAAAAAAATAATCTCAAAATATTATTCCACTCAATTTCTGAGTAGAAGGAAACTGTCAGTGTGGCATGATATAGAACATCATCAATAGAACTCTCTAGAAAGGCAGACAAATCTAAGCCTTCCCTATCTTTATCCAAAAATTTCTTCCCCTTAGAGAGATTTGTTTAACAAGGCTTATTAGAGACTTTTAAATTTTCCACGTCTAAATAGGAAAGTATTTCCTTTAGATATTTCTGAAGCAGAAGCACAGGAAAAAGGTAATGCATGCGTGGAAAGTTCAAAAATCTAAATTTTTTTGCACAGAATGAATTTTTCATTGATTCTATGATTCTTCAATGAATTACCAAACTATCCTTTATTAAGGAAGTACAAGAAGAATGCAAAGCAATCATTTGAGATTCAGATTTAAGTAAATGTGAATCCACAACTGACAACCTAACATCTTGCTTAGTCAATTTTGCCACAGTATCATCAGTGAAGTCCAAAAGATCTTTAAGCAAACAACCAAGAGAAGCTTCTTGTCAGCTAACAGCTTCCAAAATATCTTTCAAAGTAATATCCGCATCAGAAGTAATTAATGTTGCTTTAACTTGTAAAGAAGGAAAACATACTTCTTTAGGCATAGATACAGGAGCTGTTCCCATACCAGAATTTAACTCAACTAAGGAGTCCTCTCGACCTTTGGGCAGCAACACTGAGGCTGGCTGTGAACTCACCCCCTCCTGGGGGGCACTGCCAGTGTCTCTCAAAGTCAAACTGAGATGGTTGGGTGGGGTGACCACACCTGATTTATCGGAAGAATCTGGAGTGGAACCAGAACGCACCACAGGAGATGAAGGTAGAACTTTGACATGACAAGGTCCAACTGCAGCAACCACCTCCCGTGGACATCTGCCACTTCCCACGGGCACGCATCATGTCCCACGGTGGAGCTGAGTTTAAAGGCCCTGCACTGACATTACCAGTAGCTGCCTGATGTGAACATTGACAGTGAATTCTGCAGCAAGACAGCACCCGGTCTCAGGAATCTCACAGTGGGGCCGAGATCTAAAGAACCTGCGCTGACATCACTAGCAGCTGCCCAGTGTGAACGCCAACAGCGAATCCTGCAGCAAGACAACACCTGGTCTCCAACACATCACACTTCTGTGTTGAAACAGCAAGGCCTCCTATTCCTGGCAAAAATTGTAAGAAAACAGAGGATAAGGGAAAAGTTGGCAAATATAGAGTTCACCAGGAAATTCAGCCATGCAAAGTTTGAACAGATATAGTTTTTCTACCAATGTTTGTTTCAGAAAAACATGAACTGTTATATATAGACAGGTTTCACGTTTATAGAAAAAAGATGTATATGAGTTTAATCAAATTTTTGAATATTTTATTCAAAATGTATTATAAGCTAAGCAGTGATCATTTTAAGGCACATTTTAAAAAGGCCATTTAGAGGCCCCCTGGGTTGTATAAATCAAAATGTCTAAAATTCTGTAAGAGGATCAATAGAGAATGTAGAAACATGTAAATGTGTTTTAAAATCAGTCTATTCTCACTCACAAAGAAAAACGTCTCCATCACCATTTCATGAAATGGAGACATGCAGAATAAAGGTCTGTACATGTGCAGTGAGATGATCGATTTTAGAAACGTGCATGTGTGAATGATCGACATGGGCAGGGAATGGGTGAGACAGACATGTCAGCGTGGTTACCAAACTAGGAAAATCTACTCCCTGCCTCGTTCCTGTCTCCCCTTGGGTCCACTGCATGAAATTCAAAGATCGCAGAAAAGTGCCTGTGATATCTGCATTCCTCTCATGTTAGCTGTTCCTCCGAGTGATAAATCTTCTTTGCACCATTGAAGCAGCTAATGCCTTTAGTAGACATGACCCTAAGAATGGACTAATACATAAATATAAACATAAAAAATACAATTATTAATACTAGTCAGAAAAATGACACACCAGAAAAGGATGTATGGAACAACGATCAGTAATTAAGAGAATGTAACCAACAGAGTCAATGGAAGGGAAATAAAATAGAGCTGTGCACATAGGGAAATCAAGGAAAGAATTATGAAAATAAGCTCATCATAAATTGATAAGAGCTGAGTTTCTATACATTTCTAAAACTTCTTTAAGGAAGTTTTGCCTGTAGTTTCTAAAGGTAATGTTTTTGAAAGATCTTACTTGGCATGCAGGAGAATAGGGAATGATGTGAGATAAGTAGTGTGGAAGACCAATAAAAAAGGCGCGTTTGTTGAGCATCAAAATTTTAAGCCAGATTCTACTTATCACAGGCAGCCAATGCTTTCAATAAGCAGGGGTAATGTGATCCGAGTCCTTTGCAATGTAAATTAATTGTATTTCAGTATTCTCTATAAGTTTTAAATGCTTTATGTGATACTGTAGGACACCAATTAGCAGCGTTATAATAATCAAGGCGATTTAAGATCAAGGCTTGAATGTCTTTAAGACTTTCTGATCCAAAAAAGGTCTGATGGAGCATATTAATCTTAGAGAAAAATCATTTTTTTAAATTAGTGAATACTTATGGAAGCCAAAGGATAATTGGTCATCGAGGATCACCCCTAGAGTTGTAATTGAATCTTTGATTGCAATAGGGTTTCTAGCTATCACAGGGGCAAATTTACAAGCTGAGTGATCTTTGGACAACCAGAGAACTGTGGATTTATTAACATTAAGAAATAAGTTATGCTTAGTGATCCAAGCAGCAATAGCCTCTAAGTGAGTAGACAGAATAGTCACAAAACTATGATATATATATATATGTATATTGTGACAATGAGAGCTGTGCTGACTCAAGGGAAGCACAGAAAAATGGTGACTATGTCTTTAAGACAGGCAAGCTTTTCAGAGGGCTAAAGCTACAGCCAAGCAAAAGAAACACATACTTGCTGAGGCTAAGCCACGCCCAAGCCCCAACGTGAGTGCAGGCTTGGACTCTAATGACAACCACCTGTGCAGAGAGAAGGGTGTGGAAGCTAGGAAGCAACTTTTTAAACATGCTTCAGTGCAGAGAGAGACAGCAAGAGCAAGGGGAAGGACGAAGGAAGGAGAAAGGAGTAGCAACAGGAAGGAGCAAGTAGATGGGGGAAGTTTAACTCCACATGAGAGAAGCAGTTCCAACAGCAAAGGAAGCAACTCTTGGGTGGAAGGTACGTTTGAGCCAGAGACCAGCAGATGTATAGCTGGGGAGGTTGCTGAAGAGCCGGGACAGAGTGCAGTGCAGTGTGTGCAAGAGACAGTTCAGAAAACCCAAGCTGCCAGAAGGGGGGTGAAAGCTGTTACAAACGAAATAACCAAGACCCAGCCAAAGGCAGAGACGTAGTGCTGAACACAGCTGAAGCAGTTAAGCTTTTGTTCCAGGGAAAGAAGCCCCACGCTCCTGATACAGCCAATGCTTACCAGGGAGAGCAGTTCTGGAAAGGACTTTTGAACTTTCTACAGAATAGTAAGTGGGAAAACATTGTTGAAAATCCTGAAAGAGATAAGCAATTTGCAGAACAGGAAGGTATGCAAATTGACACTCTTGTGTCAGATTCAGTGTATGACGAATCACCGATGGATTGTTCTTTTTGCATGAGGGAAATTGAAAACTGCTAAAAAGGGCTGTAAAAAGAACCTTTTGTAAGAGCAATTTTTCCTTAGCCAGGAAAGTGCTAAGACCTTCTTTAAGATAAAGAACTTTGCTAAGAACAGAATTTGAATTAAAGCAGCATTATTGGAAAATGACCAGAATTTACCTATGCTGAGATGTGTACTGAAAACACAACTGCCGTGTTTAAAAGAAGTATTTCAGTGCTTTAACTTCACATGTACTTTTGTTCCTGTAAGTTTTCTGTTTTGGAGAATAATCCTTTTTGCCTGTGTTACCATTGAATTTAATGCGTGGAAAGAACCCAAAAATAAATTTCTTGTTTTTGCCTTAAACAACCCCAGTGGTCACACACTACTTTGTCTTTAATGAAAAGAACTACAAGTCCCAGGATTCCCTGCTGGAGACAAAAATAGTTTTATTTAAGGACAAATACGGCAGCCCAGGCAGGGGGTCACAACAAGGAGTGGAGGAGTGGCCTAGTGGTTGGGGCAAGGTACTTCAGGCCGGAAGGTCAGGGGTTCAAATTCCACTAGAGGACAGCAACCTTGGGCCGGAAGGACTGGGGTTTCTAGTCCCACAGATGCTCCTTGTGGTCTTGGGCAAGCCACTTAACCCTCCATAGCCCATGTTCCCTGTAAAATAGTTATCTCCAAGTTATAATGCCCTGTTCAATGTAATTTCAGTTTGTTCAATGTAAACCATACTGATGCAGAATAGCACGGTATATAAGAGAATATAAATTAAATGAATAAATAAATATATATATTATAAACCAGGCCCTGTATTAACATAGGAAGTGGAGCAATAAAAAGATAAATCTGTAAGGGGAGCCAAAATGGATAATTGAGGCCTCTGCAAATAAGTGAATAGTCTGAGAGATTGTTTTGCCATTATTTACACTAAAAATACAGGATATTTCAAACCAGGATAGGGTAGAATCACGCAGTCCATTCTCTTACAGTCTTCTCAATAAGGGCTTGTAGTTGATCCAATAAAAGTTGGCTGTTGGATCAAGTTGTATAAGAAGAACCCCCAACCCATTATCGATCTGTATCAAGATTTCATTCTGCAATGCCAATAACTGGGCAGCATCGATATCGAGGTGCTGCCCAGTTAGGACTAAGCAGCAAAAGTAAGGTGCAGCAAAGGCTGGTCTTACTTTCACCACAGAAGCTAACCGGGCATGGGGGGGGCGGAGCCTGATGTCCAGCGGGTAAGACGCTTCGCGCTGAAGCTCCCGAGAGGCCTACTTAGAATCCTGACTTAATACCTATACAAACTTACTATTTTGCTCCGGGCTGACCGGGGTACCTCGGGGGGGATGGCGGCCCATAAACCAGCGCGCTTGGACTTCGGGTCTCCTTCTTCTTCTCACGGAAAAACGCTCCAAAACAGAGGTGTCCTCCCCACAGAAGATGGTTCCATTTCGTGAAAACCCCGAAATGCACCTGGAGATTTTGGAGGAACTACGCGGCGTGAAGGAATTGGTGCAGTCCAATGGAGAAGCGCTTAGAGCCCTGCGAGAAGACTTTGGAGTGCTCCAGGACCGACTTGAAAGTCTCTCATTACGGCAGGACAATATGGCGGGGGTCCTCGACTCGCACGCGGTGCGCTTGGGCGCACTGGACAAGGCTGAGCGCCAGATACAGAATCTTCAAAAGGAGTTAGAAGATAGCAATAATCGAGCCCGTCGCAACAATGTGAGGCTCATTGGAATACCGGAGGGGGTGGAAGCGGGAGATATGAGAGAATTCCTGCTCAAAACTCTTCCCTCCTTGCTGAAGATCACCTTTCATAAAGAATTGGAAATCGATCGTGCACACCGTGTTCCTACCCACATGGCGCTCAACCGAACGACCCCCCGGCCTATTATCTTTCGCTTGCTACGATATCAACAAGTGGAACAAATTTTAAATGCTGCCCGGGCGAACCATCATTTGGAATTTGAAGGTCACAAAGTCTCCTTCTTCCCTGATTTGGCAAAGCCTACCGATGACCGACGGAAGAAACTCCTTGCTTTACGCCCTCGACTTCAACAGCTACAGGCTCGCTTTGGCCTGTTGTATCCCGCGAAGCTCCGAGTGACTCTCCACAACCAAACCAGGACATTCGAAGATCCTGATCTACTATCAACATTTTTAGACTCCAAAGAAGCAGAGCAGATGCGCTAATCCAACGGCGTGGACTTTTATTTGCCGGCTCTGTCCGCCATTTTGAAGGGCCCGATGCGGCGGTCATAGTCAAGCACAGAGTCTACCTGGACTTTCTTTCTTTCTTTCTATGACTTTCGTTTTGTGGTCTCCTCTCCCTCCATGATATGTGCCTCGGTCGGATTCGGAGCACGCACAGTCCTACAGGTTATGTGTTTTTTCAATTTCGGCCTTCTCTGGGGCTTCTCCCCGCAGACACATGGTCGCCAGTAATTTTTGGGGTTCTGCTTCTTCTCTACTGCGCTGCGGTTTTTCTTTTTTAATGTGGGGCGCTTCATTGTATTATCTAAGCTTATTTTCTTTTATGCCATATGTACAGCCAGATACAGTCAATATGAGGGACATTGTGAAATTAGGTGCGCTATCATGCTCAGAATTTTTAACTTGTCTGAATGGCTTTATGTAAAATCTTATCACTCAACGTAAAGGGCATTAATAGTCCAATCAAAAGAAAGAAAATCCTTAGCTATCTTAGCCATGAGCATGCTGATTTAGCGTTTCTTCAGGAAACGCACTTAAACTCTGCTGAAACACTGAAACTCAATGTTAAGCCTTACATGGTGGCTGCCTATTCTCCCGCCGTTTCCAAACGGTGCGGGGTAGCCATTCTGGTTAAGAAATCTTTGCAAGCTACTGTAATTGATACTAGCGCTGACAAGGAGGGTAGATGGGCCCGAGTACATCTTAAGGTTGGAGATAGTGAATTTACATGTATTTGCATTTATGCCCCGAATGTGGACAACCCTGCTTACTATGCAAGTATTGCGCAGTTGGCACAGGCCTCTGCCAATACTCCATTAATACTTGGTGGTGACTTTAATCAAGTGTTAGACCCTCTGATAGATAGACAGCCGCCTAGAACGAGTAGTCCACCCAAGAGTCTTGCTACCCTTACAGCTCTGATGCAAGATCTTGCGCTGGTAGATATATGGAGGCTGCTTCACCCCTCCGACTTAGAGTTCACTTTCTTTTCTGCCCCCCATCACTCCCAATCTAGAATAGATTTCTTTCTCATTTCCAAAGCACTGATTTCTCAAGTAGACACGACTAGGACTCATCCTCTCCATATTTCAGATCATGCTGCCATATCTTTATCATTACGTGTCACTGCGCGGGACGATTCTCCCCGAGCTTGGTTTTTTGATAGATCCCTACTGGGTCAAAAAGATTTTCAGGTTGATATAAAGGCCGCTATCCAAGATTATTTTCATTTTAACTCACCTCATGACACAGCGGGCTGGGCTTGGTGGGAGGGTTTTAAAGCATCTATCCGTGCCACTATAACTAGCTATCAAATTCGGCAGGGGAAACAAAGAAAGCAGCATTTACTGATTCTAGAGCAGCAGATACAAGCTGGGGAGCGTCTCCTCACGTCCCGTACTGACCCATGTATTTTACTCCGTTTACAACGCTTGCGTTTTCAATACAATCAGCTTTTGTACACTGCTGCTGTTAAAAATATTGAATCACAACAAGGGCTATATTATCGGGAAAATAATCGTGCGGCTGGCAAATTATTAGCAAATGCCCTAATTGGTCGAAAAGAAGCCAAGCGTGTTACCGCCCTCCGTAATCCGTCGGGGGGGGGGGGGGTCTTGGTCACTAAAGATACCGAAATCTTAGAACTCTTTCGTGATTTTTATACTCGGCTTTATCAATCTGAATGTGATTTTGAGCCAGATGTATTTGAACGCTTACTTTCAGGGATACAAAGACCGACCCTATCTGACGAAGATAGAGTGGCCTTGGACACACCATTTACTGTCTCAGAAATTCATTCTGCTATCAAGAAATGTGCCTCAGGTCGAGCCGCAGGCCCAGACGGTCTCCCTGCTGAATTCTACAAAACCTTTCACGCTGACTTAGCTCCAGTTTTGAAAACTTATTTTTCTGCTCTGGCCGAGGAGGGTTCTCCTTCTGGGTCCTTTTCAATGGCAAATGTAGTAGTTTTTGAGAAAAAGGGGAGAGACCCGCAACTAACAGCTAATTATCGTCCAATTTCCCTCCTAAACGCGGACTATAAAATCTTTGCCACCATTCTCTCTACCCGGCTCTCGGATAGGATGCCTACCTTAATACACCCAGATCAATGCGGTTTCATTCCTGGTAGATCAACTGCTGACAATGCTCGGACTCTATGCCATGTACTGACTACCGCAGTTAATCTTGATCGCCCATTTGTTGGCCTCTCACTTGATGCTGAGAAGGCCTTTGATCGCTTAGAGTGGCCCTTCCTGTTTGCAGTCCTCCGCTGGTACGGATTCGGGGAAGGTTTTCTCCGTTGTCTTCGCACCATGTACGCACAGCCTACAGCCAGTATATGTGCCAATGCTTTAAAGTCTCAGCCTTTTCCCCTTCAATGCGGCACTCGCCAGGGATGCCCACTGTCTCCACTTCTCTTCGATCTTGCACTCGAACCCTTGGCTTTACTAATCCGGCAATCGGAGGAGATTCATGGAGTCCCCTTCACCCATAGGGAAATCAAAATTTCAGCGTATGCTGATGATCTTATGCTTTTGTCTCTATAGACTCAGTACCGGCTGTCCTAGAGCAAATTGGTAAATACTCACAACTGTCCGGTTATAAGATAAATTGGACCAAGTCGGTAGCCTTTCCATTAAATCCTTTGCTTCATCAGGCAGATATGCAACCCTTCCCCTTTTTATGGCAACCTCGCATGGTCAAATACCTTGGGGTTCACTATTGTTCTCCTTTGGAAGACACTATCTCCTTCAATGCCAAAGACTTAACCTCTAAAGTCCGGGCGCTTACTCACCGCTGGACTCCTTTAACACTTACCTGGTGGGGTCGATTAGAAACCATAAAAATGATGATTGTTCCGAAAGTGAATTATATCTTAGAAATGTTGCCCTGTCTCTTACCTCGACGTATATATAAAGATATAGAGGGCCTTCTGACTAGATACTTGTGGCAAAACAAGACACCTAGGATAGCGAAACATAAGCTGCAAGCAGATAAGGAAAATGGGGGTGTCAGATTCCCTGATTTCCTGAAGTATCATCAATCTTTTCTTCTCAAACAAGGCGCTCGTTGGCTGGAAGATCCAGTACCGAGTAGACCTGTGTGGCTAGACATAGAAGAGGACCTTTGCAAACCGATTCCTCTTACTTTTCTCCCTGGTATGACTCTCCCATCAGACTCCCACTTTCCACCAATGCTTTTAGACACCTTGGGTGCCTTTAATAATCTCATGCAATCTTTAGACTCCCGACTCTGTCCGTTAGACAAGCTCCCACTTTGGTACAACACTCGATTTCGAATACAAAATAAACCGATGGCGTGGAGCCCCTGGTACACTAGGGGCATTTGGACTCCTAGTCAGTTGTTCCATGAAGGTCGCTGGAAAACTTTTAGTGAATTGAAAATTGAATTTGGTCTCCCAGCGAAACACTACTTTCAGTTGGTGCAACTTCAGCATTGCCTTCGGAGTGCTAAGGTGCTCCCGCCATCGGCCTCCCTTACACAAGGTTGGTTGGAGACTATCCGATCTATCGGTAGTTCACCGGGTGTAGCATCCAATTTTTACAAAACCTTATGTAATGCTATAACTAGGGATACCCCTATAGCGCAGAAAGCATGGGAGAGAGAATTGCATGTGACTTTGACCCCGGAGCAATGGAGCCTTGTCTGGAGTAGAGTGACACGGGTCTCCCGATCCGCCTCACTCACTCAGACACTCTTCTTTCTAGCCCACCGGTGTTTTTACACTCCTGACAGATTAGCCAAATGGAACACTACTCAGGGCAATAGTTGTTGGACATGTCATGCGGCCATTGGTTCATTACCTCATGTTATGTATGAATGTCCCGCACTACAGTATTACTGGAGTCGGGTCTGGGGTCGTATCCAGTCTATTTTGCACTTTCAAGAGCCCCTTTCTTGGAGGATAGTGGGACTTCGCTCAGCTGCGGGGATCCCCTCTCTTCCAAAAACGGCTTACTTCCTTTTGGACTTTATGCTTGGCATTGCTATTTCCCTAATTACGAAATACTGGAAAAATAGCTCCCAGCTGAGCCCCAATGAATGGTGGAATCATGTCTGTCTTTACAGTAAATATGAACAAATACCTCGTATGTTTGCTTCCCCCATTCAGACTCCTCATCATCGGTCTAAATGGAAGATGCTCAATGACTATGTACATTCTGCTCAATGCTCTCATCTGACTGTCTAAATTTGTATATATCTTTGTCCCATGATTATTCTGTATCGCAGATACTCTTTTGATTGTTTTGATGTATAATCACTGTTGTTTGGAAGCGCTCACATGCTGACATAATCAGCTAGAGAAGAAGCGTGGGGGTGGGGGGTAATTGGGTTTACTTTTCTTTATTGTATAATTGTTTTGTCTCCTTTGGTGTGTTGTTTCTTTTGTTTGTTGCAAAATGAAAATAAAAGTTTAAAAAAAAAAAAAGAAGCTAACCGGGCAGCTACTGAATATCACCACTGCCCAGTTAGATTCTTGCCAATTCAGGCAACCCATGTACTCAATGCTGGTGCTAGATATGGCCCTAGCATTAGATATCCGGGTTTAAAGTTCATTGGCGGCGGCTACCTGTGTTAGATAAGTTAACTGCTGCCGCTGAATATCGGGCCCCTTGGTCTTATGAGGGGCAGTAAGCTTAAAGAATTTATCATACTGGCTTCTGATATGTTGACTTTCTTATCAAGGGAGGCATTTTGGGCAAAGGACCTTAGATGGGATAAAATATGGGTAGCAAGTTTCCCTAGCAAGGAATTTTATCTTTATTTTTATCTTTATTGCCCTTCTTAATATATATTCACCTTTGGAAACCAGCAGGGCGGTTTACAATACATTCAAAACAGAGAAAGGCCAAACCTGGCCAGGAAACAGAAAAGAACTACAATTCTTGATAGGAAAGTAAGAAGCACATTAGACAGAAAAAATAAGCGAAAGAAGGGGGAGAGGGCTAGCGAGAGGAGAGAAGGAACTAGCTGGGAAAACTGGGTGGGAGATCATAGGCAAAACAGAAAAGCGTTTTAAGGAGTACTTTAAACTTGGGATAGGATGGTTCCAGATGGAGGGGAAGAGGGAGGGAGTTCCATAAGAATGGTGCTAGGAAGAAAAAGGCAGAATTGCGGGTACGTTCCAAATGGGAAAGGAAGCTCAAGATGGTTAATGTGAATGGAACGGAGACTGCGAGGCACTGAACAAAACTGCAGATTCAGCTAGGTATTGCGGTGTGTTGGTGTAAAGAGCTCTATGAGTCAGAATTAGGAATTTAAATAAAATACATTGGGGAACTGGTAACCAGTGAAGCTGAATTAAATGAGGTGTGATATGACTGTAACGGGAGGCATGATAAATGTTCAAGGCAGCAGTGTTTTGGGTCACTTGCAGGCAATGTATCTGGTATTAGGGAAGACTGGTGAAAATAACATTACAATAGTCAATACATGAAATTACCAATGCTAGAAGAAGTGTGGAGAGTGAGGAGGGGGACATCACTAACTGCTCTAATCTGACGGAGGAAGAAGAAAGAACGACATGTACTAGCAGAAATATGATCGTGGAAGGGCATCCTTTATTTGAGTGGAGCAACCCGTGTGGGAAGTCTCAGTGATAAGAAGAACTGAATACAAAAAATGATCAGTCCAAGATAATGGCAAGCAGAAGGAAGCATAGATTTGGAATATAAACTTTAAAGAAAAAAACCCCTGGATCTAAACAATGTCCTGCAACACGTGCAGGAGCTGAAATCAAGCAGAAGAATCAACATGCAGATTGAAATCACCTAAGAAAAGTAGATCAGACGATAGTAGATTGAAATCAGCTGTTAATTGTCTTAGTATCTCCAATGAAGTAGACGTGGAAGGGGGGAGGGAGGAAAGCAAATTAAGAGACAATACTGGGGGGAGAGATTGAGAGCTGGGCTAATAAAGAATCAATGGACTGCACAGACTTGGATGAAATTAATTTAGGTTTACAACTACCAGCAATTAAATAAAGCAACTCTCCCACCACAACGTCTCTGTTGGTGAGAGGAGAACATTTTAGGACTGTCTGGACAGGATTGAAGTAAATATAGTTGTTCATCATTTTTTAGCCAAGTTTCAGTGATGAATAAAATGTTCTGATGATAAAAGCTAATAAGATCAGAAATTAAAACAGTTTTTGATTTCAGTGAATTCACATTAAGTAGTTTAGCTTATAGGAATGGATGGAGGGAGAAATGTTGGAAGAACTCAACCCTGTCTTTGAAAGTTGAATTATTTGTTGAGGTATATGAACAAAAGAGCCCCCAAAAGAAGTGTCCAGATGGTGACTATAAACTGGTCACCATATGTGTCAGACCTCAAGGCCGCTATAGCCCTTAGCAAAGAGGGTTCACAATATTCATATCGCTGTTGCATGCTCAGCATTGATGATTCAGCCTCACACTGGCTTGTATCAGGAGCAAACACACAGTCCTGCCACCTCAACCACTGAAAGAAAAGATGCTGTGGTCCTACTAAAAACATGACATTTAAATACCAAAAGATGACATCATCTCCAGAGATACACAAAAAGGCTCACCGCAACACCCAGGCACATGCTCAGCGATCATGACTATAATGGGAGTCATAACCAACTATAGATATGGGTAAATAACAACATCAGTGACACACCAAAAAAAAAAAATTAAAACATACCATTCCAAATCTGAATTCAAGTCCAACGGAGCAACCGTTTGAATATGATAGATCCCACTTCATTCTCGCTAGAGGAGGAGATGATCCAAGTCAACTCCATGGGCTGAAAACTGAACTTGCTCCAAGGTGGCACAACAAAATTGAAAAAATGAATGATGGGTCAAGAGACAGTGGCTAATAAGAGGTGTCTCATCCTGACCCTTCAAGATTTAGCTCTTATGTTTCATGAGTCGAACTTTAAAGGGACGAACAGTCTTGTCCACATAAATTCAACCACACAGGCAAGCCAAGACATATACTACAGCAGATAACTGACAATCATCTGTGAACTTGAGTTCTATCATTCTGGAGCGCGGCAAAAATCGAGCACTTGGGCAGCTCAACATTGCCCTGATTCAGCAACGCTGAACATCTATTCCGCTAACCAGCCAACCTGCCATATGCTCCTGCTGGTGTGCCAGTGCAATGGCATCCCATCACCATGATACCGGGATGCCGAGCAGGAGCTCCGAAGGCTCAAACCCCAATCAGACCATTGTTTCCCACTGCCTGACCCTCGGTGAGGTCTGCAAGGTCCAGGATCTGGGTGGGGGCCTCACCTTCCATGGCACCTTGGTGTGTGGGGGTCTGCCTGGCCTGATCGCCAGTGTTGATGAGACTTATTCTACCTCCGAAGTGGAATAAGTCACATGTACATCTATCCACAGCCGGACATACAGGGCCAGGAGCAGAATAGGCCCTGTACGTCCATCTTATATGGCCCCCCCTCCGCCCACTCTCTAATTAGTCACCATCCCATCCTGTCCCCATCCGGAGCTCTCTGCACAAAGGCCCTGTAGGTGCAGGGAGCTCTTGGGTCTGAATCCGGCCCCTGTGAAAAACGGGGATTGCACATCCAAACTGTACCCGCATCCCTGCTATTTTCAGGTCAGAATGACCCCCCCCCCCCTACTGTATATATCATCACCAAAAAAGAATATGGTCCATAAAAGGTGAACTACCTAGCCAAGTTTGTTCAAAGGCGTCCACTTATAGATTGACTACCTCAGATGCCAGTGGTGCCCCATGGCTGTATTTTTACTTTAAAGAATTTTCCAAAACCATTTGGTATGTTTTGTAGTTGGTTAGAGATGTCATTTTGAACTCAGGCCCTCCTGTTCTACCTGCAAAATACTAGGGATACCACAGATAAGTGCTGGGGAGTGGTCTTATGTCAGGGGGGATCTTTTGCAGGGGATATTTGCTTGGGGGCATCAAGGGATAGGGGATTTGTGCTGGTAGAAATCAAGGAATTTGCCAGAGAGGAAATCCGGGATGGGGGGGGGGGATTGGGAGTGGAGGCATTTATCTATGCACCAGCCCCTTTAAATATCTGCCTGAGATCATTGGGCCCCTTATTATTGGGCCAATTCTCCCAAGGAGATAAAAGAATGGCAGCAGTAATGCAGCTTGTGAAATTAAAAGCAAGCTACCTTATTCCACTGTACAATAATGAGGTGCTTTGCATGCATCTGCATGCTTTGAATCTCATTATTATATGCAGCTTGCATTAAAGTACATTGTCATGTAAAGCTGTGGAGTTTTGGTCTAAATTACCTTGCTCTTTGAAATCTGCATCATCAATTAATTTATTTAGGAAAAGATTGAAAACTTGTTTTTTTTTCTTAACACTTTTTTTTTAAGTTTATTTTTTTATTCTTTGTTTTTGTTTGAAATATTGTAAACTGCACTGATCCGACTTGTTTGGGTGTGATGCAGTATAGAAATTGATTAAATAAATAAATACATTATATTACTTTATTTTATTTATTTATGATTTTGCCTTTGGGGTAATTTTAAAAAGTCATTTGCATGCACGAATGGCAACATATGTGCTTAAATGGCTTTTATAAAATTGTATCAGGCATAAAATTACATACAACGGTGTGTGCACATGCACTTTTACTGTAGGTGTTGCTGGGGTTGTCATCTGGGTGGAGGATGGGTAGATTCATGAGGTGTGTTCATAGATTATAAAATGCTTTATATATGTACTGCAATAATCAACATGTAAACATTTACACCTGCTCTCCAGTGGACATAATGCCCATGTCTGCAGTGTAGACATGATCTCAGAAAGATGGAACATGCTGGTCTTTATCTGCCATCACTTACTATGTTAGTATTATTTTGCAAAGGCAAATAGGTGTCTAGTTGTCTTTACAAAGTGTGACTGTGCCACTCACTCATTAAAATAAGCCAATGAACATTGCCACAACGGCAAAATCTTGATTGAAGCTTTATTACAGTCACCAGTAACCAACATTAAATCAATACAACCAAAAACTGTCCCCCTTCATCTCCGAGATAGGCCTTCCTTTGACTACTTCCTGTATATCTTCTCCATGGTCTCCAGCATGTTTTCCTTCATTCTGCTTCCACAGTCAGATTCAGCCACTCATCAATGCTGACCTAACCATAGTAAGTTCTGTGACGTACCCTGTGGAAGGCTATCACAAAAAAAGTGCTAGTTTCATGGTAGCAATGCTATGAGGGTGAAGAGCACGATGTGTTGACATCGTTGCTATCAATATTTCCTGCCCTCAAATTAAGGTGAAATTCATTTTTAATCCTAACTACCTGTGCCTATCTAAGAAAATTACTACCACCTATTTTTTGTTGGATCAACCACCTTTAGAGGAGGAGTGGCTCCTCCTTTTAATCAATGATTTAAAAAAACTGGAATCCAGCTTTTCAATGCGGGAGAAGCACCCACAAGAATGCTCCCACTGAAAACTTCAACAGTACTACTCTAATCCAAAGGTAGTTAAAAACTGCTATGTGTTGATTCTTATCAGTGTCCCGCAGATAAACACATCTTCCTTCAGCAACAGTTTGAAAAACGTGATAAACACATCACATTCTGGCAGCAAAAATGGTGAACTCAAACTCAGACTTCTTCTCCCCCTGTTGTACTTTACTGAGGTACAAATTGAGTCATATTGAGTCTCACTGCCAAATCCCAAATCCACAACTGGGTACTGCAACACTGCACTGTGTTTCAAGCCTCACCTCTTCGTAGCTCTTTCTCAGTTAAGTACAACAAAAATTAGGTGGTAGTAATTTTCTTAGATAGGAACGGGTAGTTAGGATTCTAGATGAATTTCACCTTAATTTGAGGATAGCATAGTGGTGATTTTCTGGGTATTATTTTCCAGCATCAATATTTCCTGAACAACTAAACCTGCATGTAAAATAAGCCCCAAACAGATTACTAACCCGCCCCACGTCTGAGTACCTGCAATACCACTGAACATTGATGTTCCCCTTCTGGAAAATGCCAGCCAGGACATCCATGAAGCTGTTTTTGCAGCCATCCATTTGGAGACCTCCATGTTTCTCAAATCCAGAGATTTTGCCCTGGACATTCCACATTGCACCTGGATGTCCTTTCTAAAATACCACTTTACATGTGCGTGCATTTTCTACCACGTATGCCCTTCTTTAATAAATGATGCACATACTTGAATTTATAAAATAGGCATCAAATATGTATGTAACAACATATATAAATCTCGCCACACTTTAATAAATAACCCCCTTAATGTGAATTATTTGGCAAAAATCATGCACTGTTCCCGTAACAAACTTAACTACTCCCCTTGTCTGGCTAATTTTTACCAAATAAGACATTGCTGAATATCGATCTCTATTATAACATTTTTGTCCATTTCAATGTTTGACAGTGGTGAATGAAATCCCTATTTTTTAGGTAATTCTAACTAAAATCAGCCTCTGTTCAAACTTCTAAAACCATGCAAATGAATGCATGCCTAAAAGTGTTTGATCTGTACCATTTTTTATGCTAGAAACAGATATTGCAAATGACTCAGGGATATTAAAGTCTCTCCTGTGGAGATTTACTCCTCTGAATTACCATTTGTACTCTTCTGAACTGTATAAAATTGGCACCAGTATGCATAGCTTGAAAGGAATACATATTTTGCTTTTGAGCTGAAGAATCTAGGTCAACTGTTACTTCTCTATAAGGCCATCCTATCAAAATTCCAAAAGCATGTATAGTGTAATGTCATGTCTCTTTTGAGTTTTATGTATCCTATATCTATCACTACAGCTAAAAGAAACATTTGAATTAACCATATCACAGAAATGCTATCAAATTAAAGATGTGTATTCATTTGGACAAAAATATTGATATCAGCCTTTGGTACTTTTAATATCTACAATAAGCCTGAACAATAGGGATGTGAACTAGCCCACATTTGGCTAGTCAGCATACCTTAAATAGAATGCATGAAAAATCTATTCAATGCACTTTAACCTATGATTTAACATACACCCAATTGATTTGTACATAATAAAAAGTTCTAAATGTGCACAATGTTTTATTTAAACAAATGTCTCAAAAGAATGAAAAAAATCCAAAAACTGTGGAAAAAATCTATAAAATCCCCAAAACAAACTGAGGGGCCCTTTTACTAAAGTGCATTCATTTTGCATTAGCCTGCATTAGGTGCAAAAACCTAATATGCCCTAAGTGCCCATGGTAACTACTGGGGGCATGGCCAGCCTGTTCCCTACAGTTAACATCCGAATGGGTACCCTAATGTACAGCACTATCACATACATGTGCACTTAATGCCAGCTACTGAGATGGCGTTAGATGAATCTGCGTTAATGGAAACATTGACAGAACATGATAGGTCCCCCACACTAACTGCAATGTGCTCACCATGCCCACTGTCTGCACCTACCCCACCCATTCAGCACCCTAACATGCAAGTGGCAGTTTAATGCATGAATCAGCATGTGGTAACTCATGCCCCACAATAATACTTACAAGGTCATTGCACACAGTAATCACATGTGAAAAAGTGTGTTAATTGCTTAGCACACTTTAGTAAAAAGCCCCTTGATTACTGTTTGGCTGGGGCGAAGAATACTGTGTATACCATGGACTGCTCATAGAACAAACCAGTGGGTACTGGAGGAATTCAAACCTAAGCTTTCTTTAGATGCTCAGATGACAAGACTTTGACTTTCATTCTTTGGACACATCATGCGAAGAGAGAGATCATTAGAGAAAGACTTCATGCTTGGCAAGGTTGAAGGTCAACGCAAAAGAGGAAGGCCAGTAATGCGATGGATCAATACAATAACAGCAGCTATAGATGGTACTCTAATAACAATTAGCCACCTGAGTGAAGACCGAATGCAGAGGGTTCGCCATAAATCGGCACCGACGCGATGGCACTTAACAACAATATGCACATCCATACAGCATACGGTATACCGTATATAAGGCATGTAAGAAAGCTGAACATTATCAAACAGAAATCAACAAAAGTGAGCCCCATAGTGCTACTGGAAGTTACTTTCTCAGATCAAATATTTAGTAGAGTTATGTGTCTTTTGCTAGGTTTGTCATCGCTATTCTAAATTGCATCCACATACATACAGTTATTATAGAAAAGGCACATTCTTCTGAATTATGACCTGATGTTTCCACAGCTGACACATATTTGTTTAAACCAAACAGCAGTGGATTTTATTTTTTTTTACCAGTGAGTTTGAAATCTGTGAGGCAATATTTTTGTTAGACATGTTCATATAGATTACATTTTTTATTAACATTTCTTATATGCTTCATAGCAAAGAAAAATCAATAGCACAGGGACCTGGGTTCGAAGAGTAAAATGTATCACAAATCAGAACCTTAGAAAAGGAATACTTTTATTAGTGAGGATACACTGTAGCAATGAAAACACATACTACTGACCATAGTTCTCTATAATCTAATACCAGGAAGGAATACGTAATCTGTTTGTTCTTTTATTGTTTCTGCTATAAGTTAAATCATTCTGGAAGGAAAGAAAATATATTGCAAAATACGAGAAAGTTTGGTGACATGCGGATATCTTTAATATATTTTTTGAGGATGCTTAATTTCTTTTTAAAATGAATGGTTTCTTTGTCATTGCACTGGGTGGGTGTGTGTTCAATGTGCACATGCATATAAATATACGAAATTGAGTGAAATCAATTTGGTCTACTTTTCCATTATTTAAAAAAAAAAATGTAAAAGCTGCAGTGACACAAAGGCCTGGATCATACAGTTATATAAGCAGTGAAAGGTTCCCGAATGGGTTTACAGTTTAAATTCTCTGCACATTGTAAAATCGTTTATTGAATCAGCCTGGAGATAATGCTGTCCAAATCCTTTCAGGACCACATGGTCTACCTTTGGATAACATTCTTCACTTAACTTTGGATATTTCTTCTATTGGGCCAGTTAAATGTATCTGAATATACTGTATCTGTGACAAGGCAAGCACGATTGTTGGCTCAGTTTGAAGTGAATTTTCAAAGGGCCAATGAAGACTCTGAAAATAAAAATCATTCAAACTCAGGGACAATTGCTAAATCAATCTGAAAGTAGAAAGGTAATTTAGAAATCTCCAATTTTTCACATTTTAGAAACAATTATGGCAGATGCATTACATTGCTTTTGAGGACAAGTTAACATTTAATCCATTACCTACTACTTCTCTGTCCTGGTGTTTTATCCAGCATTTTCCATTTTCCTGTCCCTTGCTTTACTCTCCCAGAGTGACTAACCCTCCTTCCACCCTCCTTCCCCCCTCCTTCCTGAGGCTTTGCTTAACCCTCTCTTTCGGTTTTGTTTCCCACCTGTGCTGATTTCTCTCTGCCTCAGCACCAAGAAGTTGCTTACCTGCTTTGCTGCCAGGGTGGGCACATTTACCTGCCAGTCTCTGAGCCCTGAGTGTCTGTTAATATATTTATTATCTCCAGGAACAAGCAGGAATGTAGTCTTCACATATGGGTGATGTCGGTACCGATGGAGCCCGCACGGAAACGATCTCTAGCAACCTCCTTGACGAACATACCCATATAGAGTATGTATGAACTTATTCTGGCTGATGCTTGGAAAGAGATCTACCCTTGGGGGAACAGCATTTCTTTGAAGAAGACTTATGTTTTGATACCTAACATCCATGAGAGGAAGACGATACCCTTGATGATGTCGATGCTAAAGACACTACGTCTGAGGCAAAGAGTGTGCCTAATTTTGCAGCTTGATTCTGCAGGCCTCCCTTTGTCATCTTCCTACACAAAGGACACTCTGATGGCTAATGGTTGGGTCCAAGACACTTGAGACACCAGTCGTGGGTGTCGGTAGCCGAAATGGTACCGCCACACTTAGAACATTTCTTAAAACGACTAGCTGGTTTTTCCATTATGTCAGTAGACCTAAAATGGCATCGATGCTCCCAAGAAAGTTCTACTTTTTTCTTTTTCTGCTTTTTTACAGGAATAAGAAAGAAGAAAAAAATAATCGACGGTAGTCGGTTACAGCGTTGACGGGAAGGCAGACGCAAACCACAAAAAACAAAATAAATAAAATAAACACATTTTCTGTGGTGACAGGATTTGCTTCCTGCTGGCTCCATGGAAAATTAGGAACTGAAGAGGGAGAGTTGGGAAGTCAGAAAGGCAGCAAGGCAGGCGCAGTGGGATGCTCTCAAAAACCGTCCTATTGGAAGCCGGTGAGCATTCCCGTGCGGGCTCTGTCAGTACCGACGTCACCCATATGTGAAGACTAAATTCCTGCTGTTCCCAGAGATCACCTGTTACAGGTAAGTAACTATGCTTTATCATTGTTAGTGTGCTATTTATTTATCTGAACATTTGTTCAGTTTTCTCCATATGTACCTGTCTCTGCATATCCTCATAACTGAGACCTTCAAGCATTCTGTGCTGCCACCTCTCCTCAAGAAACCCTCACTGGACCCTACCTGTCCTTCTATCAACTCATCTCCCTCCTCCCCTTCATTTCTAAACTATTTGAATGTGCAATTCACTGCCATTGCCTCAACTTTCTCTCCTCTCAAGCCCTCCTGGATCTTTTACAATCTAGCTTTCGTCCTTTACATTATACTGAAACAGCTCTTGCTAAAGTTTCCAGCGACCTGTTCCTGGCAAAATCCAAGGGATCATCTTTTACATGTGTCTGTGCAGCGCTGTGTACGTCTTCTAGCGCTATATAAATAGTGAATAGTAGTAGTAGTAATTTTTAAAAGATTTCCACATTTCTATCTAGAACCAGTATGGCTACTAAAATGCCGCATAATAGACTGAAGAACATTTAAGTGACACTGCCAATAGTCCTCATAACAGAGTCAACTTTCACACCACTCCTTTGATCGAGCCCAACAGATACATTAAAAAATCATTAAAAGGTTTTTATTTGTAGGAGCAAGTTAACCGGCTGTGATTAAAATCATCAAACCCAGATCATCCACTAGGTCCAAGTTACTGAAAAGATAGCTTAAATATAATCAACTTCCATTAATAGCCAGTTTTCAATAGAATCAATAGAAACACTGGTTCCAGGGGGCGGAGCCTGATGTCCAGCGGGTAGGACGCTTTGCGTTGAAGCTCCCGAGAGGCCTACTCAGAATCCTGACTTAATACCTATATAAATTTACTATTTCGCTCCGAGCTGACCGGGGCACCTCGGGGGGGATGGCGGCCCATAAACCAGCGCGCTTGGACTTCGGGTCTCCTTCTTCTTCTCACGGAAAACGCTCCAAAACAGAGGTGTCCTCCCCACAGAAGATGGTTCCATTTCGTGAAAACCCCGCAATGCACCTGGAGATTTTGGAGGAAATACGCGGCGTGAAGGAATTGGTGCAGTCCAATGGAGAAGCACTTCGAGCCATGCGAGAAGACTTTGGAGTGCTCCAGGACCGACTTGAAGGTCTTTCATTACGGCAGGACAATATGGCGGGGGTCCTCGACTCGCACGAGGTGCGCTTGGGCAAACTGGACAAGGCTGAGCGCCAGATACAGAATCTTCAAAAGGAGTTGGAAGATAGCAATAATCGAGCCCGTCGCAACAATGTGAGGCTCCTCGGAATGCCGGAGGGGGTGGAAGCAGGAGATATAAGAGAATTCTTGCTCAAAACTCTTCCCTCCTTGCTGAAGATCACTTTTCACAGAGAACTGGAAATCGATCGAGCACACCGTGTTCCTGCCCGCATGGCGCTCAACCGCACGACCCCCCGGCCTATTATCTTTAGCTTGCTACGATATCAACAAGTGGAACAAATTTTACATGCTGCCCGAGCGAATCATCATTTGGAATTCGAAGGTCGTAAGGTCTCCTTCTTTCCTGATTTGGCAAAGCCTACCGTTGACCGTCGGAAGAAACTCCTTGCTCTTCGCCCTCGACTTCAACAGCTACAGGCTCGCTTTGGCCTGTTGTATCCAGCGAAGCTCCGAGTGACTCTCCACAACCAGACCAGGACGTTCGAGGATCCTGATCTACTATCAACATTTTTGGACTCCAAAGAAGCAGAGCAGATGCGCTAATCCCAAATCTTGGACTCTTATCTGCCGGCTCTGTCCGCCATTTTGAAGGGCCCGATGCGGCGGTCATAGCCAAGCACAGAAATAGCCTGGACTTTCTTTCTTTCTCTGTATGACTTTTGTTTTTGGTCTCCTATCCCTTCATGATGTGTGCCTCGGTCGGATTCGGAGCACGCACAGTCCTACAGGTTATGTGTTTTTTCAATTTCGGCCTTCTCTGGGGTTTCTCCCCGCAGACACATGGTCGCCAGTAATTTTGGGGTTTTGCTTCTCCTCTACCGTACTGCGGTTTTCTTTGTTAATGTGGGGCGCTTCATTGTATTATATTAGCTTATTTTTCCTATGTCATGTGTACAGCCAGATACAGTCAGTTTGAGGGACACAGTGAAATTATGTGTGCTATCATGCTCAGAATTTTTAACTTTTCTGAATGGCCTTATGTAAAATCTTATTATTCATTGTCAAAGGCATAACTGGTCCACTCAAAGGAAAGAAAATCCTTAGCTATCTTAGCCACGAGCATGTTGATTTGGTGTTTCTTCAGGACATGCATTACACTCTGCTGAAACACTGAAACTCAATGCTAGGCCTCACATGGTAGCTGCCTATTCTCCCACCGTTTCCAAATGGTACGGGATAGCCATTCTGGTTAAGAAGTCTTTGCACGCTACTGTACCTGATATTAGCGCTGACATGGAGGGTTGATGGGCCTGTGTACACCTTGAGGTTGGAGATAGTGAATTCACGTGTATTTGCACTATGCCCCGAATGTGGACAACCCTGCTTACTATGCAAGTTTTGCGCAGTTGGCCTCGGCCTCCGCCAATGCTCCATTAATACTTGGTGGCGAGTTTACTCAGGTGTTCCCTCAATCTTTTCTTCTCAAACTAGGTGCTCGTTGGTTGGAAGATCCAGTACCGAGCAGACCTGTGTGGCTAGATATAGTAGCGGGCCTTTGCTAACCGATTCCTCTTACCTTTCTCCCTGGTATGACTCTCCCATTAGACTCCCACTATCCACCAATGCTTTTCGACACTTTAGGTGCCTTTAATACTCTTATGCAACCTTTCGACTCCCGACTCTGGTCAGTGCAACTTCAGCATTGCACTCGGAGCACTAGAGTACTCCCGCCATCGGCACTCTCTGCATAAGGTTGATTGGAGACTTCCGATCTCTCGGTAGTTCACCGGGTGTAGCATCCAATTTTACTAAACCTTATGTAATGCTATCACTAGAGATACCTCTATAGCGCAGAAAGTATGGGAGAGAATTGCATGTGACTTTGACCTCGGAGCAATGGAGCCTTATCTGGAACAGAGGGACACGGGTTCCCGACCCGCCTCACTCACTCAGACCCTCTTCTTTCTAGCCCACCGGCGTTTTTACACTTCTCACAGATTAGACAAATGGAACACTACTCAGGGTAATGGTTGCTGGACACGTCCTGCGGCCATTGGTTTATTGCTTCCTGTTATGCATGAATATCCCGCACTACAGTATTACTGGCGTCGGGTCTGGGGTCGTATTTAGTCTATCTCGCCCTCTCAAGAGTCCCTTTCTTGGAGGATAGTGGGACTTCGCCCAGTTGCGGGGATCCCCTCTCTCCCAAAAATGGCTTATCTCCTTTCGAACTTTATGCTTGGCATTGCTATTTCCCTAATTAAGTAATACTGGGAAATTAGTTCCCATCTGAGCCCCAATGAATGGTGGAATCATGCCTGTCTCTACAGTAAATATGAACAAATACCTCGTCTGTTCGCTTCCTCAGTTCAGACTCCTTCTCATTGGTCTCAATGGAAGATGCTCAATGAATATGTACATTTTGCTAAATGCTCTCATCTGACTGTCTAACTTTGTATATATCTCTGTCCCATGATCATGCTGTATTGTGGATACTTTTTTGATCGTTTGATGTATAATCACTGTTAATTGGAAGCGCTCACATGCTGATATAAACGGGTAGAGAAGAAGCATCGGGGTGGGGGGTAATGGGTTTACTTTTCCTTATTGTATACTTGTTTTGTCTCTTTTGGTGTGTTGTTTCTTTTGTTTGTTGCAAAATGAAAATAAAAGTTTAAAAAAAAAGAAACACTGGTTCCAATAGTTCGCTAGTCGCTAGGTTTCAAACAGAAACCATCTATATAGGAATAGACAGCACAGATTTATGACTGGATCACAGTTAGCATAGGGGGAATGCTATCAAACAGCTAATATGTTTTCCTAATAATTCTTCTTTGCAGGTGGTTTATTCTTTTGTAGTTTCAGAGTCACAGCGATATTGGGTGGAGGGCATTAGCCTCTTTAGTTCTACCACTTTACTTATGTTCTCAGTATTTACATCTTAACCATAGGTCAAGATGGAATTGACCCGACTCTTGTTTTAGACTTTAAATTTGATCTTAGCCCAAAAGGACAACGTGTATTACAATATACTTTCTTGTATGATGCTATTCTCGCATTTTGAACTGGTTTAACTTTATGCCAAATAAATGCTCTAAGATGGATGTAGCGAGTACTTTTTGTATGTCAATGAAAGAAACAGATTTTTGCCCCTCTTTCTTTTTTTTGAGAATAGGGCCGATGTATTAATCCACAAGATTTCCCATAGTTGAGTTGCCTATTTATGGTAAAAGTTTGCTGTGACGCAAATAAGCTCTGTGACGAACTTTCACAACATTTGAGATGCAGTTATATTTTTTTTGCAAAGAAAGGCGTGCGAGGACATCTTTGCTAGTTTTCACTGAACTCAGAGTTAATGAGATGCTTTGAATGATATTGTATCACAGCAATTCAGAATGTTAGCATAATGGACTACTTATTTCATTGACTAGAAGGAGACGAACTTGCAAATTTATTTGCACATGGGATTTTAGGTGGAAAAATACATGAAAACTTGAAATTTGATGGGTGAGTTTTCAGCAGTGGAGACTGAATTTTTTTTTAATGCTGACTGCAGTATTTAAAAAAAATTAGTATAATCAACACCAGTCTAAGGATAAACAGTGGCCCGGAATGTACATAGAAAATGGCATCCCCCAGTAGCTTTATGTATAGTGGTGAAATTCAGCTGCTATACATGTAGGTGAGTGGTTTAATTTAGAGCAGCTTTCTGCAGACCCAAATTAAATGTTGAGGGTAATTTTATAAACCAGTGCCTAATTAATGCGCGCATACTAGACTTCATAAAATAGAGCTTAAATCTGAAGGCATGTGCATATGTTAAAGAGGCGGTGTAAATGACTGCACCCACTTTTGCAAATAACTTAAAGAATTTTATACATGCTTAATTGTTTGCACTGCCCATGCTTTACACAAACCTCGCCCATGTGCATGTCCACAGTGAAAGCACATGTGATGCCAACTACATGCTTACTTTTGCAGTAGTCTGTATTTTATAAGAGGTCATTTATGCCCATAAATGACTAAAATACTGGAATGTATGTACATTGTTCACATGTAAATATAGATGGTTCCTTATAAAATGACTCCCATAGCGGCTGAATAGCATCCCTATACATTTAGGTACTCATTCCTTGCTTACTCTGCCCTAACGTCTACTATAGTACCTAGGTATTTTCACCAGTATTACCTGGCTAGGCTGTTGAAAATCCATAGATTATGTAGAGGGTAATTTTATAAAAGAGTGCCTAGATTAATGGGGTAGGAAGGAGCCTATTTTAAATCTATATAATAAAGATACATAGGTACCAATGGGCACCCCGGAGGGCTAGCACTCTAGGCAACCGCCTAGTTCACCTATTGGTAGTGCCGCCCCTGTCTCTGTGTTAACTGTATAGGAGATACTGGGTATGCTCTCAGCAGTGTACTGCACAGGCGTTTCAATTATTGCATGTTCATTTTTGCAGCAAATACCCTGCAAATGCACATTTTTGCTGTATTTTAATAAAAAAAAAAGCTCCTAAGATTCATCTTTAACTGCTATACCAGCTTTTTAAAATTCATCCAGTTTAATTCTATTGCCAAGAACATTGCTTTTATTTTATTGGTAGAAATGTGAAATCTAAAGTCATTCAATTAGCTTCATATGACAATCTATCCAGTAAATTCAGGAAAGATTTTTTTTTCTGAACAGTGTAATACCATGCCATCTGCATAACATATAAGCATGCATGCTAAAATGTGTCAGAGTACTTCAGGAATGTCAGGCATGTAATGACAAGTGTAAGCTACACTTGCACTGCAATTTTAATAGCTTTGGACATTCCATCACATTGCATAACGTCAAGGGAACCCCATTAATTAGATTTTTACTGAAGTAGCTGCTTCACACAGTCTGCAATTGTCTTTTCAAAGTTAAAGTGGCCCTCCAACAATGAAAGTTATATTAAAAACTGAAAATCTTGCTTCTGCGGCTACCGGCTCCATGTTTCTTTCCCTCAGTTTATTTGTTAAATTCATCTTTCACCATGTTTTGCACAATAATTAAAGGAGGAATATATTCAAAGCAATTTAGCAGACCTGTGAACTAGCTAAAACACAGTCAGCCTGATATTCAGTGACAATAACCAGTTAGTGCCACCGAATATCCCTACAGACCAATGAAAAAAATACCTGCTTGAAACCGAGGTGATCTGTTGGTGGATCGAGGGTGGTGATGACTGCTATCTGGTTACTGGCAATATTCAGCTGCTAACTAGATAGCTAAACCAGTTATATTTAGGGCAGGTGAATGGTTGTCTATCTTTTAGCTGGCTACAGCTATCTGGTTAGCAATTGAATATCGCCAATAACCAACTCGCATTGCTGATGTCTGGCGAACCCGGATATTTGGCAGCAGAAACAGGTTAGTTTCAGCTACTGAGCATCTAGTTTAAATAAAAAGGCAGTGGCTAGGTGCTTTTTACTAGCCTAGCTGCTACCATTAAATATGACCCTCCATAGCTTATGAAGATCAAGCTTCTCCACACTGTCTCAATAGATGGTCCATTTTGTTTATATAAGAAGGACTGCAGAGTTGTTGTACAGTGGCGGTCTCTACAGGGAGGGCCCAAAAAAATTGAGAACATCTCATAAATTAAAAGCTCAAATAGTTTACTTATTTACCTTTTTTAGCTATATAACGTCTTTATTTCAACAATTTCCGGTCGCCCTACTTCCAAGAAAGTTGGAGGATACAACTCTCTCCCTCTGGGCTCCAGGTGAACTCCATGTTTTCGTCCTTCTTGTACAGCCCCTCTGTACGTCCGGTCTGAGCCAGACATACATAGGGCTTTGCGATTCTGATCCCGTGGGGCATGTCTAGCCCCATGGGATCATAATCGCGAACAAACTTGTACATGCAGACTGTGTTTTGTCTTGATTAGATTGTAAGCTCTAATGAGCAGGGATTGTCTCTGATATGTCTGTGCAGCGCTGCATATAACTGGTAGCGCTAGACAAATGCTCAATAGTAGTAGTGGTAGATTCAGCCTGGCCTGCACATACAGGCATGTCCCCAGCTAACTCAGTCAGGGCTCTACAATGGAGCCGTGGTGCCATGGCGTTAGGTTTTCATGGCACCGTGGCTCCATTGTAAAGCCGCGATCCCTGGCACCGGCACAGAAAAATGCTTTCCATGCAGCCTGGCCCCCAATCCAGCCACCCAAGGCCAGGGTTGGGCTGCGAGGAATTTCCTCTGCCCCCTGCCACCTCTTTTGGGCCTCATGCCACCTTCCCCTGCAAGATCAGGGAACTTATTCCACCTCAACTTATTCCTCGACGTTGGAATCGGCCCTGTACGTCCAGGGCCTATGACTGCCCACCACCTGTCCTGCCTCTGCCCCCGATCTACCCCTTCCCTGCCCTTGTCTAACCCCCCTGTATAACCGGCGGGGAAGTTAGACACCGGCGGGAAAGCACGAATAGCGGGGATGGATTCCATCCCTGCTCTCATGGCACAAAATAATCCCCTAAGGGAAGATCTGGTGTGAGTGGGGTTTGCCACGGCCACTTGTAACCCTGTTGACTCTAAGACCTATGTTTCTTCTTTTTTATTTCTCTTCAAATAATAAATTGTAAGTGTGTTAAGATCGTGGAGCGAGTTTTTCTACTATTGAGGAGTCCTAGTGCACTCCAGGAGTGACCACATTTTGGTTGAACCGCTATGCTGACACAACCCTGGGTAAAACTATACTTCATGCTATGTTATCTCGTGTTTTCTTTTAGTTTGGAACCATTTCTGTAAACCGTGTTGTTCTCTGTTCTTTGTAAACAGCTTTGACTAATAGAAAAGCATTAAAGAAAACATGATAAATAAATAAATATCTCTCCAATCAGCACACAGGACCCCAAATGTAGTGATTCCCAATCAGGAATACATGTATGAGGGAGTCTGTGAGACTATTACAGGGACTATGCATGACACAAAAAAAAGAGAAAAAGAGATAGAGACTGCTGAGGATTGGCTGAGGAAAGAGAGAGAGAGAGAGATGAGAGAAAACTGGCTGGGGAGAGAGAGAGAGATAAGACGGCTAGTGGAAATAGGTCTGACACTAAGGAGAGGTATAGGAAGAGTGATGGAGATAGGCTGGGGATTCCTGAACTTTTTGGAGCTTAAGGGGTCCACACAATCAAAACATTTAGGATCCTCTGCTCTAGAGTCTCAGTGCATAGGTGAGACAATATGTAAAAGGAATATTCTACAGAAAGGGGATCTTATAGAGGTGTTCATTTATTAGTTAACATTTTATTTGTTGTTGCATCTTAAAAAATGTAGGAGTCTGTTTATGGTTTAATAAAACTTACTAAACCACCCTTAAAAAATTGGCAGAGCGGTGTACAATAAAACAATAAAATCACATTAAAGAAAGGAAAAGGAATGCCAATAAACTAAAAGGAAAGTTTAGAAGATGAAAATAAACAGAGGGGAGAGGATCAGTGGTGGGAGGTGAGCAGCATGCTAAGCTGGGAAGGTAGATTGAAAGCAGTTGAAAGAGATGGGTTTTAAGAAGAGATTTGAATTTACAAAAGTTTGGTAATGTCTTGCACTTACCGTGCATTAGATGTAAAAATTAGACAGGGGAAGTACAAAGCCTGTGTGGTAACTGCTGGGAAGATACATTAGCCATCCTCCAATCTTCAGGTGCAGGGTAACGCCAATTTTTAAAAAGGGTTCCTGGGGTAATCCGGGAAACTACAGACGTCAGTACCGGGAAAAATGGTAGAAACCATCATAAAGAATACAATTGCTGAACATGAGGATAGTCATGGCTTAATGGGAGACAGCCAACATGGCTTTAGACAAGGAAGATCTTGTCTTACTAATCTGTTATTTTTTTTGAAGGTGTGAATAAACAGGTAGAGAAAAGTGAGTCAGTTGATATAGTGTATTTGGACTTTCAGAAAGCCTTTGACAAGTTCCCTCATCAGAGACTTTTGGCAAACCTAAAGAGTCATGGGATAGGAGGCAGTGTACTATTGTGGATTTGGAACTTGTTAAAAGATAGAAAGCAGAGGGTAGGGCTAAATGGCCAATTTTCCCAATGAAGAAAGGTGAATAGTGATGTACCCCAGGGAAGTGTGCTGGGTCCGCTGCTTTTTGAGATATTCATAAATGACCTGGAAAAGGGAATAACGAGTGAGGTTATCAAATTTGCAGATGAGACAAAACTATTTAAAGTTGTTAAAACCCATGAGGCTTGCGGAAAATTGCAAGAGGATCTTGATAAATTGGAAGACTGGGCGTCAAAATGGCAGATGAAATTTAATGCGGACAAGTGCAAAGTTATGCACCTAGGGAAGAACAACCCAACTATGGTTCCATGGTGCGACCTCACCTTGTGCAATTCTGTCGCCATATCTTAAAAAGGATATAGTGTTATTAGAAAAGGTTCAGAGAAGAGCCACCAAAATGATAAAGGGGATGGAAAGATACCCCTATGAAGAAAGGCTAAAAAGGTTAGGGCTTGTTATTTATTTATTTACATTCTCTTATATACCGCGCTATTCTGCATCAGTGCGGTTTACATTGAACAAACTGAAATTACATTGAACAGGGCATTATAACTTGGAGATAACTATTTTACAGGGAACATGGGCTATGGAGGGTTAAGTGGCTTGCCCAAGACCACAAGGAGCACCTGTGGGACTAGAAACCCCAGTCCTTCCAGCCCAAGGTTGCTGTCCTCTAGTGGGATTTGAACCCCTGACCTTCCAGCCTGAAGTACCTTGCCCCAACCACTAGGCCACTCCTCCACTCCACTCGTTAATCTCCACTCATTAATCTCCAACCACTAGGCCACTCCTCCACTCCACTCGTTAATCTGAAAAAGAGACAGCTGAGGGGAGATATGATAGAAGTCTATAAATTAACAAATGGAGTGGAACGGGTAAACGTAGATTGATTGTTTACGTCATCAGAATATAGAAAGACTAGGGGACATGCAATGAAGATACAGGGTAAACTATTCAAGACAAATAAGATAATTTTTTTTTCTCTCTCAACGTGTAATCAAACTCTGGAATTTGTTACCAGAGGATGTAGTAAAAGCTGTTAGTGTAGCTGGGTTTAAAAAAGGTTTGGACAAGTTCCTGGAGGAAAGGTCCATAAACCATTATTAAAAAGGGACCCAGGATATCACTGCTTGACCCAATACAAACATTGTGGAACCTGTGTCTTTTGGGGAAACTGCTAGGTATGTATGACTTGGATTTACCACTGTTGGAAACAGGATACTGGGCTTGATGGATCTTGGTCTGACCCAGTATGGCATATCTTATGTTCTTATGATCTTTAGTTACCACACAAGGTAGAGACTTAAGGTGTCATTCTGGAGCAGGAATAAGCCCTTGGATGTGCGTCATAGACGTTTTTCTAGCAAAAATGTCTACAACCATATTCTGATACGCCCATAGCCCTCCACGTACTACTACTACTGAGCATTTGTATAGCACTACAAGACGACATGCAGCGCTGCACAGACATGTGTAAAAGACATCCTCTGCTCAACAGAACTTACAGTCTAGTCAAGTTAGCTTTAGACATGGGATACATCTAGGGGGAATGGTAAAGAAACACAGGAGACCAGGTGAGTCAAAATCCGAAAGCAGCAGTGAAAAGGTAAGTTTTCAGCCAAGATTTGAAAAGGGCCAGAGAAGGCACCTGATGTACAGACTCAAGTAGTTTGTTCCAGGCATAAGGAGCAGCAAGGTGAAAGCAGTAAGGTCTGGAGTTAGCAATAGGAGAGAAAAAGAAATTTGCCGGAAGAGCAGAGGTCCCGAGGAGGGGTGTAGGGAGAAATAAGAGAGGAAAGGTATTGAGGAGCTGCAGAGTGAATGCACTTATAGGTCAGCAGGAGTAGTTTGAACTGGATGTGGAAATGGATAGGGAACCAAAGAAGTGACTTGAGAAGAGGGGTATTATGAACATGATGGGGCTGGTGGAAGATTAGCTATGTAGCACAGTGTTGAACAGATTGAAGGGGAGAGAGATGATTCAGAGGGAGACCAGCAAGGAGTAGGTTGCAATAATCCAGACGGAGGTGACTAAAGAATGGATAAGTATCTTAGTATTGTGTTCAGAAAGGAATGGGCAAATTTTGTTGATGTTATAAAGAAAAAAATGGCAGGTTTTACATATTAGTTGGATGTGTGTGGAGAAGGAAAGAGAGGAGTCATAGACGACCCCAAGGATGCAAGCTGAGGAAAGAGGGAGGAGTAGAGAGTTATCCACAGAGAGTGAGAAAGGAGGAAGGGGAGAGGAGGGTTTAGGGGGAAAAATAAGAAGCTCAGTTTTAGCCATATTCAATTTCAAACAGCGGTGAGACATCCAAGCAGCAATGTCAGAAAGGCAGGCAGAGATCCGGGCCTGGATTGCCGGAGATATTTCAGATGTAGAGAGGTAGTTCTGGGAATTATCAGCGTTAAGATGGTACTGAAAGCCATGGGAAGAAATGAGGGCACCAAGGGATGGGTATAGGGAGAGAAAAGGAGTACACCCAAGACAGATCCTTGGGATTCACCAACTGAGAGTGGGATAGCAATAGAGGAGGATCCGCCTTAACAAATACTGAAAGAGCTATGGGAGAGATAAGAAGAGAACCAGGATAGCACAGAGTCCTTAAATCAAGCGAGGACAAGGTATCGAGGAGAAGGTTGTGGTCAACAGTGTCAAAAGCAGCATAAAGGTCAAGAAGGATGAGGATTGAGTAAAGGCCCCTGGATTTTGCCAGGAACAGGTCGTTGGAGACTTCGGCAAGAGCCAATTCAATAAAATGTAAAGGATGAAAGCCAGATTGTAAAGGATCCAGGAGGGCTTGAGAGGAGAGAAAGTTGAGGCAACAGTGGTGAACCACACATTAAGTAGTTTAGAAAAAAAAGGGGAGGAGGGAGATGGTTTGATAGTTAGAAGGACAGGTAAGGTCTAATGAGGGTTTCTTGAGAAGAGATATGACCACATCTTGCTTGAAGGATGCGGTGGAAAGCGACAGGATGGGATTATGAGTGATGGAAGGGATAACACTGGAGGAGATGGAGCTTAGGAGACTGGTGGAAATAGGAACAGAGGAGCAGGTAGTGAGTTTGGAGGAGGAAAGAAGGTCTGTGGTTTTCTCCTCAGAGATCATAAAAAACAAAGAAAGGGTAGCAGAGATATGGGGGAAAGTAGGAAGTGGTTCTAGCATGGGAATTTCAGAATGTGGGCGGGAGGGGCAGAATGGAGGCATGATCAACAGCATATGTATTGTAGAGCTTACTGTATAATCAACTCATCAAAATGTGTATTCAGGTAAGGGCCGTGTAAGTTCTGCATGTTTCCTGCAGACGTCCACATTGTACCAGGGGAAATGTGGAATAAGGCCAGGGCTAAGAAACCTTTCTGCTCTGCTCTGCAATGCATCCCATAGTGATAAATGGCTTTGTCAAAGTTGTTGTGAACTGGTGCATCTGCAGTCTGCAAAACCACAAGATGCAATTGTAATGAACAGAGGTGGGGGAGATGGTATGGTTAGGACACATCACTAAACACCCCTACAGAAATATTCAGAGGTGCAATGGTGATTATGTCAGCTATGCTGACAATTGCTGTGTAAGCTAGAAGAGGTGATCTAGGGCACCCTAACATTCCCTGTCATCTGAGAAATGGGACAGTTGATGTAGGGATTGATGGTGGGTGAGTACAGGATGGATGCTTGTTTGGGTGAGAAATGCAGATTACATTAGTAGTCCTGGGACCGCATGCCATCATGTCCTACCAGCTGTTTTCTAGAGGTGCAAGGCATCTTTACTGCAGAGGAATATTTTGTGTGTCTGCAAGTAAGAGTGTGTGTGAATGGTTAGAGGGATGCATGGGGGAACCTGGGGTGTGCAACTGCAATTTTGGGGGGACATCATTGCCTCACCAGTACCTGTACCATTAGCGCTGTTTGCACAGGTGCATGTACTCAATCTGAGAGCCACTATTTAATGTCAGGGATGTGCTCTGACGTTTAGCTGTAGAGGACCATTTCTGATTTCTTCTGGTCGATACATAGCATTGTACAGACCATAGTCAGAGATGACCAATGCAAGTCCAACTTAAATGTTCCCCTAATGCCATGTATGTTGTGCTGCAAGGTATGTCAGGACACCCATATCACTTTCTACTTGTTGTCATAACATCTCTGAGTGCACAGAGATCACCTTGCAGTTTCCTGGTCATGCAAAGGACTAGCTTATGTGGTCTGTTTTGCATCAGCACATCTGTATCATCCGTTTTCATGGGTAGTTGGCATGGGCACTACACTATCAGTATGAGGAGCAGCAGCTTCAGGGATATATGTTTTAACTGAGGCGGCATGGATGCATGGAGACAAGCAGCAGCAGAGCCATACATCCTTTTGGAATTTGCTGAGGGCAGGGACATCCACACCCCTTGCTATGTATACCCATGTCCCGGGATTTGGATGTGCCATGCCAAACACCTCACTGTCCACGACGCCAGATCCACAGGCACGTCCAGACCTGTGCATGCAGATTTAGGGTCAAACAGGGCCCGATTTTCATTTAGACGTGTCCATGGGCCAGATTTGCATGTTATAAAATTGCGCTCTTACTCCATAGTCAACCCATCAAAAGATAACCCGGTAATTGCATCCATGCTATCCACCAATACAATCATGACGCATCATGTGGTAAAATTATTCAAGGCCTGTACATCATCCCTCCCCCTCCCCTCCCACACACATCCTCAATCAACATTAGCATCCCACTATAGGTTCAGGAATATTTCCTTTAAGTTACAATTAAGAAAAGTTTGCTAAACGATGAAACCAGCATCATGAAGATTCTCAACACTTTACTTTCTGTATCAGACATTTCGCAAGATGTCTGATCAATTTGTCAATGTTTTCAATAATCAAGATATTAGATACTCAAAGATTCTATCTGAACATGATGAAGATAAAAGGAAACAGGCCAATAACTCCAAATTTCAAATGCACTAATGCATTGCAACATAGCTAAGTGCTAATCACAAATATAGCCTTTCTTTATTTTAGTCAAATAAATTTCATTATGCAGGACATTTACTTTAAACACAATGTTGTTCTTGGATAGTCAATGTCTAGTACAACTCTTCATTTACCTTTTATATATAGTATTACTCTTAGGGGTATGTCTATTAAGCCAGGCCAGGGCCGGCCCGTCCATTGAGCGAGAATGTTTTTTGCACAGGGCCCCGTGTTTCAGGGGGCCCCGCGCAAAAAACATTCCGATCCAAAAGTAAAATTTAAAAAAAAAAAAAAAAAGCTGTCTGCTGCCGCTTCCGGGACTGCCGCGGCAGAATCGAGTGTGCCGCGGGGCCCCCCCCCCTGTGCCTGGCAGAGCCTACCCTCCCCAGCTGCAGTCACACGTGCCGGCTTTCAGAGCGCGAAGGGACTAGTTTCCCTTTCGCGGCTCTGTTAAGCCTGCGGTGGCTGATGGGAACTTCCCATCAGCCCCCGCGGGCTTAACAGAGCAGCGAGGGAGAAACTCTCTCCTCGCGCTCTGAAAGCCGGCGCGTGTGACTGAAGCTGGAAACAGAGAGCTGATACCGGGGAGGGCAGGCTCTGCCAGGCACAGGGGGGGGCCCCGCGGCACACTCGATTCTGCCGCGGCGGTCCCGGAAACGGCAGCAGACAGCTCTTTTTTTTTTATTTTAAATTTTCCCTGGGCTGGGCTGGGCTGGGGGGGGGGGTTAGGAGTGGTGATGGGGGCTGGGGTGGGGGGGGTTAGGAGTGGTGATGGGCTATGGGGGGGCTTAAACTAAAAATTGGGTGATGGGGGATTAGGACTGGAAATGGGCTGGTGGGATTAGGACTGGAAGTGGGTTGATGGGGGGTTAGGACTGATAATGGGCTATGGGGGCTTAAACTAAAAATTGGGTGATGGGGGATTAGGACTGGAAATGGGCTGGTGGGATTAGGACTGGGAGTGGGCTGATGGGGAGGTTAGGACTGGAAATGGGCTATGGGGGGCTTAAACTAAAAATTGGGTGATGGGGGATTAGGACTGGGAATGGGCTGTTGGGATTAGGACTGGGAGTGGGCTATGGGGGGCTAGAACTGGTAATGGGTTGGGGGGTTGCTAGGACTGGAAATGGGCTGAGTGGAAGGGGGCTTGAATTGCAAATAGCTGATGGGGAGGGGGGCTTGGAATGGAAATGGGCTGAGTGGAAGGGGGCTTGAACTGCAAATAGCTGATGGGGACGGGGCTTGGAATGGAAATGGGCTGAGGGGAAGTCAGGGGCTTGAACTGCAAATAGCTGATGGGGACAGGGCTTGGAATAGAAATGGGCTTAGGGGAAGTGGGGGGCTTGAACTGCAAATAGCTGATGGGGAGGGGGACTTGGAATGGAAATGGGCTGAGTGGAAGGGGGCTTGAACTGCAAATAGCTGATGGGAAGGGGGGCTTGGAATGGGCTCTTAGGGGAGGGAGCTAGGACAGGAAATGGGCTGATGGAGTGGCTAGGATAGGACTGGGAATTGGCTGTTGGGGGGAGCTAAGATTGGAAATGGGCTGTGGTGGGGGCTTGGATTGAAATGGACTCATGGAGGGGCTAGAACTGGAAGTAGGCTCATGGGGGGCTTGGATTAGAAATGGGCTGAGTGGAG
The DNA here is from genome assembly GCA_033557465.1 of Ichthyophis bannanicus. NCBI lineage: Eukaryota > Metazoa > Chordata > Amphibia > Gymnophiona > Ichthyophiidae > Ichthyophis > Ichthyophis bannanicus. Next base: position 119,621,990 of record CM066044.1, read on the forward strand.
GGGAGCTAGGATTTAACATGGGCTGATGGTGGGGCTAGGAAAGGACTAGAAATGGGCTGATGGGAGGCTGGTATTGGAAATGAGCTGATGAAGGGACTCGGATAGGACTGGAAATGGATGGGGGAGCTAGGACTGGAAATGGACTGATGGGGGGCCAGGACTGGAAATGGGCTGATGTGGGGACTAGAAGGGAGCGGATACTGGGTGGGGCTGGAACTAAAAGGGAGCTGATGTTGGGGGAGATTAGAAGGGGATGGGGCTGGGAGAGTGAAATGGAGAAGGGAAACATATTTTGTGTGGGAGGGAAGAAAAATGTACAATTGGCCGGGTATTGGGAGACTAAGTGGGGATTGAGGATGGAGGGGTAAAATTTGAGTGGATGAAATAGGAATGAGGAAAGAGCAAAAGGAGAAAGATTATTATGTTAAAGCAGATGTAGAGAGAGAATGGAAAAAAAACTAGAAGAGAAGAAAGGACAAATGGACAGCAGACGATGGAGAGATAGCAGAAGAAGACACAAATAAACCAGAAGAAAGTGGCTGGAACAATTGCAACTGAAAAAAAATGCACAAAAGGTACAAAGATATCTCTTTATTTTGAATTTATTAACTGGAATATGTCAGCTCTGGGAAATGTGCATTATTAATGTCTGTGCTTTGTTTAGTACAAGAGGAAATTAATTTATAGTTTTATTTCTACATTGTTGTTGTACATTCCAAGTTTGGCTTTTAGGGTTCCCAGTTTAATTATTGTCTTCCTGTTTTTAAATTGTGATTCCTTGTTTGGTGATGGTCTATGTTCTGCATGTGTAACTGAGCTGAGGTATTCTGTTTATGTAATTGCTATTTGACATTGTCACTTGTTCTCTTTCCCCAGTAGGTCATGTATTGTTATTCTCTGAAATGTATTGGTTGAATATTTGCAGTGTTGCCTTTTGATAGGTAGAGTATGGTGCTTTATGAGTCCTGGTAGTGCTGTTAGGATACGATGGGTTTGCTATGGGTTCTAAATGGGCAGTGTTTGTAGTAGTTCCTAATGTGCCTGGCGGTTGGCACTGGATTATAGTAATGTAGAAATCTTTGTCTTTCTTTATCCATGCACTCATGAAGAGGCATGTTTACTAAAAGTTAGTGTATGGTAACATTATGCAAATATTTATGCAAATGAGGCCCCTTATGCAAATGAGGCCCCGCACCGAGTCTCCGCACATGGCCCCGCACTCCCCTTGGGCCGCCCCTGAGCCAGGCTAACGGTTAACCCGGTCTATCTGCTCTTAGGTACCATTGAATAACATGGGACCTAGGTGCAGATTAACCGGGTACATTGTTAGCCCGGCTTAGTAGGCATACCCCTTAGTCTTTTCTACCTGGCATCATCTTTCATAAAAGTTACAAAACAGCTCCAAATGTATCAGAGCCCTAATATTATTTAAAGTAGTAGCACTTTGTTAAATGATAGAATGGACATTGGGCAGTAAGCAAACATTAATTTTACTAATTTTAATTCTGATTTGTATTTCATTTTTTGGAGAATAGAAGATTTAGAAGCCTTGCATGGGATTTATGGCATGTAAAGGTTTACAGGGCAATGCCAATTTTACAGTGCCACGATTTACATATGTAAATGCCGCAGAAGCACATATTAAAAGGGATCTTGTTCGGGGTATATGTATTTCTGATTTTGCATAGGAATAAACATACCTTTTTAAAAATGTCCCATCGGCTTATTCACCTCCTCCAGGTCATGCATAAGTTTCAGATAGCTACTCATTTTGAACAGGGCTTTAGAGAGTGATTGAGGGGATAATTGTGCTTAACAAAACTGGTATTTTAAAATAACCTTAAAAATTAAACATTTGATTTGGCTTGGCTCATTATTTGGCTACTGTTATGCGAGCACCTTTCTGAAATATAGCACTTCTACATGTAAAAGGGGTCAGCAGATTAAACAATGGGTCCTATAATATGGTTGAACCACACTTCTGAGGGCAAGTGGCCAGTTTGAAGGAAGAGGAGGAGGAGGAGGTGACCCAGGTGAGATGATCTTGGATTGGATAGGGAGAAATTCACAATGAGGAGGGGTAATTAGGGTTAGGTGATTTTGGCGGGTACAAGATCATTTGGGTGGGAACAGATCAGCAGAAGAAAAGCAGGGGGAGAATTGCAATTGTCCTCCCTACAATCTCCTATGTTTTGAGTGAGGGGTGCATAGAGAATAAGAGGGGATATCAAGGGGGGATACAGTTGCAGTGAGGGTGAGCTTGGAGTGGCCGCCTTCCCTGAACCGGCCAAAGATGAAGGGGATGGGACTGAAGGGAATGAGGTCTAGTGACACCGCAGGCTATGTGGATGGGGAATGAAAGTCTTCCACACGGTTGTTTACAGACCTCATTATGGCTGGGTTGGCACTGACTAGCCAAATGTCAAGTGCGTTTCTGGAAATGAGATGATGGGATATGTGTTGAAATAGTGAGGAAAGATGTGCAAGGGGGTAGTTGGTGAAGGCCTACAGTATCTGTGTGGTTAGGAGGACCACATATTTGATGTATTTGCATAATACAAAATAAAACTGTGACCAGAATTTTGCCACCACAACATTTTCAGATATTTTCATTACATGGGAGTGAGGCAAGGAAGATGAGTGCAAGTGCCCAGGCTAGTGCCAGTATTTACTTGTGTAGGTTGCAAAAAATCTTCACTTACATATGTAAGTCCCAGTAATTGAATGTACAAACCACCAAGTGGTACCATTCTGTCTCTGAATATGTAAATTTAAAAAAATATTTTCTTCCATTGCATGTTTAGAGAAATGCACATGTATTATTTGCCAGACCTAAACGTATTTTACAAAAGGCTTCATGCTCAACTAGTCTTGTATAAGATACCCAGGAAAGTGTGGCTAAATCCCCTGGGTCTCTCACAGCAGATACATTTGTATTCCTAGTTTGATTAGAAGGCTAATTATCTGCCCAAAGAATGTGTGGAAGCCAGAGGCATTCCCAGTGTGAGGGAACACCAGAGAAGATTAGCGATGTGCATTCATTTGAAATGACATGAGAAAATGTCAATGACATATTCCCATGTTATTTCATGGCATTTTAATCCCACCCAGACCCACAGGTCACCTTACAGGATATTGGGGCCACGCGGGTGCTTTAAAAAGCAGCGACCATGCGAAGTGCCTCTCTTTTTCAACAGCTCTGAGGTGTAGTTAGTTTTTTGTAAAAAAAAAAAAAAAAAAAGAGGCCCAGAAAGGCTTTTTCATATCCTCATTTTTCATTTTTGGGATTATGGAGCTGCTTTGAAATATTTTGTTTCACAACAGCTCATTGATGGGAACTTTAAATAAACTTCACAAAAATTCATTTCATGTGAAAAACAATGCACATTTTGCAGAATTTCCAGTTATTTTGCACTGTTTTTCAGAGCATATTTTTGAGAAGTCACTTTCTACTTTAATATACGAGGCCCTAGATATGAAACAACTCTAAATACATTGAATAAGGGATCTACTGTATGTAGAGATGTACATAACACAATACATATTCATTTGTTTGGTTCATTTGACTTTTTGGGGAGTTTCTAATGTTCATTTCATACATTCATTTTAATAATTTTAACATGGATTATAGCTATTTAACATGAACAAATCAATTTTATATGTATTAATTCATAGGCTAACACACATTTAAATCATCTTTGATTGCACTAAAATTTGTAATGCATGTTAATGAATGCAATGAATGCTAAGGAATGCACAGAGGCCGTAGTGTAGAGAAGAAGAAAAGAAGGCCATCTTCAAGAGCCCTTCCACCTTCCTGTCCTATTGATCACACAGAGCTGCTACAACCTTCCACCAGAATAGTAGTGTGCTTGGGGACAGCCATCATGAGGGCACCCACCTTCGGGAAATGAAGCCATTTGTTCTGGTCACTAGGAGACCAGACATAATAATGGACCAGACACTGGTTGAGCTCAGAGAGGCATCAGGGGTATCCCATTTGAGGGAGACCATCTGTTCTGTAGGGAAGTTCTGTAGGGAATGGAAAGGCTTTCGAAGGCATCTGAATTCCAACAAGATTAGAATCCACCTGAGACTTACTCTGACCAGGATCCGGTTGATCCTGAGGGTCTGAAATATAGACAGATTAAACGATCTGAGACATAAAAGCTGGTAATTCCTCCTTAGAGAACCGGCAAGCATCTTGGGAGTCATCCTGAGCACCACCATAATCATCAGGAGGAGACAGTTCACCATCTTCTCAGTCTGAACCTCCACTGGGGGATCCCAGTCCTCAGAAGCCCAAGAGACCACTTTGGAAGAACACTCCCTATTCAAGGAAGCATGGTCCATCCAAGAGCATTTTCTAGATGGCTGGACTCTACTGGTGGTGAGTAAATTTGAGTGCACCCATGCTGGAGGGCAAGAGGAAGGTAAGCCAGAACATCACAGTGCCTAGGCTTGGCAGAAGAGAGACATAAAATGCTCAGAATCAGGATCTGCAATAGGATCTAGAGAAGCCTGGGGCTGTAAATGCACCATCTGCTCTGGGAACAAAACTGGTAGGGGAGAGGCATCCCCAGAACCAAGAGCAGGAATTGCTGAAGAAGGTAAAGAAGAAGCTGGTATTGGAGGTCCCACAGAAGAAGATGTCTTAGAGGACTCGCCCGGATCAGCCACACATGCTGCGCGTAGACGATCCATGAGGAACTGTCGTTTTTGGCCACAGCTGAGGCAACACGGTAAAGAAGCAGGCATGTAAAGAAAAACTCTGCTGGCGCAAAAGAAGAACATCAAAAGAAGCGCACCATTCACTTTCCTGCCTGCCCCTCAAGAAAGTGCTGTAAAGGCCAGCCAAGATGAAGAGAAGCGGTGTGGAGCGGCGACGCAAAGTAGGCCCCAAAGCACATAAGAGCAAAAAATGGAAGGAAGGGAGCCAAGCAGAAAATGGTAGCCTCAGTCAACAAGTGCGGAGAGGCCGTGATTTCAACACATGGCACAAAGAAAGCGGTGTTCATGGCAAACCCCTGCTTTTTGCCAATGCGGCCAGAAGGAAGGGGGAAGAGAAGGTGACTCACTGGATTTGTCAGAGCACCAGTTGAACAGCTGTCAGAGCCGAAAGGTACACTGTCTGTGCTCTTAAAAAGATATGCACAAATGTTTTCTTTTCTTCTTTTTTTTTCATAAAAAATAAAAAAGTAGCCGATCCTCCTTGTTAGGCTGGAACAGCTAGGCAGGCAATATTAAGTCACCTCACCGGGCTCCACTGGCCCTTGAGGCCAGGGTCCCTCCCTTATGAATAGCAGACCTGGTCCTCCTGATCAATAGCTAAACCCTTGTGGAAAGCATGGAGAACGCAAGAGGGGCACCTCTTGTGTGCCCTGGAGACATCCACAAATAAGCTGGACTGGTGCTCCAAGTGGCTGCCAGAAACAGAGCATAAAGTCCAGCATCTGTTGATGAGAGAGAAAAATTCTGAAGGTGCCCTCTAGGGGACCCAATATGTATACCAGAGCTGATGTCACAAAAGCTTCTGTTTTTTTCTATGTCTCTAACATCTGCTGAGGCTGATAAACCACTAGTCTGGACTGGTCTAGCATGATGAATTGGAAGTAGCCATCACATGATAGGAAGGAGAATGGGCTAGTTAGCAGCTGAGTATAGGCAAGGAGAGCACATTGTAACTAGTGCGAGGGCATCTGCTGTGCAATCAATGGCAAAGAGCAGTTAGTAAGAGTGCACATAATGTGTGGTGTTAGGTGCATCTACATTAATCTCACTGTATGTTCTGGTGCTTGATCGTGCACTAACAGCAGGAATTTGCTGGGCATGCACACGACAGTTGCACTTACACACAATATTGTTTTTCCATTAATGTCACTATAAGTGCACACCTTTAGTAAAAGGGTCCCTTTCGTTGTGGTTCCTCCAAACAGCTTCTAATAGTATGACTCTTCACCAGAGTGTGCACTGTTAGCTGTTGCTATAGCCTTTCTTTGTTTTTGTGCAATTTAGTAATTTGCAGCACACATCCGATTTTCCTTAAAAATAGATTACTTTTATATGCAGAAATCAAAGAAGGAAAGATAAATAAGAAAAAAGAACTTTTAAAATATTTAGATTTTCAATTAGGTTTGAAGTATTTGAAGAATAGTGTTAATAAATTATCATGAAAGAAGCAATGCATTTTTTATCACTTCTTTCATGATAAAACAATGTAATTGGGTTTTAAAGTCTGCTCTGTTGGGGAAAAGGAAGGAGAAGGTCACTTACCCTGAAGGGGATCTTTTACCTAAGCAGCAGCCCATAACCAACTATGTCACCGTCGGAGCAACACAGGAGTCTGCTGGGGTTAGCGTCGGAGCTGACTTGAAGGCGGTCTTTTCGATATTGGACGTGAGTCTGAGCCCCGATCAGCGTGTCCCGCCTGATGTGCCTCTTTCGCTACCTGCTGGCCCGGCTTGTTGGCTGAAGCAGCACCTAAATGAGGTAGCTGTGGGTCTGCCGTCTTCAGGGGCAATGCCGAGCACGGGGTTGCTGCTGGATGTTGCTGGAGGCACCGAGGTTTCCACTTTGAAGGCTTCTGCCTGTGAAGCAGGAGCCTTGATTCCCACACCATCTGGTGTGACGGGAGCCTTACTTTTGGGGGCTACAGTGGATTCTGGAGCGCTGGCCATTCACAGTACCCTAGTGAAGCCAGCAGTAGTGATTTTGGATTCCATTTGGACTGCGATAACTTTATTGGAACGGTCTGTCACCAATTGTTTGAATATCGTGGAACAGATTTCACAAGATTCGCGGATGAGGTTAGATCAACAGGAACAAGCTAGTAAGGATTCCATTCAGACACTGGAAAATTTGTCTTCTCAAATGACTAATGTCCATACTCAGTGTTCTACCTTTGTTAAGGATAGCACTGTTCTTCATGCTAAATTGGAGAAGTTGGAGAATTTCTCCAAACAGTTAAATTTACGTATTGTTAATTTTCCTATATCCCCCGGTATTTCCCCTGTAGAGTTATTTAAAAAGTACTTGATGGAGGTTTTAGGGATGCCGGAAGCTGCCTTCCCGCCCACTTCCAAGGTTTACTATTTGCCTATGAAAAAACGTTCTAGTTCTATTGATAATGTGGTGGGTGATCAGAGAGATAGTTTTGACATTCTGAATCTCTCTCAGGTACTGGAATCCTCTGCTGAGGAAATTACGAGGAGAGCTACTCTTATGGTGGTGTTTGTATTGGAGCCTGATAAAGTTTGTACCTTAAAAATGTTTTTTAGAAATTCTGATAAACTTTTTTTTGGTCAAAAAGTCTGGGTATTCCCGGATGTTTCTTATGTTACTCAAGAAAAAAGGAAGTTGTTTTTATCCATGCGCCCTGAGGTAATCTTATTGGGTTATTCCTTTGTTTTAAAGTTTCCATGCAAGTGTGTAATTAAGTCTGTTTCATCTAGATTTATTTTCTATGACTCAAAACATTAACGTACGTTTTTGGAAGCTAGAACTGTTCCTGAAGTAATCCCAGTGACAGTGGAGCCTAATTAGATCGACTCATCTTGGACACTAGATATGTTATGCGTCATTACGATGGCTTTTTCCTAGGGAATTTTCCTTTTTAATTTTATGAAGTACTATTATAGCCTTGTTACTAGGATCCTTTCCTCCTTAATTTTTGGGCTGTAGTGTTAGATGAAAATTTGAAATTTTGAATTGTTGTTAAAAGTTGCTATTTGATATTATTTCTGTAAATTTGCATCTTTCCATTCCTTTCAAGTATGTAGAAATATTGCTTGATGTAATTGAAAAATTTAGAAATAAAATTTTAAAAAAAAAATAAATAAAGTCTGCTCTGTTATTAAACGTATCTGAAAATGGGACCTGTGTGGTCTTCGAAGTTAAAATAACTCCCACATCTGGAGGTTTAAATGCCTCTAGCAAACCTTTGTAAAATTTTAGGAGATGAATATATTTGTAAAAAGACAAAATAATGATATCATCGATTGTTGTTTCATGCATCTCTGTATAATGTATGTTTTAGAAAATCACTCATGAGAAAACTAAAAAAAAGTTACAATAACTTTTTGACTGGTCAATAAAAGGTTAAACATCACAAAATAACCATTAGGGAATTACTATCATTTTTGTTGGACTCTTTCCATTTCCAAACATACTATGAAGTTTGCCAGAAAATTTCAGAGTCCCTTTTATTCAGCAAATCTTAAAAATAGAAAATCACATTCAGGGGTATGTTTACTAAACCTCGCTGTGCAATTAGCGCGCACTAAGGTACCTTAGCGCGCGCTAATGATGCTTTACGCGGCACAAATGTGCCTTAGTGCGCGCTCATGCGTGCAGCGGCGGCAAATGAGCGCTGAAGGCGGGGAAAGGCTCCCGGAGGGCGGAGGAAGGCTCCCCAGGGGCGAAGAGAAGGGGGTCAATGGGTGGAGAGTGGGAGGGGAGAGGCTCCCCGCACACTAACGATGTGAAATCCGAGGCCAAAACTAACGCAAGTGAAAACCTCGCGTTAGAGCTTATTTAAAGGGAAAAGAAACTATTTCTGTCAGCAATGTACAGCAAAACCAGGGAAACCTACAAAAAAGTGACAAGTGTGATACATGTGCACGGAACAAAAGTGCAAATAAACATTGAAAATGACCCCAACAAAATAAAAAAAAATCATAATCAAGCTGGGCAATAGTGATAGTAATGGGAAATATCAAAAAACACTCCCAAGAAAGCCCCAAAAAATAAATATGAATTTTGGAAGGGTCTATGCTCCGTCCCCATACAAGGTTTAAAAAAAATTAAAAAATTAAATGATGTAAAGGAACTCCGTAAGAAATTAAAAACATATCTGTTCATCTCCCACTTCGGCACACTAGAAAATACTTTACCCATAACAGGAGATGGCTAATTGAGGTCTCAGGGAATGCTAAATTCAACTCTCTCAGACAAACCACAATTAAAAAATGATTTAATAACTATCTGTAAGACCTGTAAATAGTTGTATGTAAATAGTTTCAGAATGTTCATTTAACCATGTTCAATGTAATAGCAAAACTTGTACTTAGTTTACCAATGTTTTATGTAAAACAGACCTGCTTTTCTGTTTATTACTCGTTCATTGTAAACCGCACCTGATCTGTGGAAGGTAGCGGTATATAAGCGACTGTTAAATAAATAAATAAAGGTGAATGATCCCACAGTGAAATAGCACTGATCAGGGTTTCCCTCTCCATTGGACAGGTTACCTATGGCATGCACATGTTCCACAACAGCAGGGCAGGCATGTCGGAATGGGCAACTGGACAGATGCTGGGAAAGGGGATACAGAGGGCTGCAGGCGGCACATGCTGTGGTGCAGCTGGGGCACAGTGCGGACTAGGCAGATGCCTAGGTGGCACTTAGGAATGCTGAAACTGAACAGCAGCCAGACAGCAACTGATGAGGGCCCAACATGGGCACAAGAGTGTTTATCACAGTGTCACAGGGGATAGTACCCAGCAGGTACCTCCAAGGGCACAGAACATTGGCAGGCGGTGTTGGGGGGGAAGCGTGGATGCCTATGCAGGCACCCCTACCCCAGAACACGCACCATAGGCAGCCGCCTACCTGCACACTGGATGGCTTGAGACTGCACACCACCAGCACCACCAGCAGAAGGGCATGTCAGCATGGTGGCAGAGGGGTACTGGTGGTGGAGGGGGGCAGTGGCAGCTGCTCAGAGCAGACCATGGCCTAGCCCTGTGTAGGTGGGTGCCATGCACTGCAATAGACAGGCCCTGCCGGACAAACAGTCATGGTATCACCAGGGAATGCAACACGGTGGTGCAGTGCACACAACCAGTGTGTTTGGATGCAGAAGGTCACAGGTTCAAGTCCCAGCTATGGTGCCTGCCAACCCAGTCCCCATATTTTACCCACTACTACAATGTGCTAATACAGACAGAACCTTTATTGCAGATGACGTAAACATGCCCAAAACACCTACATTTTACCCTACAGAGCACAGACTCCATAAACTGGCGCATTACCTACAGCAGAGTCTCCCAAATGCAGTCCTGGAGGGCCAAACACCATTCAGGTTCCATGCTGCCTCTGATAAAGATGCCTGTGCTGCATTTCTATGAGCCACCCCCATGGTATGCAGATATATCTCATGCATATTCATGAGGGACAGCATGAAAACCCGAACAGTGTTTGGCACACCAGGACTGGAGTTGGGAACCTCTGCCGTAAAGCAGCAGCCAACAGGGGCAGACACGCCCACACCACAGGCTCCATTAGCCAATGCCCCCTGGAGAGGCAGGACATTGGCCCCTGCGTACATCTCCCAATACTAGCACTTGCATACCTTAGCAATGCCACCCTACACCTGGGAATACGGTACACAGCTATCAAAAGGTTGCTGTGATTACTAGCAGATAGCAATTCCTACGTTAAGCACAGTTTGCTGATTGAGCTCCATCATAGCAACCTTTCTGATGTCTGTGGGGTGTGCTTCAGGTCTGGTCTCTGACAGTGTTTACCAACCTGAGGAGTGACCCCCAACAGTATTGCGTACCATATCCATGCCTGCACTGTGCCCAGGACTGGTGTGGTGGCCAGGGCTGCTAAACACCTCTACAGTAGCACAATGCTGGCATAGGTGTGGGAGTGTGTGTCTGTCTATCCAGTGTGTGGTGGCTGCAAAACACCCTCCACAGCCCACACTGCCGGCACTATTGCCAGTATAGGCCTGCCAATGTGCATAATGAGGAGCAAGGTACCATGGGTATAGCCCGGACAGGATGGCCTGGCCAGGATGCATCTGCACAGGGCATAGGGCAATGGCTGGGACATTGTAGTGCCCGGCCTCCACCTGCACAGACAGGGTGGCCACAGTATGTCCTTCTGGGAGTTCACTCTCACCCTGACTGAGCAGTGACCACGGCATGGCTAGGTTCCCCCATTGTGCCCTATAATATCTTTTTCATGTGATATTTCTGGGTTCCCTTTTGGGGCCTTATCTGCTTGGTGTGTATGCTGACATCCCAGTTCTGGGTGCATGCATCTCCTCCAGGAACATGCCCTATGGACTAGCTATCAGACTGTCTGCAGCTAGTATGTGTCTTGCTGGAATACCTTGCAGGGTGCAGGGACTGCAGGAGAATATCAGATTGTGGTGGGGTGCAGCTGAGTATTTCCGGGCCTAATGTCTATCTGCTATTGCTTTATAGATATGTACAGAGCTGCATTGACTGCCCTGTAGGGTGTCTGTTCCCCAGCAGGACTGCGGTTGGTGGTCCCCTCTACTGCTGCTATTGCAGGGACGTAAAATGTGGCTCTGTCGGTGGGAGACCCTGTTTCCCACCCTCAGCCCCAGAGGGTGGGTTGGGTGGTGGTACATAATCTGCCTATGGGTCCATAAGGGTCAAACCTGACTGAGAAATACAGATGTATCCAAAGTGTGTCTGCAGGAACTACCTATCTCACACACTAGGACTGCTGGGGACCTATAGCATGGCCTATTTCTGCCATGGAAGGTGCTGTGGGACCTGGTGCTGGGCGCCCCACCGCACCCTCAGGGTGAGCACAGTACCCGCACAATGTGGCGGTGTGTAGCTACTCTGTGCCAGTAACACACATGGTCAGTTCCCCCTACCAGGCCGAGGTGCTGTGAGGGTGCATACCCCATCTTGCGTTCATCTGTAGACGGCTGATTTGCATGTGCAGTGCATCATGGTACGGGTGGGCTAACCCTATCCTGGTGACCACAGCAGACTGTTTGTGTGGTGATGTGCAGTCCTTCTGCAGCCAGCCAGGGGCTTGCTAGCAGCTATAAAGCTGTAGCCCACTGGTTACTTCACTGCCGGTGGAGCCAGAGGTCATGGGTTCAAACCCACAGTGGGGTTATTTGATAGGGCTGTCCAAATCATTATCTATTTTTAATGTACATTAGTGCTGCCAGCAAAAACACCCTCAGCCTACTGTACCCATAAGGTGCCTCAGAGGGCGCTTTATAGGGCGCCCTATAGGGCACCTTATGGTTACCGTCCATATAAGGTGCACTATACAGTATCCTATGGAGCATATTATAGGGTGTCCTATAGGGGACATTATAGGGTGCCGTGGCAGACAGTGCACTTTATAATGTGCCCTATGGAGTGCCTTATAGGGTGCCTTATGCGGCACCTTAGGTTACGGCAGATGAGGGTGTGTTTGCTGGCAGCAATTAATAAAATACAAATAAAGTGCCGCAGGAAACAATACTTACATGTCAAAGCTGATGCCTCAGCCAGCCTTAAGTATTAGGCACACTGGGGATCGAACTCATGACCCCTGTATCATCAGTCAGTGCCTTAACCATTGTGCTACACTGCTGTTCCTCCTTGCATATCAGCGCACCTACTTAAGATTTCCATGCGTTTAAATTCACAGTGCTGCCATAAAAAACAGTGCTATGACCTTGCCGTGCCTCATAGGGCACTCTATATGGCACCCTATGGGCCACCCTTTAAGCAACATTGTAGGGTGCCTTGGCGGACAGTGCACTTTAAAATGTGCCCTCTGGGGTGCCTTATGCAGCACTTTATGTTACAGCACTTTGAGAGTGCGTTTGCTAGCAGCAGTTATTAAAATGCCTCATAATGCAATATTACACATAAATGGTAGTGCCTCAGCCAGCCTTATTCATTGGGCACAGTGGGGGATTGAGCCCATGACCCCTGCACCATCTGTCAGTGTCTTCACCATTGTACTGCAGCCCTGTTCCTCTGTTTGCACATCAGCACGCCTGCTTATGCTTCCCACGCGCGTTTCTTGTGCACAGCGCACAAGAGCACGCGCGCTATTTATTTATTTTTCTTATATACCGTGCTATTCGATATCAGTGCAGTTTACATGGAACATCAAGGTATTTTACGGTGGGGGATTACACTGTAATTACAAATAACAGGGATCTCAACTTGGATAACCATATTAACTATTTACACATATATTTTACAGGGAACATGGGCTATGGAGGGTTAAGTGGCTTTGCCCAAGACCACAAGGAGCACCTGTGGGACTAGAAACCCCAGTCCTTCCAGCCCAAGGTTGCTGTCCTCTAGTGGGATTTGAACCCCCGACCTTCCGGCCTGAAGTACCTTGCCCCAACCACTAGGCCACTCCTCCACTCCAATGCTAATCCCGTTTTGCTACTTTTGACCGGCCCGCCCACTCCTTTTATGGCATCCTGCAGACTAACGCGGCGCGCACGTTAAGAGGGTTTCGTAAACATACCCCTCAGACTAGTAACATCTAATGTCGGCATATGTTGTAAACTTTGATCCACTTGTTCATCTGTATAAGCATGAATAGTCGACCAACTTTGAGCTGCCATATTTAAATCGCCGATGTCAGTCTTGCTGATGGGAAAGGGCTTGAATGCTGCCCGGATAGTGGCCCTCCCTTCTCATGTAGGAGTAGTGTGACTCCTTTAGGAATGCATAAATGTTTAGGTTCATGAAACTGGTTTGTGAACCTTTTCTAAAATAAAAAGCCAGATTCTTGGAAGTCTCCCAGAAGACCTGCTCAAGATCTGGGATAGGTGACCTTCAGTCCTTGTAGATGTCAGAATACTACTAATGAATGTGCATGAGATAAATTTGCACACTCTGCCTCAAATGTTTGCAAATGTACCTCATGCATATTCATTAGGGATATCATTGCTTCAAAGTCACCTGGAAAAAAAGAACAGTGCTCAGAACTCAGTTGGATACAATCATATACCCCTATTATTTACTATTTTTCTTCTGCTTATGAATTAATAATGTATTTTCTTAAAAACCAGCCTACCTGAGTTGATATGTTTGCCCTATTCAAATCCAGGCTAAAAACCCACCTACTCAAGGTTCCTTTTGGATCCTGACCCCCTTATTCTCCTGTTTACCATCCATGTGTGTATAACCATCCCCCTTAGTTTTACCCTTGCCCCCTGTTTCTTGTGTTTGTCTGTCTTGAATAAACGATAAGCTTCATTGAGCATGGACCATCTCTTAATGTGTAAGTGTACAGCGCTGTGTAAGCCTTATAGTGCAATGCAAATTATCAACAGTAGTAGTAGTAGATACTGTGAAAATCCAAGGAGATTGGTGTTATGGGGACTGGGGACTACCCTGGCTAAAATTGAATTCAGCTTTCTACAAAATAGTGGGGGTGGGGAGGGGTTGTTTCCTTAGTTTTTGCCAACATCTAAAACAAAACACTGGTAGATATTCTTGAACTCAAACAAGGTTGAAATTTACCCCAGATGAGTCTGATTTAAACTTGCATATTCAAACCATTATCTCTATTGTGATTCTCATTACAAGTAATTTTCTGGTGTCTAAGGTATCCTCCCAAGGGTACTTCAATTCGATGGTGGCCTTAGAGGCCTAGATGATCTCCCTCCCAACCCCTGATAAGAATATACAAAAATAATAATTTTATGTACCATCTATCTCTTGTAAGCCCTACCCCTTCACAAAAAAAAAGTTCCTGCCTGAGTACCCCCACCCCAGCATCTTTGCTACTAAAGCACTAAATTATCACAAAAAGTATATGTCGGGTGGGGGGGGGGGCAGAAATGATTTCCACTGTCTTCTGCCCTTGAGAAATAATGACACCTGACCCTCCCCCCCCCCCCCCAGCTATATATATCATTCTTTTTTGAGCAGTACTCATGAGATCACTGGGCACTGTTGAGTCTGGTTTTAAAAATATTCTATCAATATTAATGCATGACCTAAAGTGGACAAACAAGTGTTTGGATTTTAAGAAGGTACATACATTTTTCATAAGCAAAAGGAATTAAATAGTACAGCCATATGATTATTTCCAATTGAGTTCTAAGGACCAGTTATTCCCAACTTGCCTTGAAACCATGAAGCTCTTATATATGATACCTTATTTTAAAAATATGTACTAGAGAAAAAACTTACAATGTTTTTTCCTTCTGTATTACAATAACGTTATAGAAGGTTCTTTCACCTTGTGGATTATTTTTGCTTTTTGCAATTGAAGGTGTCTTCAACCACATTTTTGGAGGTAGTCTTTTGAAGTGCCGGTTTTTACAAAATTGACCATTAATGAGCTGCTTTTTATGAAGCTGCATAACAGCATCTCATTAATATATAATTTATATAAACTTTCATGCAAAGATCATTGTTGTGAAGCCATTGCCGTAAAAGCATGCTTTGCATTAAAAAATGCACAATGTCAAAAGTTTATCATTTTTGCATGTTCTAAGAAACTTTGTCATTTTTTTTATGTGGCTTTGCATTTAGTCCATCAGCACCAAGGTTAATTTATCCAAGTTGACAAAGAAAAACAGTGGGAAATGTTATTTATAACCCACTGCTCTAATGACTAGATCACTCCTTCTTTAAATAAGTGATTCACAAGTAGTCCCGTTTTAATATGAACAAAGCCATTTAAATGTTATATATTCTGATTACTATTTGTATTGGATTATCAGTTTGAAAGGATTCTGTATATGGGAGCCTTTAATAAAATTGAAGCAAAACATTGGTTTTAAAATCGACTTCTGCTCTTTGTTTCTGCTAGGATCTTGTAAAATGAGCATTACCGCGAGGCCGCGGGCAGGGTCCCGGCGGCTGACTTTAACCGGGCGCGCGGCCCGGCACGGGGACCCTGCGCGCGGCTGAGTCGGGCGCGCGGGGGGCATCGTTTGAAATGATTGGCTCCCGTGGGTTACGGCCGAACGGGAGCCAATCAGGAAGGCCATTACTGCAGGGTGGGGGGGTGAATTACCGGCCGGCAGCCTCCGCGTGTCAGTTCTTGCGGAGGCTGTGTTCGGGGTGCCGGCGTCGTCTGTAGGAGCTGCGGCGTGCTGTGTGAGGCCTGTGGAGCGTCTGGGTTTGCCGGGCAGCAGAGGAGCTGCAGCGTCTTTCCTGCAGGTGGTGGGCAGCTGCGGAACTCCGGCGGTGGTGGAATCCGGGCGGTTCGCGGCAAGTACGGGCAGTTCTGGGTGGTATTTGAGGGGGGGAGCGTTGTGGTGAGTAGCTTTGCGGTGGCCCGTGTTCTCCGGGTGTGTGGCAGCCGGCTGCTGTACGGAGCAGGGGGTCCTGTTTGACAGCGGGTTGTGCCCATGACAGGATTGCATCACACGTGCAGCCCAAATAAGGGATCCAAGCCACTTCAGACAGCAGCTCCATTCGGCTGGGTGGTGTCCTTTTCCCAGGGGTGTGCTTTTCAGAGCCTGTTAGGAGATGCCTGGACCACGCGGTCGGGCAAAATCAAGGGGCTTGGCCCCGGCCCCGGCAGGGGCTTCGGGGTCTGGGGTGAGGGGGAGAGGTGGGTCACGGTCTTGCGGGGGGGCGGGGTTGCCTGATATCAGGGGGGGAAGGGGCGGAGGGGCCGGGGGGCTACTGTGGGGGGGGACAGAGGGGGGCAAAGGGGGTCTGTGGGCTTGGCAGGGGTGGGGGAGGTGCTCAGCCCCCCAGTGGAGCGTTGGGGGTGAGTGGGGGGCTTAGGGCGGCAGGGGGGGCACTGGGGGGGTGGGGAAAGTGATGCGGGTATGTCGGGGGGTGGGGGTGAGTCGGCGGCGGTTTTGGGGGTACAGGGGCCAGGGGGAGGGTTGCGGCCGGCTGGGGCCCTGGCTGTAGTGTGCCCGCTGGCTGGCTCACTGGTACCGGTGGTTATGGTGCCTCCGGGGGGCCGTCACCTTGGGAGCAGTGGCTGAGTGGGGGGCAGGGTTCATCTCGGACCGACTGGGGCGGTCCTTGGCCTCCGGCTTGGCCCCTGGCTGTTCCCCCCCCCCCCTGTTTTTCCTTTCATGTCTCCTCAGGGGCAAGTCATGGCGCAGCCGACATGGACGTCAATTGCAGGATGCGAGAACTGGTTGGGTCCAGTATCGGGAGCGGTGTCGCAGCAAGGAGTGGCGGCAGAGTCAGCGCGGGGGCGTCACCTGGAGGTTGAGAGTGCTGGCGTCGAGGACAATTCTGCAGCAGCTGGGACGGATGCGGCATCAGCACCTGTTCGCGGGGAGCCTGGTGAGTTGCTTGGGGACGGGGGGGGAGGGGAGGGTCCAGTCGCCCGAAGGCAGGCCGGGTAGGGGTTCGCGTAAGAAGCGTCGGCGGTCTTGTCGGCGGCGGCATAGCTCGGGTTCGTCCTCGTCCTCTTCCTCTTCGAGTGGGTCGTCTTTGGAGTCTGGTCGACATGAGGGGGATAGTGTGCGTGGGCTGGCTCCCGGTGTGGGTGGAGGGGCCGCTTCGGTGGTGGTTTTTCCGGAGCTGTGGGAGGGTGTGCCGCGTAAATTGCGGCGAAAGATCCGGAAGCGGCGCTATATCGATATCTTCCGATTGCTTGAAGGGAGGACGCGTTCGGGGGAGAGTCATAAGAAGAGGAAAGAAGATGAAAAAGCGGGGAGGGTTAAGAAGGTGACGCATAATGTGGTGAATTGGACGCGTGCCTTTTTGTGGTTGGCCAGCGTGTGGGGTCGCCATGAGCCGGGCATTGCTTGCCTATGCCGATTCCATCCTCGAGGCATCTCAGACGCATGATGGATGGGCTTGGCTGAACTACGACGTGAAGTTCAGGGATAAAATGGAGGAGAGTAGATCGCTGTCGTGGGGCACGCAGGATATTAACCTGTGGCTGACTCAGATGTCGGCTAGGTCTGGGGTCAGTGGGGGGGAGGGAAGGGTAGTGGTGGGGTGGTGGGGGGGGCCGCTCGTTCCTTTCGCACGGGGGCAGTTGGGGTGCCGCAAAAGGCGGGCGCGGCGGGGACCAGTGACCTGTGTTGGCGGTTCAACCAGTCCACTTGCCCTTTTCCCAACTGTAAATTTCGTCACTCCTGCTCCTTGTGCGCAGGTTCTCACTCCACCACCAAGTGCGTTAAACAAGGCGCCACCGGCGCGGGCGGTCCCGCTCCTAAGGGGCAATGAGTGGTTGGGGCGGGCGCCTTCGCCGATTCGGCTGGAGGCTTTGGAGGGCTGGCTCAGTCGCTATCCTCGACGGCGGGAGGCAGTGATGCTGTCCTTGGGTTTTTGTTTCGGTTTTGTTATCCCGGCGCGGGGTGTGGTGTTAGCTACGCGTGCGCGAAACTCCCCGTCGGTACGCCGATGGGCCCCGATCGTACAGGACAAATTATTTGGGGATTTACGGTTAGGGAGGGTCGCGGGCCCCTTCGCGGAGCCCCCTTTTCCTGGCATGGTGATTTCTCCGTTGGGTATAGTTCCCAAGAAGGAGCCAGGGAAGTTCCGGTTAATTCATAATTTGTCCTGTCCGGTAGGTGCTTCTGTTAATGATAGCATTCTGCGGGAGTTTTGTACGGTCCGTTATGCGTCCTTTGATAAGGCGGCGCTGCTGGTGAGGGGGGCTGGGCGGGCGGCCCTCATGGCGAAAGTGGACATTGAATCGGCATTTCGCTTGTTACCGGTCCATCCTTCCTCTTTCCATTTATTGGGTTTTTGTTTTCAAGGGGGGTATTATTTCGACAAGTGTATGCCGATGGGCTGTTCGGTCTCTTGTGCTTATTTTGAGATGCTCAGTACCTTCCTGCAGTGGGTGCTGGTTCGGGCGTCCGGATCGTCGCGGGTGGTCCATTACCTCGACGATTTTCTGTTTGTGGGTTCGGCGCAGTCGGAGGAATGCCCGGAGATGTTAGCTGCGTTTGTTAGGCTGGCGGGCGAGTTCGTGGTACCGTTGGCGGACGGGAAGACGGAGGGTCCGTCCACGCGGTTGACCTTTTTGGGGGTGGAGTTAGATTCGGTGGAGATGGTTGCGCGCCTACCGCAGGACAAGGTTGATCGTTTGCGGATTTCGGTGGCTAACGTATTGTCGGCCCGCAAGATTTCCTTGAGGGATTTGCAGGCGCTGTTGGGGTCTTTAAATTTCGCGTGTCGGGTGATTCCCATGGGGAGGGTGTTTTCGCGTAGGATGGCATGCGCTACGGCCGGTGTGCGGAAGCCGCACCACCGGATTAGGGTCACCGGGGTCATGCGGGCGGACCTGATGGTGTGGAATCGTTTCTTGGTAGACTTTAATGGGACTTCTGTTTTGATGGAGTCTGAGGTGTCTAGTGAGGCATTACAGTTGTACACTGATGCGGCGGGGGGAGCGGGCTTGGGAGTTTATTTCCGTGGGGCCTGGTGTGCGGATAGTTGGCCGGCATCTTGGCATGCTGCGGGACTGACCCAGAACATCACATTCTTAGAGCTCTTTCCGATTCGCGTGGTTTTAGAGCTATGGCCGGAGCGGCTTCGGAACCGAAGGGTGCTCTGGTGGTGTGATAATGCGGCAGTGGTCAGTGTGGTTAATCGCTACTCCCCTAGGTGCTTGAAGGTGGCGGGCTTGATGCGTGAAGTCATACTGGCTTGTTTGCGTTTGAATGTGTCGGTACGAGCGCGTCACATCCCGGGATGCACTAACGAAATCGCTGATGCTCTTTCTCATTTTCAGTGGGAACGATTCCGGACTCTGGCCCCAGAAGCGGACAAGGATGGATCAGTGGTCCCAGAGAGCTTGTGGAACATTGGCCTCGCGAGATGCTAGACTTGCTGAAGAACTCGGTGTCTGCGGGGACTTGGTCTGCGTATAAGCGGGGTTGTGACCGGGTGGTTGCCTTTTTGGTGGCTAAGGGGTGGCAGGCAGGGGGGGTTACAGAGGGTTTGATTGGGCGTTATATTGTGGATGCCAAGCGTGCCGGTTTCTCTCGTTCAGCGGTGCGGGCGCACTTGGCAGGATTTAACTTTTTTGCGAGCGCGGTGGGTTGGGGTGTGCCTGCAGGGGGGGTTTTGCCATGGCGGCTTTTGCTCGGGTGGGAACACGTTCAACCTTCTCCGCGGACTCGAGATTGCCCATTACGCTTGAGCTCCTGGTGCGGGTTTGCGGGGTCTTAACGCAGGTAGCCTCGTCTGCGTACGAAGCTTCTTTATTTCAGGCTGTGTTTTGCATCGCCTTTTTTGGTGCTTTTCGGATCGGTGAGTTGGTCGCGGACTCTGGGCGGGGGGGAGGCGTTGGGGGGTTGCTGGCGCGGCATCTTCGGGTGGAGGGCGGGCGGTTGCGGATCCTGTTGTCTCGCTCTAAGACAGATCCACGGGGAAAAGGTTTGTGGGTGTTGCTGGGGGAGGTTGGGGACCCGCGGGTTTGCCCGGTTCGGGCGGTGCGGCGGTATTTGGCGGTGCGTCCGGGGTTAGCGGTTACTTTTTTCGTGCATTCGGACGCGCGGGTTTTGACCTGTTTCCAGGTGTCGTCGGTACTGCGCCTGGCGTTGCGTGCGGTGGGGGAGGACCCTGTGCGGTTTGCGCCTCACTCCTTTCGTATTGGGGCGGCTACCACCGCGGCGGCGGGCTTGCCTAGTCAGGTGATTCGAGACATAGGTCGGTGGCGTTCTCAGGCTTTTAGAGGCTATGTGCGGCTGTAGGAGCCCGGGGAGGGGGTCAGGTTTTAATTGTTTATTTCTTTTGCAGATGGGGGTATCGGGCCTGGCGAATGCTGGGTTGCTGGCCATTCTTTTGTCCACTGGGCGGGTCGGCGTGTGGCTGACTGGCCTATCGGAGTTAATTTGGGACTTGACCCGGCGGTGGTGGCTGTGACATGGCTGGGCGTTCGAGGACTTCGCTGGTTGCAGTTGCTGCCTTTGCTACAGCGCCATGGGAGGACGTCCCGGGGTCCGGCTGCCCCGATTGTGCACCTGGGGGGCAATGACCTGGTGTCCTGGTCTTGCTGGCAGCTGATCTGGGCTGTTCAGGATGATTTGGGGGTGGTTCTTCAAATGTTTTCAGGTGTTATATTGTTTTGGTCGGACATTATTCCAAGGCCGGCCTGCTGGGACCAGCGTCGCTGGTCACGGGGCTTGACCAAGATCAATCGTCAGATTGATCGCTGGATTTGTGAGAGGGGTGGTTACCAGATCTTGCATGACTGGGTGGATGTGCGGTGTGCAGGGCTTTATCGGGCTGATGGGGTTCACTTGTCCCCAGTTGGTATGGACTTGCTCCTTAATGACTGGCAGGAGGCCTTGGAATATATGTCTGTCCATGATGTGCGCTGGTCGAAGCTTCGGGTGGGGGGGGGCGGCACATGAACGAAGTTATGTGCCGGTGGCGGGATCCCGGAGGTTTCCGGGGTCCGGAGCAGCAGTTTATAATTGGGCGGGGGCGGGGTGCCCCTGACCCGGTCAAACCTCGAACGACTTTTGCTAAGGGCATGGCGGAGTCGGGAGAGGGACATGGCAACTTGCCGGGTGGCAAGTATGGCATTAGCGGTGGCAGGCGCTTTGCTATGGTATGGCTGGTGCAGCCGGGTGCCGCTAATGGGGGATAGGAAGTTTAATGTTGTCTTGTTTTAATTGCTGTTGGGTAATAAAGCTGCGACCAGTTTGCGTTCCATGAAATTATGGTGTTATGTCTTTTCTCGGGGTGGGGAGGGGTTTGAAAGGGTGGGGCCCAGAGTGCCGGGTACGCCTGCCCCGGTTACAGTGCATCCCTGTATGCTGAATGCATTCCATTGGTAGTGTTGTCATAATAGCATTTTAACAATAAGCACACTTTGATATTCCTTGTGAACTGCAGTTACTTCATACGTAAAGAGAACATTTGTAACAATATGCACAGGGTCCATGGAGATGTGAAGACAAATTAACATATGGTTTTGTGTTTTATAAATTATAACCACTTGATATATATATATATTTTTTCTTTTAATAGTAAATTAAAGAAGACACTGTGACAAAAGGTTGGAACAAGTGCTTAGAGCAAGGGTTCTCAACCCGCTCCTCGGGACACACCTAGCAGGTCAGGTTTTCAAGATAACCACAATGAATATGCATAAGAGAAATCTGCATGCACTGCCTATACTGTATGCAGATCTCTCTCATGCATATTCATTGTGGTTATCCTGAAAAACTGACTGACTACATGTGTCCCAAGGACTGGTTGTGAGCCCTTGGTTTAGAATAAACAAAATGCAATTTAGAGATTACAGCAACATACAGTTTAACATTAATGAGGCTTCTTCTTGTGCAGGTTTACAATTTACCAAAAAGGAATATAAGTAGTATAGAAATGAATAAAATCCTGATGGTTCTTGTAGGTCACCTTATCGAAGTTTCTCTAGTTCATTAAAACTGTATTATGATGATACTTGATTGAAATAAAATAGTCTTGATGAAAAGAAAATGCAGCTATTGTCTTTGTAACCACATTAGTGTAATGGATAACAATATTAGAGTAATATGCCTGGAGTTTTCATTAGAAATTTGTTTTCATTTCTGTGATGGTTGGGTTTTGACATTGGTTGCTCATTGCATCTCCTCAGAAAGAGGCCATTTCCTTGACGGCTTTACAATTACTTCTCCCCTAGTAAGAAAAAATAATGGTAGGAAACGGAATTAGTATAACTCTGCTACATTGTCAAATGGAGCAGTTTGCAATCATTATTTATTTGAGGCAGATACCATGACATGATATCTGTGCTTGGATGCAATGCATTAGTCCATCCTTTGAAGCTATTTATTATGAAATATATAGGGCTATCAATTAGCTGTGCATTTTCTCTCTGGTGAGCAGTAACGAGGTACTGGTGTCAGCATTTGCCAGGTTGGCATTCTTTGCTTACTTTGCAAAGGTCTTGAAATCCTAGGTTACAGATCAACAACACGGTAATTACACCAGGTGAGTTATTTATGAATCTAGTCTCAGTTTTATATGTTCTTATTGCAGTACAACAGGATTATACTCAGATAGCATAATGATAAAGAGATATTACCTAAAATCAACATTCACAATTAGAATCCAAATGAGCAAAGCAAATACTTCAGTACCATAAATACAAGTAAACAGTTCTAGGGTAAACAGGCTAGTAGTACATTTCTAGTAACCAGACAAATTGAAGCTTGTGAAAGTGTTCTGAGAAAAGCCATGATGGTGTTATGAAACAGCAGCTAAGTAGAACCGTAAGCGACTTATTTATTTATTTAGATTCTCTTATATACCGTGCTATTCTGCATCAGTGCGGTTTACATTGAACAAACTGAAATTACATTGAACAGGGCATTATAACTTGGCAATAACTATTTTACAGGGAACATGGGCTATGGAGGGTTAAGTGGCTTGCCCAAGACCACAAGGAGCACCTGTGGGACTAGAAACCCCAGTCCTTCCGGCCCAAGGTTGCTGTTCTCTAGTGGGATTTGAACCACTGACCTTCTGGCCTGAAGTACCTTGCCCCAACCACTAGGCCACTCCTCCACTTGCCCAAGTAACACTTGCAAGTTAATTTTATGAGGAGCTGAGGAAAGGTATGTACCATCTAGGCATGGAAATCGTTAACCTGGGTAGCCTGGACACCTGGCCTGTCAGAGCACACCCCACCTTCCTTGACCGACAACACCTTATTACTTTCCTTCACTCCCCTTCCACAAATGATAACACACATAATTGGTGAACAAACATGGTCACAGCTTTATTAAGACAACTTTGTTTGAAAATTGACCCGAGCCAACCATAACTTATTACAAACACATTCCATCTCTATCCCCCTACCAGACAATGTCCCCCACCAGTCATATTGATCCTGTTCCTAGTAACATGTTCCTATTCAGTAGTACTACATCTGTAAATAGATTGTAAATAGTTTCCCTTGTTATCCAAGTTCCTTCCCTTGTTATCTGTAAACTCATGCAAGTTAACTGTACTGAGATTTTTGTTCTATGTGAACCGCGCTGATGCTGAATAGTGCGGTATATAAGAGAATATAAATAAATATTATTAGCAAAGTGGTGAATCATCCTCTCTTGCAAACCCCCTCCACCTCTGCTGAACCCTATCCTCCCAGCTCCGGGCGAAGATCCCTACCGAGATCTCTGCCCACCCCCCACCGGGAGCTGTGCTCTCTTAGAATATCACACTGGCCGTTAGGCCCCCACTGTCACAGCACCCATTGGCTTGGGACCCCCATCCCCTCCATCTTCAACATACCCAATGTCCCACTTGCTCCTTTCAAGGGTGGGAGGGGGAGAAAGCCATGCTCCCTGCCTGTATGCCAGCCGACGCAGTGTGAACTGGCCAACGGGCATGTAGAACCACCACAACACCGCCCCTTGTCTCTCTGCCACCAATGAAATCACCCCACGCAGCAGCGTGGGGCAATTTCAAATAATGCTGCTTTCCCCATCACTTGGCAACCCCTCCCCACCCCCTTCCTTCTTTTTTTTTTTTTTTTAAATTCTTTATTTAGCAGGTTTTTTTTAAAGCTTACAAATCATACATATAAACAACATGAACAACTAACAACCCAACACAGCTATGTGTCACAGTAACCGTGCAGAGAGATGGCCCAATATACATAGCAAGACTAATATTTAATACATACACAGTCCTAAACATTGCTTAATCTTCCTTAAGGTTAACAGCACCACCATCGGCGATGGACAGAAGACCCCGAGATCGTTTACTGTAATTTGGGAATAATCCTGGAGTCCAGGGCAGCCCACTTTATCATCTTGCTAGCGAGATAGGGGTGTCGCTGCACATAAAGTCTCTCGTACATGCGATGGGCGCACAACAAGTTCCACCATTGCTCAAAGTGTAAGGAGGCGAAATTTTTCCAATGGCACATTAGGGTTTTTAACGCCAGTCCCAACAGTAGATCTAAACTGGGATAATCTTCTTTGGGTAGGTCAGGAATTCCCGATCGCGATCGGTAGATTACTATACGAAATGACAAAGGGACCTGAATTCCCAGTAACATAGTGATTCTGTCCCATACTTGTCGCCAGTATTTGCGCAATGTGGGGCAGGTATATAGCATGTGCTCAAATGTACCTGGCTCAGCCTTGCATGACCAACAGAGATTATCAGCTGGAGCTTGCCATTTTGCCAATTTGTTAGGAGTCAGATATGCCCTATGGGCCAGGAAAAACAGCGTTTGTGTTAAGTGCGTCCAGTCGTCCTTTCCTTCCAAGCATCCAACTTCCGCTTCCCACCTGGATTGTATACTGGCACAGGACTTGTTCTGTCCGTCGCGGAAAATAGTGACTATTTTAGAGATAACCCCCGATCCCTCTCGCAACATCTGAACCTGTGTCTTCCAAATGCTAGTTGTGGGGATACCAAGTGGACCGACTTCTGCCTTCCCCAGACAATGCCGCAACTGGCACCATTGGAACATCCCACTATCCGAAAGGCCAAATTCTTGTTGTAATTCTCGATAGGTTTTAAACCGATCACCAACCATCAGGTGACCCAAAGCGTAAATACCGCATTTAAGCCATTTAGGCCAGACAAACGATTCCCCCGCTATCTTAAATCTGCGATTGAGCCAAATAGGGGTCTCCGCAGTGAATCGTTGCCATCCTGGATCAATATTTTGAAGCTCTTGAAAGGCTTGCTGAGTCGCTTGTATTATCGGATTGGATCTCCCCCCAGGAACCCCATTCGCCTCTATGCAGAACATCAGTGGAACTGGTTCACAGATTGCAGATTCGATATGTAGCCAGTGGGGTGCATTGTGGTCCATATTCTCATCAATCCATAGACATCCCTGTCGGAGAATAGCCGCTGTATGATACCAATGAAAATCTGGAAATTGCACTCCTCCGGCTCCTTTGGCCAGCTTTAGTTTCCATTGTGCAATTCGTGGAGTTTTATTACGCCATAGGAAGGTGAACAGCATCTTATTCAGAGTTTTGTAAAAACCGGGTGTAAATAACACAGGTATCATACTTAAAATATAATTGATTTTTGGAACAATCACCATTTTGATGGTCTCCAATCTTCCCCACCACGTCAAGTGTAGGGGGCTCCATTTTTGTACGCATTCACGCACTAGCTTCTCACAGTGGATCTCATTGTGCCGCACCGTTTCCGACAGGGTAGTGTAATATTCGACTTCCAAATATTTGAAGCAACTCGGCTCTATTTTGAAGGGAAATTTCTCTAGCTGGCTGACCATTACCATGCTGTTGAGCGGGATAGCCACTGTTTTGGCGAGATTTAATTTGTATCCTGAGACAGTAGAATAGAGCGTTATGATGTGCAACAAGGCGTCAATAGAGTCCGGTTTCACAAAGATGAATACATCATCAGCATATGCCGATAGTTTGTATTGGTGCTCATGTATATCTATACCACGGATAGCCTCTTGCTGTCTGATTCGTATGGCCAACGGCTCTAAGGCAAGGTTGAAGAGTAGCGGTGACAGGGGGCATCCTTGTCGTGTACCCCTATATAAACGGAAAGCAGAAGATAGGGCCCCATTTGCCAGTATCCGCGCCACAGGATGGGCATAGAGCATTTGTATACGTCTCACAAAAGAGTCTTGAAAGCCAAACCATTGCATGGAACGAAAAAGATAGGGCCATTCAATCCTGTCAAAGGCTTTTTCAGCGTCCAAAGCAAGCCCAACCAGCGGGTGCGGTAGTCGTTGAGATTCCAAGAGCACATGAGCCAACAGTCTTCCATTGTCCATTGTTGATCTTCCAGACATGAAACCCGATTGGTCTGGGTGAATAAGAGTGGGCAACACATTGTTTACTCTATTAGCCAGGATTTTGGCGTAAATCTTATAGTCCGA
Organism: Ichthyophis bannanicus; assembly: GCA_033557465.1. Lineage (NCBI taxonomy): Eukaryota > Metazoa > Chordata > Amphibia > Gymnophiona > Ichthyophiidae > Ichthyophis > Ichthyophis bannanicus. The sequence continues at coordinate 119,648,528 of CM066044.1, forward strand.
ATTGAGAAGGGAGATAGGTCGATAATTCTCAATCTTTTGAGGATCTCTACCTGGTTTTGGATGGATGACAATCGTAGCCTCTGAGAGCGCTCCTGTATCCGGATATTCATCATACAGTCGACTGTAATAGATCTGCAGTTCGGGAGTCATGAGGGCAGAGAAGGCACGGTAAAATTCCAATGGAATGCCATCGGGACCACAGGCTTTGCCGTTGGCTAACTGCTGCATTGCTTGATCTATCTCCGCACAAGTGATGTCAGCTTCCAGTCCCAGAATCTGCTGTTGCGTCAACTGGGGTCTCTGAACATCGGAAACCAAGTCTTGAAAAGTTTCCTCCTTCCAGGTTACTTCTGACTTATAGAGGTCCCGATAAAACTCTCTACACTTCTCCAAGATATCCTCGTCTTTCACCAAAACATGACCGAGCCCATCATCCAATCCAGCAATACGGGTCCGCGATGGTTGTGCCCTCAATTCTCTTGCCAAGAGTGGACTAGCCCGGTTATTCTCTTGATAGTACACACTTTGTTGTGTTCGCTGTAAGTGCTGAGCTTCACCACTCAGGATGGCATTATAGTGATAGCGAAGGCGCTGCAATCGAATCAATACCATTGGATCGGATTTCCTGGCAAGAAGTCGCTCACCTACTCTTATTGAAGTTTCCAGTTCTGTCAGCTTTGCCCTTCGTAATTTCTTCTGTCGGATATCATATGTTATCATGTGGCCACGAAGAGTCGCTTTAAGAGCTTCCCACCATGCCCATGTAGCCGTATCTTCAATCTTGTTACAGTCCAAATACGTTTCAATGCAGGTACGCATATAATCAAGAAACTCCGTATCTGCAAGCCATGCTTTGTCCATTCTAAAGCTTGGACGTGGTTGTCCCGTGATGTTATCTCCCAACCTCAGTACAACAGCTGCATGATCTGATATAGTTTTAGGTAAAATCTCAGTCTTGCCAATTCGAGGTACGAGTGTCGTAGATATCAATAAATAATCGATTCGAGTTTGTGAATGATGCGGCATGGAGTAGTGCGTGTATTCTCGAGCCTTGGGATGCATCAGACGCCATGGGTCCACAAGGTCGTACGTCTCCATTAACCCTTGCAATACTCCGAACGCCTTGGGTTTATTTTGGGGCCGATACGGGTTCGGTCCAACAACGGATCTTGAATCATATTGAAGTCTCCTCCAAGTATCAGGTGTGCAGGAGTTGTTGATGCCTGCAGTTCATCCGCCAATTGTTGGAAAAAAAACCGGGTCTTCAATGTTGGGGCCATAGGCCGTTAACAAGACATAATCCTTGCTCCAATCTGCAATCTCGCCTTAGCCCATCGACCATTGGAATCTATCCTAGTCTCCAAGATAATTGGTTGAAGAGTTTTCCGCAGTAGAATAATAACTCCTTCCCTTCTTATGTAGTGCTGGTGATGACAGGATATTCTGATATGTACCACTGCGGACCTTGCAGGACTCCGCAAGAGTCAGATGCATTTCCTGGAGGTATATAACATCCGCCCCCTGCTTCTGACAGTATAGTAGTATTTTGGAGCGTTTGATGGGGTTATTAATGCCCTGGACATTCAGGGTTAAGATTTTAAATCCCCCACTCGTCATGATACAAACAGCTCCCTGGTACTTCTGTCCATCGCCAAGTGTCAACAGGCCAATCCAATTTATCACAAATAGTACATACACATAGCCCTGGAACTAACAAACTGTTAAACTTCATACCATTTGTACAGTGGAGTACTCTCCCCTCCGCTATCAAACCACCCATCCTCCCCCCCCCTGCATGTATCACCTAACAATAGTAAAGAAAACATTTTTGGTACCCCTTTCTCCCTTGTATGCATACTTTATATTATACATAAACAGCATCGTCATAGATTATTATAGGCCCAGATCCGAACATCTTCAGAGCCCCTCCTGCCCCACAGCTTTAGGGACAGAGTGAGATCTGAAGAACGACGGACCCGTTGTTGTGTTCCCTGCAGGCCTTCCAGTCCACCTGCATAGTTACCACCAGTTGGGGCTCACAGGGCCCTCCGGTTTCTCCAGCCTCAGTAATGGCCGAATCTTAATCCGTCGAGGCGAGCAAGCATCCGGAGACCATACTCAACGGCCCACTTCCATCTGGGAAAAGTCTTGCAGAAAGGCCCGCAGCGCTACAGCTGTATCAAAGTTCCGGGTGACATTATCCACCGTCACTCGCATTTTCGCTGGATAAAAAAGTCCATATCTAGCTTGTATTTTTTGGAGCATTGGTCGACATTCAAGTAACTCCCGACGCCGGTCTACCGTTTTCTTTGACAGATCTGGAAAAGAGAGCGATCTTGTTGCCGTTCCATGTAAGAGAGTTTCTCTGTTTAGCGATTTGCATGATATGCAACACCTGGGGTATCGAAGTACCTTAATCAACATCGGACGAGGTCTTTTTCGTTGCCGACGAGCTCACAGCCGGGACACGATGCGCCCGTTCTATTTCAAAGGGGGCTGAGAATGTAGTCTGCAGGAGTTCCGGTATCATGTGCTCCATGTATCTTATAGGGTCTGGTCCCTCGATTCCCTCCGGTAGTCCGATTATCCGAATATTGCTCCGGCGGGATCGATTGCTTTGCTCCTCCAGCTGCCCTTCCAGCATGGACACTCTCTTTGCAAGTGGGCCTAATTGCGAGACCGCGTTCTTGTGTTTTTGCACCAAGGCCTCAACTTTCTCCAAGCGGCCTCCCAGGTCTCCCAATTTCTCACGCACCTCGTGTAGTTCATCTTGCACCTGAGTTAAGGTTTCCCCGTTGTTCACCAGCATCTCCTTCATTAATCTTAGCTCCGTCAGAATTTCACGTACCCCTTCACCAGCTTCCTTATCAGGCTTTGTCTTCTGCGGGGAGGCCGCATCCTGCTTTAAGCGTTTTGTAGCTTGCCCCGATGCCGGTGGAAACTCTAACTTCGCCGGTTTCAGTGTCGTCATATTCACTGACTTATGCGATGGATTGAAATGATTTGATCTTCTCTATATGTGGGGAGAAAGGGCGGATTCTATGATGTTAGGCAGGAGCGAGATTTTAGGCGGCCATCAAGCTTCGCGGCTAGCTCCGCCCTCCACCCCCTTCCTTCTAATTACCCTGCTCTTCTAGGCCACAGGCACCGAGGCACCCAGTTACTCGTTAGCCCCGGGACCCTGGCCCTGCTTCATTAACCTGGGTAGGCTGGACACCCCACCTTCCTTTACCAACCACACCTTATTACTTTTCTTTGCTCCCCTTCCACAAATGACTAGTGAACAAACTTGGTCGCAGCTTTATTAATACAACTGCATTTGAAAATCGACCTGAGCCAACAATAACTTATTAAAAAGACATTCCAGCTCTATCCCCCTACCAGGCAATGCTCCCCACTAGCCATATTATTAGCAAAGCTGTGCATCATCCTCTCTTCCAACTCCCCCCCCCCCACACCTCCAAGGCCAAAAGGAGTGCCTATAGAACTAGAAACCTCAGTCTCTCTGGCCTGAGATTGCAGTCCCCAGCCTGAGGTACCTTGTCCTAACCACTAGACCACTCCTCCATCTGCTACACCCACTGCCCAATCTGGCAGTTCACTTTCACGAGACCCCTTGACCATCTGCACTGGGACTGGCCCAGTACATGAAAGAATGGCCCAGCATCCACCATTCATCAGGGAACGGATTGACATCTGTAGGACAACAAATCTGGCTGCCATCTGCAAAAAACAGACACCTCTACTCCTCTGCCCCATACACAACCTGCCTCCCCTTAACCTCTACCCTATTCTCCATCTTTCTCCGTTGGCTTGGGGGCGGATGTAGCCTGTATAAGCTCTAGACCGCCATCTGCCTATCTGCTGAATTACTTCTTCCCTGAGTCCTGCTGCTGCTGCACTGGTAGCAGCCCTTATCCGGAAAGAATGTGACGGGGACTGTCATCCATCACAGCCTAGGTGTCGCAATGCCATGCACAACACTGCTGTGAACTGATACTGCGTCACCGGATGCAAATCCTCATGCTGGAATAACAAATTCTCCGTCACCATACACCAGGCCATATAAGCCTGCAAGTTCTGTACAGGACATGTAGGAAGCTGCTTGGCTCCTCCTTTTGACCTCCCCACTCCTTTTCTGTGATCTTACCCTTTACCCCTCCCTTTTTGTTATTGGTTGTCTCTGTTATCTAGTGTGCTCGTCTGTCCACTATACTTTCCTGTCATTATTGTAACTTCCTTTCCTCTTTTCCGGCCATTGGCCTTCTCTTTATATTTTGATCATTGTAAACCGTGTTGTAATTATGAATGGCGGTATATCAAATAAATAAACATAAACATAAACACGTGGACACTTGGGAGATAGTTGGTTAATGATCTCCACCACCACTGCATTGTCACACCAAAAAACTACCCTCCTATTTCACAAATGTTCAGGCCAAACTGAAAAAGCCACTATGATCGGAAACAGCTCTAAAAAGGCGACATTGCAAGTTAATCCAGAAATGTACCAGTCCCTTGGCCAAGCCTCGGTGCACCATGCTCCCTGGCAATATAGTCTGAATCCTAGACCGCTCACAGCATCTGAAAACAACTGCAAATCAGAATTGGAGATTTCAGAGAATTGCGAGACCATTGTAATCAGCTAAAAAGGCATCTCATATGTGCATGTCTTCACGGAAGTGATATCTGAATATAACGATGAGGCTTATGTACACTGGCCAATGCCAAAGACAGATGCCTAGAAAAGAGGTGCCCCATCGGTATTTCTTGACATGCAAAATTGATATGACCCACAAGTGACTGCATCACATGCAAAGTCAATTTACTAGAAGAGCCTACCTCTAATATCAGACATCTCAACTTGTCCACCTTCTCACAGGGCAAACGCGCCTCTAATGCGACTGAATCAATCTCTATCCATAGAAAGGTAAGACATGTCACTGGACCTACTGCCTTTCCAACTGCCAGCAGCACACCGAACTCTGCTGCCATCCTCGAAAATGTCATCAACAGCATTGTGCAAACATCGGAGTGATCCGGACCCACAAATAGCAAGTCAGCCAAATAATGTACCATACTAGTCACTCCATCTTCTACACCAGGACCCAATGCAAAAAAAACCAAAACATTAAAAGCTTCAAAGTAGGCACATGAAATGGCGCAACTCATGGGCATGCAATTATCAAAATAATAACCGTTATTAAACTGAAAACCCAGTAACGAAAGAACCAAGGGGTGCACCAGGGAGGAGCCGAAAAGCAGATTCTATATCCACCTTTGCCATGAGTGCTCCAATCCCGCATTGCTGCACTAGCGAAGTTTCAGAATCAAACGACATATAACGAACGGTACAGAGTTCATGAGATTATGATCATTTACTGAATCACCAGCTGGGAAAGATAAATTGGGGATGAGTCTGAGCAGGGGTAGCCTAAAGGGGGTGCGGGGCCATGTGTGCAGACTCATTGCCGGGCCTCATTTGCAATAATATTTGCATAATGTTAAAGTGCATTAACTTTGTGCCTCTTAATGAGTGTCTGGATAATCAAAAAGGCAACACTGCAAATATTAAACCATTATATCTCAGAGAATACCAATACATCTCCTACTGAGGAAAGAGAACAAGTGGCACTGTCACATAGAAACTACATGAACAAAATACCTTAGCTTGGTTATACAAGCAGAATATAGACTGTCAGCAAACAAAGAACAAGGGATCACAATTTAGAAATAGAAAGACAATAATTAAACTGGGAACCCCAAAGGTCAAGGTTGGAACATACAACACTGGAGAAATAAAACTATAAATTAATTTCCTCTTGTACTAAACAAAAACACAAAGGCGTTAGTAATGCATATTTCCCACAGCTGACATATTCCAGTTAATAAATTCAAAATAAAAAATAAAAAACTCTACCTTTTGTTGTATGGGCATTTTATTTTTCAGTTGCAATTGCTCCAGTCACTTTCTTCTGGTTTCTTTGCGTTTTTGGCTCTCTCCATTGTCTGCTGTCCATTTGTCCTTTCTTCTCTCTTCTAGTTTTTTCACATTCTCTCTCTACATCTCCTTTAACAAACTGATCTTCCCTTTTTGCTCTTTCCTCCATTTCTTTCTTTATTTTTTTTTCCATCCACTCAAATTTCACTCTTCCATCCTCAATCCCCACTTACTCTCCCAGTACCCAGCCAATCATAGATTTTTCTTCTCTCCCACACAAAATATCTTTCCCTCATTCCCTCAGCTGCATCCCCTTCTAGTCCTCACACAACATCAGCTCCCTTCTAGTTCCAGCTCCATCCAGCATCTGCTCCCTTCTAGTCCCATTCTCCCATCCCCCTGCATCAGCCCATTTCCAGTCTTAGCATCCCCCATCAGCCCATTTCCAGTCCTAGCCCCCCATCAGCCATTTACAGTCATATTCTAGCCCTCATCAGCCCATTTCCAGTCCAAGCCCCCCATCAGCCCATTTCCAGTCCTAGCCCCCCATCAGCCCATTTCTAATCCTAACCCCACCCCCATTGGCCCATTTCCAGTCCTAGCCCTCCCCAACAGCCCATTTCCAGTCCCAGCCCCCTCATCAGCTCATTTCCAATCCTAACCCCCCATTGGCCCATTTCCAGTCCTAGCCCCCCTCATCAGCTCATTTCCAGTCCTAGCTTAGTCCCCCATCAGCTCATTTCTAGCCAAAACTCCCCATCAGCCCATTTCGAGTTCAGGTCCCCCCCCCCCATCAGCCCATTTGCAATCCTAGCCCTCCATCGGTCCAATTCCAGTCCAAACCCCCACCCCATTAGCCATTTTCCAATTTTAGCCCCCCATCGGCCATTTCCTGTCCTATCATAAAACCCCCGCACCCCCAAAGAGCCCTGTGGTGTCTAAGGGGTTTCAGAGGTGAGCTGGGGAAGCCTGCGTGAGGCCCTGACTCCCTCTGCACAGCCGCCAGCATGAAGAGCATTGCTTTCCCTCACGTTGGTGGCTGTGTTATTGTGAAGGATGCTGAATGCTGGAAAAGGTTAAAGGGCATTTCCCAGCACTCGCACGCTTCACGGTAACAGCCGCGACTTTGCGGAGTTGAGTTGGGGCCATGTGCAGGCTTCCCTGGCTCACCTCTGAAGCCGTCCATTGTGTGCAAATGAAATTCACACGGTGCCCTAAGGGAAATGACAAATGATCGAAAAGGGGGTTCCCTAAAAGGGCATGCAATTCTGTCAAATGCACACTCAGCCACAACCTTTTCTTTAACTACCTCTAAGAGGCTCCGTACTGACGCCGCATTACTCGTTGATGTGTCTTGCACGCTTCCCAGAAATGGAATATGAAACACCTGCTCAAAAGCCTCCAGCAATCCCCACTTTTTATCTAGCTCTCCATACATCAGCAGCCAAGGCCACATGGCCTCCAACCTCACCGGATTTGGGGCCAAGTGTGCTAAGCTTTGATCACTTGCTAGCAAGCGGGGCTCCTGCCACACCTTTTTGACTGCATTTGGTTACAGCGTGACTGCCCCCACATAGAGAACAGGTGTGACAGAATTTGCAGTCTGGGAACGGACAGGATGACCTATTGAAGCGCCAACATAGGTCAGTATTCCCTGTGCCCACTCTAGGGGAACCAAAACTAATTGCTGTACTCCAAAGGACTGATTTCCTCCCGGTGCCCCATGAGTTCCACCTTTGGATGCACCCTCTCCCCCTCCTCTGCTGACATGTGCTTGTCAGACATCTGTATAAGCCAGAGATTAACATCCTTTGTCCTCCAAGACAAGTGGACATTCTCCTCCATCATATCATGAAAATCTTGGTCATAGTTTAACCAGGCCCACCTTTCGTGAGCCTGCGAAGTGGCGAATATGACATCAGTGTATGCCAGAAGAGCCCTATATTGTCCCGGGTGATAATGCCTCCACACACTGGCCAATCTGAAAAAGACCCTTGTCCAATTAGGGGTATTACGGGAGACCTCCATACTCTGCCCTTTCTCATCTTCTTTCCGCTTCTTACGGCTCTCACCTGAATGCTTTCGCCCTTCTAGCAAATGAAAAATATCAATATACCACCTCTTCTTAATACTGTGTCACAACGTCCGCAGAGCCCCTTCCCAAAGCTCAGAATACACCACCAAATTAGACACACCGCTCCCTGTTTCCATGTGCGTTGTTTCTGGAGGCGGTGGCATTGCCGCTGACGAACCCAATGAGGTAGAGGACAAAAATGACATGGAATCATGTCAACATCTATGTGCATACTTACGCTTGACTCTAGCCTTTTTACCTTCCACTATGGTCAACGCAGTAGTGGGTTCCTCCATGGGGTCATGTGCGTCCACAATATTATGCTCACCTGTTGACGGGGACCTCCTCTGGGCGCCGTCAGGAACCTGGATGTTTAGTGTCGCTGTTGCCGGGAATTATGTCTGGACCCCGGATGCATCTGATGCCATAAGGGCCCGCACAGATACTTCACTGCTTGTTGCCTGCTCCGCTGGAACCTGTGGAAAATGCAAGAGAAAACCCATCAGACACTGCGCTAGTAATGGGGCCCCAATTCATGTGAGATGGCCCTTGTCCCACAACTGCCCAAGAGGCCACCCTACCTTGCCCTGCAGCCCCATGTTCCCCAAAACCCGATGCCCACCATCCCCCATCTCTATTGCCCCATGCCCCAAGACACCACAGCACCCTCCATGGGCTCCCTCTCTGCAACCTGGTCTCCCTCCTTGTTCCCATTACTTCCTTCCTCTACAAAGCCACCATGCCTAACAAAATCAGCCCCATATAACCAGTATGCCTAACCAGGATACCTCTCATACCACCCCTTCTTGCACCTCTTCCAAGAGCCCTCCCTCGCCCCTTCCTCCCACTCCCCATCATGTCACCCCTTTGTGCTCCAGAGCCATGAGAATCTCTCTTGATTGCCGCACCCCCCCCCCCATAACATTTCCCATTACAAAATCATCACCCCTGCTTCTGCTCTTTCTCTTCTGTGTAACGGCCTCCCCCTTTTTGCGTCTGGCCTCCATTCCCCTGCTATGCTGTGCAACCGCTCAGACTGCCTACCCCACAATGAGGCCCCTGAGCCCTAGTTCTAGCTCTTTTGGCTCTTAAGGCTATGCTCCCACTGCGATCCACCGCTGCGATCTCCCAGTAAAGGCCGTGATCTGCGAAAGCTATGCTCCCCATCTGTCTGCTAGCTCATGCAGTGTGAACTGGCCGGCGGACATGCAGAACCACCACAGCACCGCCCCTTGTCATCCTACCACCAATGAAATCGCCCCACGCAGCAGCATAGGGTGATTTCAAATAATGTTGTCTTCCCTATTGCCTGGCAACCCCTCCCTGCCTCCCCTTCCTTTTAATTACCCTGCTCTTCCAGGCTGCAGGTGCTGGGGCATCCAGTTACTCATTGGCCCCGGGCAGGGCCGGCCCGTCCATTGAGCAAGAATGTTTTTTGCACAGGGCCCCGCATTTCAGGGGGCCCCGCGCAAAGAACATTCTGCTTTTTTTTTAAATTACTTTAAAAAAAAAAACTGGCTCTGGCTGCTGCCGCTACCACCGCAGCAGCGGCAGAATGGAGTGTCCCGCGGGGCCTCCTCTTCTCGTTCAGCCCTTCTGCAAAGGCTTTCAGATTCGCGAAGGGAGAAAGTCTCCCTCGCGTCTCTGTTAAGCCCGCAGGGGCTAATGGGAAATTTCCCATCTGCCCCTTTAGACCCGTGGGGCTGATGGGACCTTTCCCATTAGCCCCTGCGGGCTTAACAGAGACGCGAGGGAGACTCTCTCGCTTCGCGAATCTGAAAGCCTTTGCAGAGGGGCTCAACGAGAGAAGAGGAGGCCACGCGGGACACTCCATTCTGCCGCTGCCGCGGTGGTAGCGGCAGCAGCCAGAGCCAGTTTTTTTTTTTTTTAATTTTGCCATAAGCGGCAGCGGCGGCGGCGGCAGGGGGGAGTTTAAGACTGGCAATGGGCGGGGGGCGGGTGTTAAGACTGGCAAGGGGGGGAGGTTAAGACTGGCAAGGGGGGGAGATTACCTGGCAATGGGCGGGGGGGGAGTTTAAGACTGGCAATGGGCTGGGGGGGTGTTAAGACTGGCAAGGGGGGTGTTAAGACTGGCAAGGGGGGGTTAAGACTGGCGGGGGGGGTTAAGACTGGCAAGGGGGGAGTTTAAGACTGGCAATGGGCTGGGGGGGTGTTAAGACTGGCAAGGGGGGGTTAAGACTGGCAAGGGGGGGAGTTTAAGACTGGCAATGGGCAGGGGGGGTGTTAAGACTGGCAAGGGGGGTGTTAAGACTGGCAAGGGGGGGTTAAGACTGGGGGGGTTAAGACTGGCAGGGGGGTTAAGACTGGCAGGGGGGGGATGGGGCGATGGGGGGGTTAGGACTGGTAATGTGCTATGGGGGGTTAGGACTGATAATGGGCTATGGGGGGGCGAGGACTGGTAATGGGCTATGGGGGGGTTAAGACTGGTAATGGGCTGTGGGCTGAGGGGGGCTCTCTGGAAATGAGGTGATGGGGGGTTAGGACTGCTAATGGGCTATGGGGGGTTAGGACTGATAATGGGCTATGGGGGGCTAGGACAGGAAATGGGCTGATGGGGAGGGGTTAGGACTGGTAATGGGCTGTGGGCTGATGGGGGGGGGTTAGGACTGGCAATGAGCTATGGGGGGCTGACTGGAAATGGGCTGATGGGGTTAAGAATGGAAGTGGGCTGATGGGGGGTTAGGACTGGTAATGGGTTATAGGGGGGCTAAAACTGACAATGGGGTGATGGGGTTTAGGACTGGAAATGGGTTGATGGGGGGCTAGGACTGGTAATGGGTTGGGGGGTTGCTATGACTGGAAATGGGCTGAGTGGAAGGGGAGGCTTGAACTGCAAATAGCTGATGGGGAGAGAGCTTGGAATGGAAATGGGCTGTGAGGGAAGGGAGCTAGGACTGAAAATGGGCTGATGGAGCAGCTAGGATAGGACTGGAAATGGGCTGTTGGGGGGAGCTAAGATTGGAAATGGGCTGTGGTGGGGGCTTGAATTGAAATGGAGTCATGGAGGGGCTAGAACTGGAACGAGGCTCAGTGGGGGCTTGGACTGGAATTGGGCTGAGTGGAGGGGAGCTAGGATTTGACATGGGCTGATGCTGGGGCTAGGAAAATGACTAGAAATGGGCTGATGGGGGCTAGGATTGGAAATGAGCTGATGAAGGGACTCAGACTGAAAATGGATGGGGGAGCTAGGACTGGAAATGGGTTGATGGGGGGCTAGGACTGGAAATGGGCTGATGCAGGGACTAGAAGGGAATGGATGCTGGATGAGACTGGAACTAGAAGGGAGCTGATGTTGAGGAAGGATTAGAATGGGATGGGGCTGGGAGAGTAAAATGGAGAGGGGAAAAATATATTTTGTGTGGGAGGGATGAAAAATCTACAATTGGCCGGGTATTGGGAGAGTAAGTGGGGATTGAGGATGGAGGGGTAAAATTTGTGTGGATGAAATAGGAATGAGGAAAGAGCAAAAGGAGAAAGATTAGTATGTTAAAGCAGATGTAGAGAGAGAATGGAAAAAAAAACCTAGAAGAGAGAAGAAAGAACAAATGGACAGCAGACGATGGACAGTTAGCAGAAAATATGAAGAAACCAGAAGAAAGTGGCTGGAGCAATTGCAACTGAAAAAAATGCACAAAAGGTAGAAAGATATCTCTTTATTTTGAATTTATTAACTGGAATATGAAAGCTCTGGGAAATGTGCATCATTAACGTCTGCGCTTTGTTTGGTACAAGAGGAAATTAATTTATAGTTTTATTTCTACAGTGGTGTTGTACATTCCAAGTTTGGCTTTTGGGGTTCCCAGTTTAATTATTGCCTTCCTGTTTCTAAATTGTGATTCCTTGTTTGGTGATTGGCTATGTTCTGCATGTGTAACTGAGCTGAGGTATTCTATTTATGTAATTCCTATTTGACATTGCCACTTGTTCTCTTTCCCCAGTATTCTCTGAAATGTATTGGTTTAATATTTGCAGTGTTGCCTTTTGATAGGTAGGGTATGGTGCTTTGTGAGTCCTGGTAATGCTGTCAGGGTACGGCGGGTTTGCTATGGGTTCTAAATGGGCAGCGTTTGTAGTAGTTCCTAATGTGCCTGGCGGTTGGCACTGGATTATAGTAATGTAGAAATCTTGTAGTCTTTCTTATACATACACTCATTAAGAGACATGTTTACTAAAAGTTAGTGTATGGTAACATTATGCAAATATTTATGCAAATAAGGCCACTTATGCAAATGAGGCCCCGCACCGAGTCTCTGCACATGGCCCCGCACCCCCCTTGGGCCGCCCCTGGCCCCGGGACCCTGGCCCTGCAGCCTGCTACATTTATCTTCAATGACCATTGATGGGTCTTTGTATGCACACTTTATATTTTTTATTTTACAAATTTTTCAAAATAAGTAAGCATAAACATCTTGTTAAGGAAAACAGCAGGCAGCTGCAAAATTTCATAATGATACAAAGGCAGAAAAAAAAATAAAGGCATAAAAAAATCCTCCTAACTACCCAAACTGAAAAGCCCACCAAAGGAAGAGTAGCAAAAGGAAATTAATCAAACATCACATAAAGAAAAAGGAGCCTAGAAATACATCAAATACAGCATATATCACAGAGGATTCAAGTATCCTGTACTATAGTCACACCCAACTGATGAGAATTTATAAAGGAAGAAGCTAGGAAGACTCATAATAATTAACCAGTTTTAGCCTAATTAAGCATTTACAAGGAAACTTAAAACAAATAAACAAACAAACCTCCCAGCTGTACAATAGCTGGTTTCAACAAAAATTCACTTTGCCTCTTTTGGGTCTCCCTAGATAGATCTGGAAATATACAAATCACAAGGTCTCGAAAGGCCATATTACACTTCTTGAAAAACATTCTTGACATCCAATCATGGTCCAAGTCAAGGCAAAAGTTAACAACACTCATTTCATATCTTTGTGTTTTTATGCTACGTTTTTAATGTTTTAGGAACCCTTTTATATGCTTTTAATGTGCCCACCTATATACTTTATAAATGTACTGTATACTATTCATATGTTTTTTATGGTTGTCTTAGGATATATATGGTTTCATGTTTTTTTCAAAATATATTTTATGAGCTCTTATGTGTAATTTATTTATTTAACATGTTTTTTATACTGTTTTATCATTTCAGTCAAAACAGTTTTTCATTGTAGCTTAAACTTGACAATGCACATTAAACAGGGACATTGATAACTTGGCTTTTTCTGAGGCAATGGAGGGTTAAGTGACTTGCCCAAGGCCACAAGGAGTGCTAGTGGGAATCAAATCTTGCTCTTGGTTCCCAAGCCAGTGCTCTAGCCATTAGACTATTCCACTCCACTATTTTATCTGCAGTTTGGTTATTTATTTATTTTTAGGTTGTTTTTATCTCCCTTTGTAAGCGCTACTGTATTTTTGACGAGCCTTTGTTCTGGTAGGGTATCTCTTTTATCAATATGTTCATGGTTTACGTTTTTATTGACCATTCCACTGATAGCATTTGCTGTCTCATTTTGTCTTCTATTTTACTCCATATGTTTCTTATTATATGGTTGTTATTACAGTATATATGTTTTGTTTTTTTGGGGGGGGTTTATGTATGTTTAAGTTCCTTGAGTAACACCAGCTGTTGCTTTTTAGGTCGTTTGTTTTACTATTTTGTCTGTACTCTCATCAAGTTGAAGCAGAGTAACATTTAACTGGTAACCTTCCTTTTTATATTTTAAATTTTTATTTTCCATTTCTTTTCATCACTGTTATTGTTGCTGTTTTATATATTTGTTATTCTATTTATTGTTTTTTAATGCATTTTTTAGACACATTGCTGTTTTATTAATTATCACTTCTGGTTTATATTTTTCTGTTTGGGATGTTTCAGTTCTTATTGTGTTTAATGTATTTATATGTTTTTATGCTTTAGACCCCTGATGCAGGCTTTCATGCCAAAACCTGGCCAAGAAAGGTCCTGTTAATAAAATTTGTGGTTGCGAAGATACCATTGGTGTGGCTGTGGTCATTCTCTACTCTTCTGTTGGACTGTTGTTTGCAGAAGATCAACTCTATTCTGTTTCTTTTAAATTAACTATTTAAAAATTTCTCAGCCCTTACCAGGATTAACATAAGTGAGCGGATCAACAACATGCTGCCCAGAACCTCCTCAATTTTGAGGAAGGAAATAGCACAAATAGGAGGCAATTTTATAAGGAGCCACATAAAGTTATGCACCATTAACACGCCGCGTAAGTCATATATTCTGAAAATTATGGGCGGCATGTTCAAAAGGCATTTACACGATTTACGGTTCAGTAAACCATGTAAATTCCGTAAACAGGGATTTTCACAGGCATTTGCTCAGTTAGTGCCTTGGAAAATCCCGTCCAAAGTCCCCTATGTGCCCCGATGCTGTCCGGTTAACAATGGGGCATGTTGGGGGTGTTCCGGGGCAGAGCAGGGGCAGAGGCAAGTGCTAACTGTGCAGCAGTGATTTTCCATGAAGACCGTTTAGTGCATTGTGCAGAAAAGACAGGCAAGGAAAACCCTCGTCTATCTTTATGACGCAGAGTCCTAACCAGGCAGCATGGAAAATCACTGCTGCCCAGTTAGGCTCAGTGGCTTTCCAGCTGTGTGGCAAACCTTGGATATTCACTTCCATCACTGCTACGGCACTTAGCCCTGCCCAATACAAAATTGGGCTCTATGTTCCTACATTCCTTTTAAAAATGTGTGGAAAGCTCACAGGTTAAAGCACATCAGTGTATGTAGAACTGAAAATTCCCCCTTTACAGGTTTGCGTGTGTGTTTGTGTGTAAATCATGGAGGCCTTTCACTAAACTGCATTATGTAGTTATACACCAGGCTGCCTAGGTCCTTCTTATTAGAAGTCATCATCCAGGAAAAGGACCTAGGCCTCATAGAGGACAGTATATTGAAATCCTCTGCTTAGTATGCAGCAGTGACCAAGAAAGCTAACAATGCTAGGAATTTTAAGAAAAGCAATAGAGGGAAAAAAAACAAACAAGGACGTCACGATGCCTCCATGGTGCAACTGAACCTTGTGTACTGAGTGCAGTTCAGGTTCCCACATCTAAAAAAGGATAGAGAAGAATTAGAAGGTGCAGAAAAGGGCAAACAAAATGATAAATGGGATTGAATGATGCTGCTGTGAGGACAAGCTTAAAAGGTTAGAGCTCTTCAGCTTGGAGAAGAGACGGCTGAGGGGAGATATGATAGAGGTCTTTAAAATAAGTAGAGTGGAACAAGTAAGCATGAATCATTTGTTCGCTCCTTCAAAAAGTATAAAGATTAGGGGACATACAATGGAACTACTAAGTAGCACATTTAAGACTAATTGGTAAAAATATTTTTTTTTCATGCAACATAAAATTAAACTCTGGAATTAATTGCTGGAGGATATAGTAAAAACTGTTAGCAAAGTTTGGTTTAAAAAGGACTTGGACAAGTTCCTGGAGGAAAAGTCCATAAATCATTATTAAAGTGGGCTGGGGGAAATCCTAGATGAAATTAAGGACTGCTTCTTGGAGCAGCTGGTTCATGAACCAACCAGAGAGGAAGCCATATTAGACCTCGTCCTTAGAGGAACACCAGAACTAGTGCAAGAGATAAGGGTGTTGTGGCCACTTGGCAATAGTGATCATAGCATGATCGCCTTTGATTTAATTAGTGGAGGAGGGATAGTAAGGAAATCCACAGTACTACCTTTTAACTTTCGAAAGGGAGACTATGATAAAATGAGGAAAATAGTTAAGAAAAAACTAAAAGGAGCAGTTGCAAAGGTTAAAGACTTACATCAAGCTTGGGTGTTGTTGAAAAATACTATCTTGGAAGCCCAGACCAGCTGTATTCCACACTTTAAGAAAAGTGGAAGGAAGTCCAAAAAACTGCCAGCATGGTATAAAGGTGAAGTCAGAGAGGCTGTTGCTGCCAAAAAAGCATCTTTCAGGAAATGGAAAAAAGAGCCAAACAACGAAACCTGGAAACAGCACAAGCACTGGCAAGTCAAATGCAAGGCATTGATAAGGCAGGCAAAGGGAGAATTTGAGAAGAAGCTTGCTGCAGAAGCAAAAACGTGAAGTAAAGATTTGTTCAAGTACATTCATAGCAAAAAACCTGTGAGAGAGTCAGTTGGTCCATTAAATGATAGAGGAGTTAAAGGGGCACTAAGAGGCGACAAGGCGATAGCGGAGAGACTGAATGAATTCTTTGCTTCGGTCTTCACTGAGGAAGATGTAGGGATGTTACCCATGACTAAAGTGGTATTTAAAGGTGCAGAAGAATTGAAGGAAATATCAATACATCGGGAAGATGTATTACAACTATTAGATAAACTGAAGAGTAGCAAATCACCTGGGCCAGATGGTATACATCCAAGGGTGTTGAAAGAACTGAAATATGAGATTGCAGACCTGCTATTAGTAATCTGTGAACTATCATTAAAATCATCTCTAATACCTGAAGATTGGAGGATCACAAATGTAACACCAGTTTTTAAAAAGGGTTCCAGGGGTGATCCGAGAAACTACAGACCAGTGAGCCTGACGTCAGTACCGGGAAAAATGGTAGAAACCATCATAAAGAATAAAATTACTCAGCATTTAGATAGTCATGGCCTAATGGGAGACAGCCAACATGGCTTTAGACAAGGAAGATCTTGTCTTACTAATCTGTTATGTTTTTTTGAAGGTGTGAATAAACAGGTGGACAAAGGTGAGTCAGTTGATATAGTGTATCTGGACTTTCAGAAAGCCTTTGACAAGGTCCCTCATCAGAGACCTTTGGCAAAACTAAAGAGTCATGAGATAGGAGGCAGTGTACTACTGTGGATCAGGAACTGGTTAAAAGATAGAAAGCAGAAGGTTGGGCTAAATGGCCAATTTTCCTAATGGAGAAAGGTGAATAGTGGTGTACCCCAGGGATCTGTGCTGGGTCCACTGCTTTTTGACATATTCATAAATGATGTGGAAAGGGGAATAACGAGTGAGGTTATCAAATTTGCAGATGACACAAAACTATTTAGAGTTGTTAAAACCCAAGAGGATTGTGGAAAATTGCAAGAGGATCTTGAGAAATTGGAAGACTGGGCATCCAAATGGCAGATGAAATTTAATGTGGACAAGTGCAAAGTTATGCAAATAGGGAAGAACAACCCAAACTATGGTTACATGATGCAAGGTTCCACATTAGGAACCACCACCCAGGAAAAAGATTTAGGCGTCATTGTGGATAACATGTTAAAACCCTCGGCCCAGTGTGCAGCGGTGGCCAAGAGAGAAAATAGAATGCCAGGTATCATAAGGAAAAGAATGGAAAATAAAAGAAAGGATTTTATAATGCCTCTATATCGTTCCTTGGTGAGACCGCACCTTGAATATTGTGTGCAATTCTGGTCGCCGTATCTTAAAAAGGATATAGTGTTATTAGAAAAGGTTCAGAAAAGAGCCACCAAAATGGTAAAGGGGATGGAAGGATACTCCTATGAAGAAAGGCTAAAAAGGTTAGGGCTCTTTAACCTGGAAAATAGACGCCCGAGGGGAGATATGATAGAAGTCTATAAATTAATGAACGGAGTGGAACGGGTAAACGTAGATTGATTGTTTACATTATCAGAATATAGAAAGACTAGGGGACATGCAATGAAGCTACAGGGTAAACTATTTAAGACTAATAAAAGAAAATATTTTTCACTCAACGTGTAATCAAACTCTGGAATTTGTTACCGGAGGATGTAGTAAAGGCTTTTAGTGTAGATGGGTTTAAAAAAGGTTTGGATAAGTTCCTGGAGGAAAGGTCCATATACCATTATTAAAAAGGGACCCAGGATATCAATGCTTGACCCAGTACAAGCATTGTGGAACCTGTGTCTTTTGGGGAAACTGCTAGGTACGTATGACCTAGATTGGCCACTGTTGGAAACAGGATACTGGGCTTGATGGACCTTGGTCTGACCCAGTATAGCATATCTTATGTTCTTAAGTTATGTTTTGTTCACAGTTTTTTTGCTGGAATAAACAGCATAGGATCTGTCTACATTTTGCGATCCTGCAAGTACTTGTGGCCCTAATAGCTAAGAACTGAATTTGGAAATTGAGCATCCTTTCTTTTGAGCTTTCTGTTAAATCACACACTATTATACACATTCATTTGGCATTGGGTGTAATTTTTAATAGGTTAATGAGGATAAACAAAGTTTTAGATGTATAAGAAGGCCAGTCAGTTGAATGTGTGCCTTGATGGAGTACATTCTGTTCTAATCCTTTGTGTGTTGTGTGTGTGTGTTTGTGTATGTGTGTGTGTATATATATATATATATATATATATATATATATATATATATATATATCAAAAAGGCATAAGGAATTAGAGGACTGGCCTAATGGTTTGAGCAGCAGACTGAGAGCTATGAAAGTCAGGGTCAAATTTCACTGATGACCCTTGTGACTTTGGGCAAGTCACTTCACCCTTGGTTGCCTCAGGTAGAAACTTAGATTGTAAGCCCTCAGTGGCAAGGAAATATTTATTTTACCTGATTGTAACTCATCTTGACTTTGGGTTTGGAAAACTGAGTAATTGTATTTATATCCAAGGACAAATGAAGGGTATGGCTAAGGAGAAATGTCTTTTTTTTTTTTTAAACAGTTTAGCATTCAAGATGGCAGCTACTGGGGGAGGTTGTACATTGAGGTGCTTGACTGGACTTAGCCTACATTTGCAGGGGCTTTTTTCTCTCTTTTCATACCTTTTATTCCTAGGTTTTTAATTCTATATCAATGCGAGGCTAAGATGCAGGATCAGTCTGGGGTTTCCTCCTTCCCAGAAGGACTCTAGGAAGTTTCAGTGACATTTAGCAACTGATTCAAGTCAGTTAATTCTAGATGGCAGTCATGAAGATTTTCTGATTCAAGTTTGACTTATCAGCCGCATTTGATGTGATAAATATGGTCTCCATATCTTAAAAAGTATATAGCAGAATTATAAAAGGTACAGAGAAGAGCCACCAAAATGATAAAGGGGATGAAAGAATGCCCCTATGAGGAAGGGCTTAAGATTTAGGGTTCTTCTACTTGAAAAAGAGATTGCTAAGGGGAGATATGATAGAGGTCTATAAAATAATGAATGGAGTGGAACGGGTAAACATAAATCAGTTGTTTACACCTTCAAAAAGTAAAAAACACTAGGGAGCACACAATGAAGCTATAATGTAGCCCATTTAAGACTAAGAAGAAAATATTTTTTCATTCAAAGTGTAATCGAACTCTAGAATTCATTACCAGAGGATGTAGTAAAGGCTGTTAGAATACCTAGGTTTAAAAAAGATTTGACTAATTCCTGGAAGAAAAGTCCATAAACCATTATTAACCCTTTGAAGGCCTACTTTAAAATTTTAATCCACATTCTGCAGCCGGGTTAATTTTTGCATATTTCAGGAAAATTGTACCTGTCTTATTCAATATGTTCTAATAGTGATTTTCCTTCTGCTATGGTCATGTATTATATACCATTTGATAGGAATATTTAGTCAGAATTTTGGATCCCGAGAGTTTTGGGCTCGGCCTGGAAAGGGTTAAAGAGGACCAGGGAAATCCACTGCTTACCTCAGGATAAACAACGTGGAATCTGTGTACCTTTTTGGGAACCTGACAGGTACTTGTGACCTGGATTGTCCACTGTATGAAAGAGGATACTGGGCTTGATGCACCCAGCATGGCATATCTCATGTTCTTATCTTCTGTTGGAAACAGGATACTGGACCTTTGTTCTCACTGAGTATGATAGATCTTATGTTCAGGTTCTTAAGACTGTTTAGGTCTATGGGTCTTTCTCTTCTGGGATCAATGAGTGAAAGCTATTGCCATTTTTGTTTGAGACTCCCTAGGTATGGATTCAAACTAATTTTGTACATGTGCAGCACATTTTGGAAAGGACATTTTTGACAAAATCTTAGATGTGCATGACAAAATGTCTGAATTCTGGGGACTTATTCCACCGCAGAGGTTTGCACTGCATGTAATTTCACTGTGGGCGTGCACATGGGTGGAGTAGTAGTGCAGTCAGATCACAAATTTTGGGGGTCTCGGGTTAACATGGGGGGGGGGGGTCAATAGGTATGCACTCACCTCACCTACTCCGTGGCAGGAGGTAGGTCTTCCTTCATTCCCTGATTTATAGCGGTGTCACACACTTTAACACCGAAGGGGCGGCAGGATATGCATGCCACAGATCCAAATCAGGGAAGACCATGGGAGGTGAAGAGGGAGGGGGCTGGGCCTTTCCAGGCCCACTTGTGACTATGCCTCTGGGGGGGAGGGGCATGTTGGTAGTGCGAGCAAATGTGTGCAGATCATAGAATATAATAATTTACGTATGTACTTCCCAGTTCTTTAGACCAGCTCTAGGGCTGTTGTAAGTTATCTCTGCCCCATGCACTGTAGAAACATGTGCTAGTTAGGTACAACTTTATAAAATTATCCTTCACAGGTACAAAAATACCTACAATATTTCCGTCTGCTTTATTGCACATGGCAAATATACATGGGGATGTATGTGCAGGGATTTTGAATTTAAATCCCTATGCATACTCTCCCTTCTCTGAAGTGATTCTGCCTTGAGTCTCACTTATTTTACCTACAGTTAAAGTTTGTATGCTGTGAAAGAACACATGCAATTTGCTTGCTGATGGGAGGGCAATTTTCATCTGCAGGGTTTCATCTAAGTAACTCCTATGCTGCCCAGATAAATCCCTTTTAAAATTGTCCAGTTCATAGGTGAATCTTGCCCATATATTTATTATAATATAATATAATTTTTGAGTTTAATATACAATATTTTGTGGCTATTGTCAGATTATATACTATCTGGTACCACATTTCTATTCCTGCGCAGAATTCCCCTGAAAAATTCCTCATTTGCCACGGAATTCTGCATAAGGAACGGAGCAGAGACAGCAGTGTGATTTGCATGGTTTCTTGACTTTCCTCCTTCTCGGTGCCGATCAACACAAGAGAAGAATAAGAGCAGCTGAACATTGGGCCACATTGCCCTCTTCTGCCACTGGAGTCTGGGTGCTGAATTTGAAACCATGTGTTTGTATGGTTTCCTGCGTGGTTAAAGTCAGCTGTCAGAGCCACGACGGCAGAGGAGGAGGACACGGATTCTTGTGCAGCCACTTTCTCTTCTGTGGTGATCAGCATGGACATAGGTCAAGGAAGGCAAGAGGGAAAGCTTGGGGTGCGCCCAGTGCGCCTGAGGAGAGAGCTGGAAGGCGTATGCTATTCTACTTGCCTAAAATAAATGTTAAGTTTTTTCCAGACAGTGGTTGAATATTGCCACTATCCGGATAATGCTTTTTGGCACCACCCTTGTTCCCACCAGCCCTTTGCTTCTTCACTATGAACCCGATTCCAACAGGGGCATGTCCGAGCCAGCCAGATGTCCAAAAAATGGATGGCCCCAAATCGCACCCGATTCTGCAACTGCGGGAGCTAGATGGTCCCACAGTTGCATGATTGGGCACATAGATGGCCCAGCGATTCAGTGGTGCAGGACGTCCTCCCAACAGCCCATCCAGCCCACCCTATGCTCCTGCTGGTATTTTATTTATTTATTTATTTGATGTTTCTTTTATACCGCGCTATTTGCAATCAGTGCGGTTTACATATAACATTTGTCCAGTGCAGGCAAGACTGCAAAGGATTTACATTTCAATAGGGTTCTTTAAACAGGGATAAACATGGTAAACTATGTACACTTTGCTGTGCCGTGCTGTGGCATCCCAGGATGACCAGCAGGAGTGCAGAAATGCTGCAATGGAGGGAACCCTCATTTCCCCCTGCCAAACCCTCAGCACGGGCAGACAGGGCACAGGGCAACCATATGCTTGGTTGGTTTGGTGGGGCTTATTCCACCTCCGCAGTGGAATAAGTCCCAAGTCTATCTCTCCCACACTGGATGTACAGGGCCATGACCTGAATAGGCCCTGCACATCCTGGTGCTTCTGCCCACTCCCTGCCTCCGGCCCTCCCCTTCTCCCCCCCCCCCAATCCAGCACTCCCCACACTACCCCTCAGTATGTGCGGGAAGGGCCAGACTCAGGATTGAGTGCCAGGCCAGAACGGGTGTTGGACATCCTACCAGGACATCCAACCCTGCTATTTGCGCCTCAGCACGGGCCTATATGGATACTGTCAGATTAAGTAAAAGGAATTTCAGCTGCTGAAAACTGTGGAGATATATGTTTGCTGGCTACCTGTGAATGTGTAACTAGGTTTGCATAACAGCTCAAATATTTTTACTATACTCTCATCAATTATTCAGAAGCATTTATGTGGCCAATGACAGTGCCAGCTACATAAATACTTTTTTCAAAAATAAACCTGTGGCTGCTCTATGCATTTCTTTGGTCATTTTATTTGCAAAACAGGCCAACACACATAATCAGAAAATAAGCTTGTTTGGGATGGAGCATGAGCAAATGAAAAAGTTATATATTAAGGTTAATACTCAGCTGCTGAACATATAAATGATACATTCAAGTGCAGATAACTTTAAACTTGTGACTAGCCATTTAAAATTATGCATGGAGTTTCAAACATGACATGTATGTTTATCTTTATTACTTTGCTTGATATACCGCCTTTCAAACATCAAGGCGATGTACATATTATAACCAAGGAAATTAGGGCCGCGGCCCGAAAAAGGAAAAGAATTACAATAATCAGACAGGAAAGAAAAGATCACAATCAATCAAGGTGAATAGATCCATAGACGGGAATGGTAAGAGGGTTAAGGAATAGAAGTTGGGAGGTCAAAAGCAGAGGCAAAAAGATGAGTTTTTTGAAGGGACTTGAATTTTGATTAGGATTGTTCCAGGCGGAGGGAGGTGGGGAGTGAGTTCCAAAGGGACGGATCAAAGAAAAAAAAAAACCAGAGAGACATGTGGATTGAAGATGTGCTTGGGAGGGAGATGGGAGATGTAGGCAATTAATGTGTATTGTTTGGAGGTTGCGGGAGGGAGTGTGAAATTGCAAGAGGTCCACCAGGTACCGGGGGGTCTGTGTGTAGATAGCTTGGTGTACTAAGTGGGAGCCAATGAAAATGATGTAGAAGGGGGGTGATATGATCACGGCAGGAGGAATGTGTAATGAGCCTGGCTGCTGTATTTTGAATAGTTGTAGGCGATGGAGCTGGTACTTTGGAATGACAGTGAGTGAAAGATTGCAGAAGTCAAGCTGAGATATCACCAATGACAAGAGAAGAGTGGTCAGTGATTGGGGTGAGAGAAAGGGGCGGATGGCATGGAAATGACAAAGATAGTAGAATGAGCGTCGAACTAACTGTGAAATGTGGTTGTGGAAGTAAAGGTCAGTGTCGAGAATCATCCCTAGGTAGTGGAAGGAGGAGACCAAGGGAAGAGGTGTGTGGGACAAAACAGGAGCCAAGGGAGGACATGTGCCACCATGGGTGAACAAATGGCTGATGTCTTTGGAAGACTGAGATGTAGGTAGTTGGTAATAAGTGAGCTGGATACTTGGGATAGGCAAGCATTAAGGAGGAGAGAGAACAGGCTGAGTGGGACTTGTGTGATGGAGAATGATAATGTTGCCGGCATAGTATATGAATAGTGGCAATTTAAATATGTGTGACTGAAATTCAGTGGTTGCGACCTAGCGTGATTAAAGCCCCTGGCCGCCGCCACTTTAACTAAACCAGATATTCAACACCAGAATCTATTCGGTGTCTGGGCTAAACATCCAGTGTTTTCAGGCAACGTGGTCACTAGCTGATCAGCAAAGGTATTCAGCCACTAATGGGATAGTGAATAGAAGATAAAGTTAGGAGAGCATTCTTACTTTATCCAGTTAATGGATGAATATTGCCCCTGACCAGATAGCTGCTGGGACTGCCTTGGATCCACCCACAGACTGCCCCGGTTTTAATCAAGCATCGTTTCTACGGTTTGTGGCGTTATTCAGCAACACTAGCCAGATAGTGCTGCTGAATATTGAGGTCATTGTGGTTTAGCTGGTTAGCAGGTCCTGCTAAAGGGCTAAACCAGTTTGAATATGCTCCTATATATGTTTAAATGTCAAAGTTATATGCAGGACCTTAAACTGCCTGCAGTCATCTGAATATCTACTGTACCTCTCAATATGAAAGACTGACATCTCATTTTATATAGAGTAAACTTTGGGTATTTCTCCTAGATAAAGGATTAAAACCATGAAGCTGTCCATTCTTTGTTTCTTTAAGTATGTATTTATATAATTGTATTCAATTTATAATCTTTTAAATAGAATTTCCATTCAGGGACAGTGACATGAACTCCTCTAGGAGGATATTACAGCTATATACTATGGAGTAGAGAAGTAGCTTAGTGTTTAAAGATGCAGTGTGTGAAATAAGGAAACCAGCATTCATAATCTCATTCTCCCACTGGCGTTCTTTGTGTCCTTGGGCAGGTCACTTCTTCCTGCATTGCCTCGGGTACAACTTATTGTGCACCCATTTGAGCAAGGAAATAATTCATGTATCTCAAAATAACTCACCTTGAGCTTATATTTGGGGAAAAAAGTAATAAACCTAAGTTATAAATAATGTGCAACGTATTTTATCTACAGATACAACAAAAATGTTTGCAGTTACTGCATGTGGTCTATATAATGATCTTAGGATCTCATTAAATTAGATAAGCTTTATGTTTTATTCCAAATTGGCATGTTCCACCACATTTCCAGGATGGAGCCATCCTTCCACTATTATGGATAAATATTAAGGCATGGAAGTGCCACATCTATTAATTTCTTTTTCATATGGAAATATCTTTCATAATTGCAATCAGTTTACATATAGTAATTTGAAATGAAGAATTGCATTTTACAGTATATTCAGTATGGGCCCAGTTTTGATTTAGGCAGGTTATGCGCTGACCCCCTTAACCCGGATTTTCACTTCCGCTGTGATGGAAGTAAAAATCTGGCTTATGCTAGATGCGCCGGTAGCCACCGAGGCTATCCAGCATAAGCCTATCTTTAAGGAACAGAGGGCTAAACAGGTAGCATTGAATATTGCTGCTACTTGCTTAGCCCTTTCCTCCGCCTCCGCTCCGCCCCAGAACACCCCCCAACATGCCCTGATGCTAACCGCATAGCATCTGTGCGCATTAGGGACTTATCTACCCTTCTAGGTGCCTTTCGAAAATCCCTGATAAGGCATTTACACAGGTAACTAGGGCAGTTACCCATGTAAATGCCTTCGAAAATGCCACCTATATTCCTAATCCATCCTCATACCCCATTAAAAATGTTCTTATATTACAAAAATGTGAGTATGTCCCTACTGTTGGGCCCATATGGTAAGTATTTATCCCATAGGCAAAAAAGAGGATGATTTTGTAACAAGGCGCCAGGGTTAGACACCTATTTGTCTTTATAAAATATCAGCAGATGTAGCAGAGAACGCACCTTGAATGTAGACACAATTGCTTGCACCTAATTGCAAGCCAATGTAAATGTTTGCATACACTTTATGCATTCACATCTTACATCTTACATTTTATAATCTATGTACATACTCTGCCCATGCTTCCACCAGACTGCCGCCCCAGCTATGTCTACTAGTAAAGTATGCTCCTTTATGCCAAAGCATATGACTTCACACCTATCAGTATTTTATTAGAGGTTGTCTATGCATTTATGTGGTCACATATGCATGAGATTTTATTAACTTATCTCCAACTTGGAAAAATCATTTCTGTATATCAGGTCCAGTATAGCAAAACCAATATTTATTATTTTCTTGAGTACCGAGATTTTTACAAGAGCCTCTGAGCATAATACTGTATATACTGTGTCGACTACTCAAACTCTACCATTGACCCTCATATCCTAGCAGATTCTACAAGGATAAGCTAAAATCACAAAAGATCCATCCAGCCCCTACTCTATCAAATATACCCCCTCAACCTAATCCGTGGTCATTCTTCTCCAGGATAAGGAAAGATACACTTATCAACATACTATCTAAATTAAACACAACCACATCCTGCCTCGACCCCTGTCCTGTCACCTGGATAAAAGCCACCAAATCAGAATTATCCTCATACATACTCAAAATAATTAACCTCTCCCTCGAACAAGGTTACATGCCCCCTTCCCTAATTTGCCCCATTCTAAAAAACAAAGCTCTAAATTTTGACAACCCATCAACTGGCAGACCAATATCCAGCCCCCCTTCCTGGCCAAAATAATCGAAAAGGTAACACAAATCCAACTTCAGGGCCATATTGATACTCATGCGCTGCTCAATGAACATCAATATGGATTCCACCCATTCCATGGGATAGAAACCCTATTGATTACCCTATTTGACAATCTAGTACGTGGTATGGACAACTACAAACAGGCATTCATACTCATATTTTTAGACATCTCGGCCGCAATTGGCAGCATTGACCATATGCTAACGGTCTCACGGTTACAACACATAGGTTTAAAAGACACAACCCTCAAGTGGTTGCAGTCTGATCTCTCTAACAAAACCCAGCAAGTAAGATTAGGCCAACAAACATCCAATCAATATAATAAAAAACAAGGACTATCCCAATGTTCTGCCCTATTTGCCCTCCTCTTTAACCTATATCGCCAGCCTATTTGCTCCATCTTCAGAAAATTCAACATTTCATACCACATATACGCGTATAATATAATGTTATATCTCCTACTTAATGTACAGTAGCAGATCTCACCCCACAACAAATTACTGACTGCTTCAAAAAGGCTGCAAACTGCCTTAACTCTCACAATCTTCACATAAACTTTAGCAAAACTGAGGTGCTATTCATTACCAGATTCCAGAACTTTTTTCCCACCCTCTATGATCACAATCAATAACAGAGACATAACCATCAAGAATGAAGAGAAATATCTAGGGGTCATACTTGATCAAGCCCTCAGAATGTCCTCCCACATAAAGTATACAACTTAAAAAATATTCTCCAAAATCAAACTGTTAAAACACTTACACCCACTCCTACCCATCCAAGATTTCAGATCAGTACTTCAGGCACTAATTACACCACATTTCGACTATTGCAATAGCGCATTACAAGATTTACCAAAGCAGAACATTAGATTAATCCAAACTGCTCAACATATTGCTGCTTGTAAAGTCTCATTCACTAGTATTTCTGAAGACATTACACCGATATTATATGAATTACATTGGCTCCCCATATAAAGCAGAATACACTACAACAGCCTGCCCAACTTCGAACAGGTCTTGATCTACTTTTTTCCGGCCAAAGGTGCCGGTGATCTACTACCATGAAAATTAAGTTTCAAACCCAATAAAGTTGGAGGATTCCCGCCCCCCCCCCCCCCACCATTTTAATGAACCTTCTGTCATTTACTTGGATGTGATCAGCTGTTAAGCAAATTAAGCAAAAACAAAACAGAGAGACGAAGATCCAGTAAGACTGCGAGGGGAAATGGAAAGTACATTTTTTCTTAAAGTTTTATTGAGTAATAACTTTATTTAACTGTCTTAACTTTTTTTAAACTTTTATTGAGTAATTTGTGTTAAATTTAGGTTGAGTATTGATCCAGGCTGATCTTGCACAATCTTTAATATTTCGCTCTTGCTCATTAGTGAGACGTCTGAGCCTGCATTTCATCCACCAGCTTTTTGAAATTGGGTGAATACTGCGTGAGGGCCAGTCTCAGGGAATCCTGGAGATGTTCATCTGTCATGTTGGAATGTTGTGTACTCTTTGTCATTTTCAGATGGGAAAACACAGATTCACACAAATAAGTTGAACCGAAACAGGAGTGTACAGCTTCAGTGCATCTTCTCAAGTTGGGAAATTTATCTCTAGGCACTAGCTTCTAAAATGATTCTTGCTCAGCATGGGTCTTGAGAAAAATGCCATTTTTAAGGGTTAATATTTTGATTTCAGGAGATGGCTTGTTCAATGAGTAATTTTTACTGATAGCAGCTGCAGTTTCTTTAATGTCTACATCTACTTTGAATGGGTATGACAAGTACTCCACAACTGTTCCAATTTTTTGGAAGTCACAGAATCTATTTTCGAATTCCTGGATAACAGAACAGATTTCTGTCACATACTTCTTGTTCTGAAAAACAAAATTTGGATATTGTCCCAGATGGTCCTGCGTATTAGGAAAATGATCAAAAGTGTTGTTTGCAAGGTCAGTCATCATTAGCTCAAATTTGCTCTTGTAGGATGAAACTGTACTCATCATCTCGCCAATGCATTTGTTTTTACCTTGTAGTTCAAGGTTCATATCACTTAGTTCGCCTGTAAAATCAGCGAGAAATGCCAGATCACATAACCACTCCTCATCTTCCAACTCTGCTTGGTCATCTCCCCTTTCCTTCAAAAAACTTCTTATTTCATTCAGCAAATCATGAAATCTTTACAGAAATTTGTGCCTACTTAGCCATCTTACATCTGTATGCAAAATGATTTCCGCTGCCCCTTCATCAAGAGTAAGATTGAAAAGCCATCTTTGAAGTGATCTTCCACAAACTGAATTTACAATTTTGAAAGTGCTGTCCATGACAGTCTTTGTATTGAGTCTCTTGCTTGCCAAAACTTGCTGGTGAATGATGCAGTGGTAAGAAAGGAAATCTGGGAAGTCATCATGCTGTCTACAGAGGGCTATGAAACCGTTAACCTCACCTTTCATTGCTCTTGCTCCATCAGTAGTGATGGAAACAAGTCTATGCAATGGAAGATTACACTTTGTCACAAAAGAATGGAAAGAACTGTTATTTCCTGACTGGTAGTTCTCCCTTTTGAAGAAATCGTTCCAAGTAGTTCTTCTTTAACACTGAAGTCTTCAAAAACCATCCGTATAAAGACTAGTAACTGGACTATGTCTCTTATGTATGTAGATTGATCCAGTTGGATTGAGAAAGCAACACAATTTGAAACATCCTCCAACAATTGTTCAGTTGTGTCTCCACACATCTTTTCTATTCTCCGCACGACGGTGTTTCTTGACAATTGTACATCTTGAATAGCAGCTATGATATCTTTCTTATTTTTAAATCCTTCAAAAAGATTGCCAGCTGCTTCAAGAAAACAATCTTTTACAAATCCCCCTTCATTGAAAGGTTTGCATTTCTTTGCGATCAGGTTGCTGACCTTGAAGGATGCTATGGTTGCATTGACCGAATGTGACCTTGGCTTCGCCATCAACTGTTGCTGAGTAGCCAGTTTCGATTTAAGTTCTTTGAGCTTCAGTTTACGAATTTCACTTTTGGGTGGAAAATCAGCATCAAACTTATTGCTATGCAGAGCCTTATAATGACGTTCCAGATTACCCTTTTTGGGCAAGGATACTGGGGTGTTACAAATTAGACAACAACACTTGTCTTTCACCATGATAAAGAAGTAGTCCATTTCCCATTCATCATGAAAGTGGTAGGTTTTGCTCTTCTTTGGAACACTCATCTTCATTATACTGGAGCGGCTGGATGTAAGAAGGCCAAATCTGCTAAGTTAGTATAAACACTGGCTGAATCTGGTCCAGAACTGTCACTGTCCCAAAGTATTAAAGATCAACAGGAACTGAAGACCTCTGGATGATGTGCAATACAAGGACTGGAGATGCCAAAACCACACATGCAGTTCTAAAAATAGAAAATAAGAATTCATCATACTGGCACCAATCAAATACCACCAAACAATCATCAAAAAAACTCAAACACCTGTTCAGCAAACCAGATAAAATCAAATACCGCCAAACAAGTTCAAATACCACCACACGTGATTTAATAAATTCTGCACACAGTGTAGAATCAACGCAAAGGCAAGGCGAAATAAAATTGCAGTGTAGAATCAATGCAAAGGGTAGGCAAAATAAAATTGCAGAGGCAAGCAAACCTCACAGTGGTTTGAACCAATTTGAAGGCAAGGCATAGGCAAGTTAGAACAAAATTGGAAAAGCCCGCCAAAATCACCAAATTCTTGACACTTTGTTGTGTCTGCCCAAAAATGTTTAATGAAAGCGAACTATAAAATGACCAATGACCAGCACACGACACAACTAATATGGTAAGTGTATTCAGGTAAAGCCCAGGTGAATGGATATCGCCTGGTATATAACACACTTTTAAGGGGTGTTGGGGCGGGGACAGGAATGGGTGATTCTGAGAGGCAGGAGACCAGATATGATGCCGGGCCTGTGGCATTTCATCGCGGGGCGCAGGCGGCAGCCCCCTGGGGTACCCACAAACTATTGGCACGAAAACAACAAGAACCCCCAATACACCCGCAGGCAAGATTCCCGCAGGCAGGGAAAAAAGACAGGAAAAGGATCAGCTGCGGCAGCAAGCCCTTGGCAGACGACCTGCTGGCACGAGTTCTTTCCTAGCAATGGGGCAAACTGCTGGAGAGATGGAGCCAAGTGGGGTTGGTGATCTACCTCTGACCCCTCCGCGATCTACCTGTTGGACATGCCTGCACTACAAAATAATGAAGCTACTCAGACAAATAGCCCCATCACACCTGTCTACCCTAATCACTTTACAAGAAGAATCTCAAATATATTGAGTGAATAACAAAAATAAATTAAGAATTTCGCCTGATTTCTATATATCCAATAAAATGACCAATAATAGAGCCTTTTCCAACTACGCGCCCATAATCTGGAACAAACTTCTGACCGATTTAAGAGAAACCACTGACCTTCCCTCCTTCCGCAAAAAACTGATAACCCATCTCTTTAGGAAACACCCTTACATATCCCCCTGACCATACCCATACCCAACTAACACCTTAAAAGAATAAATCCTCTCCATTTATACACTCCTATTGCTCTGCCTCCAGAATATAGTCGGTTCCTATGGCACACATTGTATTATATATTGTAACATAGATTTGTCTATGACTCTATATACATAGTTAACCGTTTTATCTGTACATAGCTAAACTGTTACATGTAACTGATTCTGTTCTATGTAAACTGCCTTTGTTCTACTGGAAAAAGCAGTACAAAAATAGAAATAAATCAGTAAATAAATATACAGTGTCTGAATAAGGAGGGATATATAAACATTAAAACCTGCAATAACTTGATAGAAAGCAACAGACAATCATTTGGGTTCCAGTTGGGTCTCTAGGTCCTTTCTCCACTCTCTTATCCTTTGTCATGCGCAATAAGTGCTTTCAACCACTTCTGTCTGATTGATTAGAAATGGTTGAAACAGTCATGCAGGGTGTCACCAGCTCTCCTTAAAACCCCTGTGTATAAGTGGGTAGAGGTTAAGTGAGTGGTTTTTCCCCACTGAAGCAGCTACTTTACAAATATAGAAGCTGGGCTTTTTGGGAAATGTAGTCCCTTCACCGAATCAATGAGGAGCAGTTGTGGAAAAGTGGTTTAAGCAACCAAAGGATTTTATTTCCCCTCCCGGGGTGGATTTCACCATGAACAAAGTAATACAAACCAGGTATTTACTGGCATAAGGACAAAACAAAGGTTCTTTAACAGAAAAGGCTTACTTCAGCACTAAACAGGTTGATATCTAGCATTCCAACGTAACAATGCTGTTTCTTCACAGCTCTCTGCTTCCCAATGCTAGTAGTGCTGTACTTTCTCTTTCAAAACATGCCTTCAGCGTAATGAGATTATTTCATTAGCAAGCGATATCGTACAGTCCATGATATCTTCATCAATATTCACACACTCAGGTTCAAAGTCCATTAACTCTTCCTGGCTAGAAGGAAATGTTTGTAACGGCACTCCTGATGCCACACCCTTTCTAACTGCTTCAGGTTTCACCTGATATTCCTGAGTTAAATACTGGCTTTTACAAATGTTATCAGCACAGGTATTCTCTTCCCAGCTCCAACCCTCTGGGTAAATACCGTCACTGTAAGTATTTTTATACCAGCCTTTTAGCTTACCTTTTAGCCTAGCTGGTGGAGGTTTTCTTTGTGGCTTTGGACGGGCTGTAGGTTCCCAACCTAAGCCTTGCACAGAAGATTTCACTTGCCTTCCTGGCTTCCTCTCACTTCTGTGTTCCCCTGGATACTGCAGGTAATCCACTCTGCCCTTATTATATCTTTCCCTTGGGGTTTCTTTTCTTTTCCTGAAGAAAGACTCTGTCTCACCCTTCCACAGAGACTCTGGCTTTTTCCTGGCAGTGCTGTCTTCACCGTAGCTCTCATTAGCTTCCTTATCCAGCACACATGCCTCATCCACTTCTCCTTCTTCTTCTAACTCCATAAGCTCAACTGAACTCTCTTTATCAGGTGAATTCTAGGGCAGTGCTCAACTCCACCCCCTAGCAGGTGTCCTGCATTAGCTGGTGACTCATTCCCTGAATGGTAGCACGGGCGTTTCTCTTGCCTCTGTGTTTGGTTTCTAAGGTAACCAGGAGCCATGTGCTTTTGTTTACAACTCAGCCCTACTCCTGTTCCTGGCTTTTTAGCCTCATCTAACGGGCTGGAAGGACTCACTATGTCACAAGGGTTGGTGCAAGGAGATGAGGTGCCTCTAGGTGAACTTCATCCCTTGTGCCTCCCAGTCAGCTGCCTGCCCCTCATTGCCACTGCTGTCACCCCTCTCTGGGACCTACAGCAGCAGCAATGGATTAAAAAAGCCCTGTGGCTCTTACCTGCAAACCTCAGCACCATGGGGCTGTCTGCTTCCATCCCCTTCAATGGCTGACTTGTTATGGTCCAATGCACTAAGAAACATATGAATTCAAAACCATGGCCTTAGTTATGTGTTTGGTGCCAAACGTTAGCATAGAGGGTATGGCCCAATCCATGCTAACTGTTCGGGGCATTCCTTTCAAGTTCCTATGCAGTTAGCACAGTAGGGAGCAACTCACCACATTAAGCCTATAACCATGATTAACATGGGCGAACTTGCCACACCCACTAAAGTAACAATAAGTGCACCCATGCTGTCACCATGTTCAGGCACTAACCATTTACTATGCACTAAACACCAGCACAGTTTAGTAAGCATACATCTAAGTGCAATATTTGATAGGACCATAGTGACTGAAAATGTTCAGCTCTGTCCCAAAGAGTATATTTAAAATTTAGGGTGCTTTTGAACACCAGCTTAAAGCCAAACATATCAAATTGCATCAATTGTTTGAGCAGCTTTTTGCGTGGTCCACCATCTTCACCCTTTTTGGAAAGGAAAGACCTGGGTGTACTCATTCATTCTTTTTATAACTACCAGGATAGATTACTGCCCTACTCTGCAGAAGGGACTTCCAAGAGAGACTGAGGTAGCAGCATATTACTGAAAATATAACGCTCCTTTTTCTGGGAGAAACAGAAAACTGGAAACAACATAAGTATTGGCAAGTTAGACGCATGTCATTGATAAAGCAGGCAAAGAGAGAATTTGAGAAGAAGCTTGCTGTGGAAGCAAAAGCAAGTAATAAAGACTTTTTCAAGTACATTTGTAGCAAAAAACCTGTGACTGAGTCAGTTGAACCATTAGATGATAGAGAGGTAAAAGGGGTACTAAGAGGGTGCAAGTCCATAGTGGACAGAGTGAATGAATTCTTTGTTTCAATCTTTACCGAGGAAGATGTAGGGATGTTACCCATGACTGAAATGGTATTTAAAGGCGATGCTGCAGAAGAATTGAAAGAAATATCGATACACCGGGAAGATGTATTACAACTATTTGAGAAAC
Source organism: Ichthyophis bannanicus (assembly GCA_033557465.1). Taxonomy (NCBI): domain Eukaryota; kingdom Metazoa; phylum Chordata; class Amphibia; order Gymnophiona; family Ichthyophiidae; genus Ichthyophis; species Ichthyophis bannanicus. The sequence continues at coordinate 119,682,270 of CM066044.1, forward strand.
TGAAGAGTAGCAAATCATCTAGACCAAATGCTATACATCCAAGGGTTGTTGAAAGAATTGCAATATGAGATTGCAGACCTAATATTAGTAATCTGTGAACTATCATTAAAATCATCTGTAATACCTGAAGATTGGAGGATGGCCAATGTAACGTCAATTTTTCAAAAAGGTTCCAGGGAGGAAGCATTCTGAGCCAGCCACAGGTAATCGGAGCAGGCAGGCTCTGGGAAGGAAGGCCCCGACGCCCTTGGGGGCTTGAAAAGCAGCTTTGGGTGAGCCAGAGATGTGGAGGAAGCATTCTGAGCTAGCCGCAGGTAATCAGAGTGGCAGGCTCTGGGAAGGATGGCCTCGACGCACTCGGGGGCTTTCTCACCTCTAATTTATTTTCCTCTGCCTGCTTTTGCGCGGGTAGTACACATCAAAGGGGCACACTAAAAGGGGGGCATTTCTAGCTCCTTGTGAACTCCTTGGAGCACCGTCAGAGCAGCGGAAGAGCACAAGGGTACAGTGTGTGTATCCATGGAGAAGCGGAAAAAGAAGGTGGTGACATCAGCAGCAGTGGCAGCTTCGTCTTCTGTGGTGAGTGGCCCCATGGATCGTCATCTGATACCCTTGTTGGGGGCTGCCATACCCTTAGCTGTGGGGTCCCCATTTGACAGTTCAGGGGGGCCTCTTTGAGCTCCGTTGACCGTACTCCGCCCCCTCCTCCCCAGGGTTCCACTCCTGCTAAGTCTGCATGTAGTTCTCCATTGGAACGGGACACTCTGGCTCCAGTGATGAGGCCACTGATACCAGTCTCTTGGACTCCCCCTCAGACTGAGGCTAAGGAGATTTTGGATTCCCAGTTCTCCTTGGCTGACATTTGGAGGGTGGTGACAAGGACAGTGTGTACCTTAGTATCTACGATGACCCAGCTCTGCTCCTTTACCCAAGATGTAGGGCTGGTTCATGTAGAAAAGCAGGTGGATTTACTTTGTGACCAAGTTCTTAAATGTGAATCATTGTGTCAATCCCTACAGACAGCTCAGTCTACAGTAGTGAAGGATAATATATTGTTAAATCGTAAGTTGAAAATGTATGAGAATGTGATAAAATCTAAGAATATTAGGTTTTTAAAGTTTCCTTTGTGCCATTTGCTATCTCCAGAGATTTTATTATGTAAATATTTACGGGAAGTGTTAAAATTACCTAATGCTGATGTTATATCTATTTCAAAACTTTATTACCTATCAGGACGGGGTAGTTCTCCTGGATGGTCTGTTGCTGATTCTCAACAGCAGGTATCTTAGGGGCTTAATTTGACTGAGTTCCTTGAGGACACCCAGGATAACATACCGTCTCGTGCTACATTGCTTGTTACTTTTGTCTTAGAGAGTGATAAAATCTCTGTATTTAAAGAATATTTTAGGAATACAAATGTTTCTTTTTGTGGATCCCCCATTCAACTGTTTCCAGATGTGTCCAGACCTACACAGGCACATAGGAAAGTCTTTTGGGCTTTTAAACCTCGTGTCTTGGCTCTGGGCCCCTCTTTTTTTGTGAGATATCCATGTAAATGTTTGATGGTCTTTCAGGGGGTGAGATGTTTGTTTTTACCCACTTCAGCTGGAGGAGTTTTTGTCTAGTAGGGAGACCATAAATTCTGTGGTTGAGAAGGCAGATTGATTGAAGGATACTGGCTATGATATGGAGTTTAGTCTCTTTGTGATTTCCTAGATTTATTATGTTATTAATTTGAAAAAGTCTTTCTCCCTTTTTGTAGACTATAATATTTTGTTTTCTTTTTCCTTATATTGGGATCTCTTTGAGTTGTACTAATAGATTTTGCTTAATTATTTGTAATTGATTATATTTGGAAAATCAAATAAAAAAGTTGAACCTTAAAAAGGTTCCAGGGGTGATCCGGGAAACTAGAGACTAGAGAGCCTCACGTCAGTACCAGGAAAAATGGAAGAAACTGTTACAAAGAACACAATTACTGAACATGTAGATAGTCATGGCTCAATGGGAGACAGCCAACATGACTTTAGCCAAGCAAAGTCTCGTCTGACTAATCTGTTATATTTTTTTGAAGGTGTGAATAAACAAGTAGACAAATGTGAGTCGGTTGATATAGTGTATCTGGATTTTCAGAATGCCTTTGACAAGGTCCCTCATGAGAGACTCTTGTTGAAATTAAAAAGTCATGGGATAGGAGGCAGTGTACTATTATGGATCAAGAACTGGTTAAAAGATCGAAAGCAGAGGGTAGGGCTAAATGGCCAGCTTTCCCAGTGGAGAAAGGTGAACATATTCGTAAATGACCTGGAAATGTTAATAATGAGTGAGGTGATCAAATTTGCAGATGACACAAAATTATTCAAAAAACCCATGACGATTGCGAAAAATTGCAGGAGGACCTTGATAAACTGGAAGACTGGGCATCCAAATGGCAGATGAAATTTAATATGGACAAGTGCAAAGTTATGCACCTAGGACAGCACAATGCAAACTATGGTTACACGATGCAAGGTTCAAAATTAGGAAACAACACTCAGGAAAAAGATTTAGGTTTCATCGTGGATAATATGTTGAAACCCTCTGCCCAGTGTGCCGTGGCAGCCAAGAGAGCAAATAGAATGCTAAGTATCATAAGGAAAGGAATGGAGAATAAAACAATAGGATATTATAATGCTTCTGTATCATTCCATGGTGCGACCACACCTTGAATATTGTGTGCAATTCTGGTCACCGTATCTTAAAAAGACTATAGCATTATTAGAAAAGATACAAAGAAGAGCCACCAAAATGGTAAAGGGGATGGGAAGATACCCCTATGAAGAGAGGTTTAAAAGGTTAGGGCTCTTCAACCTGGAAAAGAGAGGCTGAAGGGAGATATGATAGAGCTCTATAAATTAATGAATGGAGTGGAATGGATTAACATAGATAGATTATTTATGCCATCAAATATAGAAAGACTAGGGGACATGCAATTTAGCTGCAGAATATAGTTTATTTCCGCAAGCCTTTGGGCTTATAGCATAGATAAACATGTAGAAGAACAAGAAGTAAAAAAAAAAATAATGGGCCCACACTCTCAACTCAATATTTATAGTATTGATGAAACCATAGTAGCTTGTGTGTTCAAGCTGGCATGCATCCTAACTCCCCTTTCAAAAAAAAAATATATATATATACACATATATATATATATTTACCCAGCAGTAGATTTTTAAAAAATTAAAAAAAAAAAATCAACCTTCTTTCACAAAAAAGTCCAAAAAGACAAATGACTATGAAAAATAACTGAAACCGAGTAGGAAATAGTCACTGCCAGCAAGTATACAAATAAGGCCTTATGGCAGTTTTTCTCAGCCTTGTACTAGTTGCACACCTATCTAGTTGAATTCTGAGGATTCCTACCATTAATGTGCGCAAGAGAGACGTCCATACATCATGAGGTATGTTTACTAAAATGTGGTGATGCACCATGCATTAAGCTCTGTAAACTTAGTTCAGGGGTGAGCCGGATCTGCGCTAATAAAATGGAGGTGTGTCCAGCATGTCTCCATCTAGATAGCATGAGTTCCATACCAGCCTTGCACTAAGCGGTTTGCCCTATTATCATGGGTGCACTTAACAAGACCCATTGAGATGGCGGTACGTGCACTCATGCTAAGTACAACATTGAAGGTTAGCATGTATTAAATGTGCTTGTGCTAACTGCAATGTACCCTCTCAGCCCCTGAACTTCCCAGTATTCACCACAACCCATGCTAAGCGATTAACATGAGATTCTTAGTGCAGCCCTATATTTGGCAGACAGTAACAGTTACCAGAACATACTTGGCATGTGATAAACCTCGCATTAACCATTACTATGGTTTAGTACTCATGCCTCCATGTCTCTGATGCATGCACATAGATCTATGTCATGCATATTCATTACAGATATTCTGAAAACCAGGGTGGCTAGATGTCCTTTTAGGGGAGGGAGGGAGGGCAATTTTAGACCAGACCATCTTTGTGAAGGCAAAATAGGTGCCTGTTTTGAAACTAGTTTATAAAGGCACATGGAGGCCTCTTCCATTCAGGCCATACAGCTCCTGTGTGGCCGATCAGAAGCAGGGTGCACAGAGGTAGACCCAATTCTGATCCCATGGGCCCTAGACGTGCCCACGGGATCAGAACTGAGTCTGCGGCCTTGGCATGCAGGCCAGGCCCCAATTCTGATCGGCCTGCAAGCCCAGACACATACCTGGCTACCTCACCAGGGCTCCTGAATGGAGTCACAATGCCATGTTGTCCCATCGCTATGGCACTACGGCTCCATTCAGGAGCCGCGATCCCTGGCCACCGACCAAGCTCTATTTTCCCTGCAGCCCAACCCCCGATCTGGCCTTCCAAAGCCTGGGTTGGGCGGTGGGGAATCCCCTGCATCCCCTTACCTTTGTCCCCGGGTCCTGCACCTCCATCCCCTCACCTTTGTCCCCAGGTCCCACGATCCCCCTCCATCCAGGCAGACTTATTCTACCTTCGAGGTAGAATAAGTCTCCCGTCTAGATTCAAGGCCCCGGATGTACAAGGCCAACCTCTGAATCAGCCCTGTACATCCAGGATCACAGCCCGCAAATGCCCCACCCTCGCTCTGTCTCCAGAACGTTGCCTCCTGTCCCCATCTAGGCCTCCCCATACAAACTCACTGTTTGTACAGGGAGGCTTTTGCCGGGGCTGGCAGGGGTATGAATAGCTGGGATTAACGTCCCATTCTCTTCCACAGGACAGAATGACCCCATAGTCACCTATGTGTCTTTATAAAACACTAGGAACAAAGCAGACAAAATCATGCCTAGATTAAAGCCATGGACATTTATGCCTGCTTGTATGTATATGTACATTTTATAATGCCGCATAGTCCACCCAAAATCCAAACCAGAACATACTCACACAGGGGCCATGTAAGATTACGTGCCTTCTTGTCACCACACGCACTTTTACGTGTGGAACATCTTAGATAATTTTATAAGGACTCTTTTTCTTATAAAATTATCCCCAATATGAATTAGGAGAATATAATGAGAGCTTACTGAAGCACAGAAAGTGAAAACAAAGGACTGCATTTCCACCTCAGCCACAAGCACACTCATAGAAATGCCATTGAATTGTATTATTATAGCCATTTCTCGATACAGTTCCCATAGTCACTGGAAGAATGCGAGGAGGCTTTCAAAGAACACCGCCCTGGCCCTAACGATCATGTATAATTCAGTAGTGCTGGTATTCTATTCTGATTATCATCAGCCAGACAGCACTAAATAGATATTTGATATAATCAATAACTACCACTATTGAAACGTTTATCACATTATTATAAATGATATCATAGTAGAAATTTAAATACAAATTGCTGTTTAAGGACTCTTGTGAACTAAATTCATGGTGAAGCACAGATGCTCACATTGAAAGAACCTTTTTTAGTGCTTGAAGACCAAAGGCAGGGTATAGAGAATAAACTCACCTTGGATCCTCAGAGAGACAGTGGGAGCCAGAGAAAGTACGCCTCTTCTCTGGATAATTGAAAACCCTTCCAGTGTTATCAATCTGACCCCGTTCACAAGCAGCAAGCTGAGAACAAAAGGAACAGTACAGAGATAGAACAAGCTAAGTATTTGCTAATGTTTTTCCAATAAGCTATATTTCAAGTGCAAAAAAAATTTCTATAAAATATTTTCAGTGTTCCTAGATTTGAATGTTCTGATACATTGCGAGCACATGAGATAATTTGCACAATAACTCCTTTCAATAAAAGAGAGATTGAATTGGACAAAGAGATCGCGTTAGTTCTAATTAATAGTTTGTGTATATAGTTTTCCCAAAATGTTTTTTGTTGTTAGCTCCTGTGTTCAATTAAAAGATATGATAATAAAGAGTTATTTTTCCCGCAGAGTTTTTCACTAAGGACATTTTGATGTATACTGTGTTCTCATTGCATATTCATCAGCATGCCATTTTTCTTAATGGAAACTGTTTCCCACTTAATTATATTCTTGTCAGCCTTATGCAAACATGCTGAGGAGAAAATATTGCACTAAGGTCTTATGGAACCCATGGAAATTTGCTGAATATTTATAGAGTTTATGTATAATATGTATGATAAAAATGATGCATAATTCAAAATTGTGTATTGGATTGTGCTGTTTTTATAGACCTAACTGTAATCTTCATTGAGAAAAAAGGCGCGCACACACGAACATACACACACACACACACAAGCTTTCCCTAAAGTTTTCCACCCAACCATACGGGCACCAGCTCCATCTTTGGCTGGCCCTGCATTTAGTCATGTGGAGGTTAATTTTATAGCAGGGTGCCATGGGTGCTTACTTCTCTTTATAAATTGCTAGCATATGTGGCAGAGATCATGCCATTACATCCGCTCATGAATATTTTATAATCCACACATTTACCTGACAACTCTTCCTGTGTTCTGCCCAGGCTGCATCTTCACACCCAAGCCAGTTAGTGTGTTATAAGAAGATAAGAGATCTTACGTGCGCATGTGGCCACACATGCATGGAAATGATTTTATAAAATTACCTCATGTGTGAGAAGGGCATGGAGGGATTAGAGAGGAGAATGAGACGTGATTAAATGATCATGGGCATGCAGGAGCTTATTGAAAAAAAGGAGCGTCTCATTTACTTACAAAACTAGAAGTAGGTCTTATCATATGAATCTGAGTGAGTTCTTCAACTGGATGACTAAAAAATTGGATTGGGGAGAGAATTAGATGTGGTATAATTAGATTTTAGCAAGACCTTGGACAGTGTTCTGTATTGGCAGTTTACAAGTAAATTGAGTGTTCTTGGGATGAATCCTAACATCACTAGCTGGGTAAAAAATTGGTAGAGTGGGAGGTGATAAAGAGTAGCAATAAATGTAGTTCACTCTGAAGATAGGAGCATTACCAGTGACATGCCACAGGGATTGGCTCTTGATCCTGTTCTTAGCATTTTTGTAAGCGGTCTGTTTGAAAAGGTATGCCTCTTTGTGGATGATTCCATTGGCTACCTTCTGTGTGCTAGCGATGGTAAGAAGCAACAGTGGTGGTCAGGTACACAGTAAAGAACAGCACAGGACACATTCTTCAATCTAATGTGACCATTATTAGTATCCAAACTGTTTCTTTGGCTCCTGAGCCCTAGTTCTTACCATTCACCTCCTAGCTGAAGCAGAGATGCCTGCCATGAGTTTGCTTATTGCCACAACCACGGTATACATTTCCACTCTCAGGCATTGCAGATGCAGGACCATGAAGGCCTGCAACCTGCTAAGTACATCAGAGCCCTTTTGCACCATTCATACAAGGACAAGAAGCACCACAAGACTTCAGTGTCTAGAGGACCTCCAGATCTCCATGGTAGCACTCCTGCCCCAACATGGAGGCAGGCTGGACAGACTGGGTGACCAGTTGCTACATTGGTGTACTAGCCTGTACCTACCTACTGCACCTCAACAAGGGCAATGGCTACATCTTTGGATTCATACTCCTCCCTCTTTCTCAAATGTGGCCTCCACCCATGCTGAGTAACAGTTGCTGCTGTTGATGGCCTCCATGTCGGCAGTAGTGATGGTGGTGATGGTGCTGTCCTTGCCATGTGCCATGGCTGCAGCTGCAGATGGCTGTGGTGCTGCTATGAACTGGGGTCCAGGTGGTAGTGGTGGTGGTAGCAGCAGGCAATGCCTTGGGTCCAGACAGCAACCATAGCAGGGGCAGTGCCTGGGGTACAGCAGCAAGCAGTGCCTATGACAGTGGTGATGGTGGTGGTAGTTCCCTAGCCACTGTGGTTCCATGGTACCTGCAAGACAGAGGGTCCCTGCTTAGTGAACTGTTCAGTTCAGGCATGTCGCAGGCATTGATGCATTAGAGCTCTGTCCTTACTAGTTCCGTATGTTCCCTGCTATATGAACCTCCTCTGCTGGCCCTGTTCTGATGTGACCCATTTCAGATATGTCATCTTGTGGGGCTAGTCCTGAAAATAATAGGGGGAGTATTGCCAAGCCAAACCACAATTTATCATTGTAGAGCCCCCCTCCTCTCCAGAGCTTTAATTCCATATGTAGATCTGTTGTCTCTATGTTCAGCACTTCAATGCCTGTCCAGCACTGTGCTTTCCTCCCCTTCCATAACCATGAATATCCTGCCATCATTGGCAACCCCGGCTGGGTCAGTGCTTCTGAATTGGATGTTGCCACAGTTTGGGGACGGCATATGTGCATCTGTGATATTCATGCCATCTGGTACCTGTGTGTCAATGGGGCTATTACTCCTAATGTCCATTGATGAAGTTCAAACACATATCACTGTCCCACACAAAGGTTTGCCCTACACTTGTGCCTGGGTCCTGAAATTGGCACCTGCACAGTGATCCTGTGGGCCACCTTCTCATTCTATCACCATCTACAATTCATTGTCATCCTGAGCTGTCTAGGCTGCCTATGCTGCTGCTGTCTGTCCACATGGTCCTTCCAGTGGGATCCCAGGCATTTGCCATTGGCTTTCCCCTTGCCACACAATATGTTTGCAGATATCAGGTCTTGATGGACACCACCTATTCCTTCTCTGTATCTGTGCATGCAGCTATGCAGGACTATCTGCTGATTGACATCCTTCTAGCTTATGACCTCACTGCTGTGGAAGTGCACCTGATGCCTTAGTGTTACTGTTCATGCTGATGACACGCATCTCCTGGTCTTTTGCATTGCAGGTGACAACCCAGGTTCCTTTCCTTACATGTCACATCTATGCCACATGTGTCATGGCTTACCTCACTGCCACTGTATCTCCCACTGTGTTTTCCACATAGCCCTGTATTTGCTGTTCAGTGCCCCTGCATCTTGCAGGATATGAAATTAGCTGTTAGGGATAGATGTGAACATCATGCTTAGCTTTCGTTCTGTTGTGCCTCTGTGTACCAGCTGTTCCTGCATCCTTGTGCAGTGTGCTTGGCATGAATCATGATCTGGCTGTTGGGGACATACAGGGTCACATCTGTGCCTGCCAACATGGCCTTGTCTCTAGATATTTGAGCCTTGATGGTGAATAAGTATTAATGACTAATTCTTTATAGAGTGCAGTGTGTCACAGTATATTTGTGTTTTTCTTGCAAGTTTTATACAATGGTTTATTCTTTTTGCAAGGACAAGAGATTTTTGGAGCAATTTTTGTGCTTGCCTCCATATGGCCAGTCCCATAGCATTTCCAGACATGCCAATGTGCTACTGGGCATACATCACTGTGCCCTATACACATCAGCTCTGATCTGCCTCATGCCTCATTTTTCCTAGCAAATGGTCTGATTGTATGTCCCTATTCTCCCTGCCAGATTCCAAGCATGCATCTGCTTGTCTGTGTGTCTGTAGCTTAACTGTTCTCCTTGGTTGCTCTGACTGGTGCAGCTCTTTCAGACCCCTTAATGAATGTTGCCTGGGGGGGGACTGTCCTGTCTTGCCTTCACTTTCATCCAACTCAGGCTACTTGACTTCCCTGCTTGCACTCAGTTTGTCTGCTAGGAGCTACATGTCCCTACTGTGTGCTGTGTCTTTGGGTGACTCTCCTTGCCAGGGGTATGGGGATACTTTCCCAGATTCTTCTTACTGTGGGCAGCATATGGTAGTCTGCATGTCTGGGGAGGGTAGACATGTTCCTCTTCCTCCTGTACCAGTTGGCAGAATAGCAGGGTCTCCACCCTGATAAAGTTTTTCTGTTTGGTGGCCATGATGGAACATCTGCTACAGTGTGTATAGGCACATGCAGAGATTCCACAGGGTGGGGCATATATGCCTAAATACTTGTCCCACATACATGCTCACCTTCATGCTGCACGTGCATCCTTATTTTATGTTGCACCTGTGTGCCTTTGACATCCTCTCTGGGGAATCTACACATGCCCACCTGCTCATTTCCCATCATGCACATTCCTTTGTTCCTGGGATGGGCAAGCAGTGATTTCTGACAACTGTGCACATACTCAGAGCCTGTTTCTGAAATAGCCATGCCCTTCCAGCGGGTCCCAATGTATGTTTCAGTTTGCATGTCTCCATGTCCTAAAATGTGCATTCAGGTGTATTGACAGTGCAGATGTACTTACTGTCTACTGCTACTACTATTATCATTTCTATAGTGCTACGAGGTGGAAAGAATATACAGAGTCATTATATCATAAAGATCAAGTGGATCAACAGCCGTCTCAACCTATACCTTATGATCATAAACCATTAGTAATGAAAGAAGAAATCGAAGCAGCATTGAAAGCCTTATCAAAGAACAAAGCACTGGGCATTGATGGCTTTCCCATTGAAGTATTACAACAATCAAATGAAGCTGTTACCATACTTACAAGGCTATGCCAAGACATTTGGAAGACAAATTCATGGCCAACTTACTAGAAAAGATCTGTGTTTATACTAATACTGAAGAAAGGTGGCCCGACTGACTGTGGAAATTATCACACAATCACTCTGATTCCACATCCCAGCAAGATTCTACTCAAGATCATTCAGCAGAGACTTCATCCATACCTGGAACGAGAACTGTCTGAAGTGCAAGCAGAGTTCAGGAAAGGGCGAGGAACGAGAGACATTATCGTGGATGAGAGATGGATCCTTGAAAAGACAAAAGAATATCAAAATGATATCCATATGTGTTTTATTGACTACAGCAAGGCTTTTGATTGTGTAAACCATGACAAACTCTGGGCCACATTAAGAAGTATGGGAATATCAGAACGCCTGATTGTTCTCTTGCACAACCTTTGCATTGATCAAGAAGCAACAGTTTGAATGGAACTAGGAGAAACAGAATGGTTTAACATCAGCAACGGTATATGACAAGGCAGCATAATTTCCCCCTACCTCTTTAATTTATATGCAGAACAAACAGCAGAGAAGCAGAACTGTATGAAGACAACGAGGTGTGAAGATTGGTGGAAGACTCATCAACAATCTTTGCTATGCTGATGATACCATATTACTGACTGAAAGTGAAGACTATTTGAAACATTTTCTTCTCAAGATCAAGGAATATAGTCTTAAAATGGGTCTGCACCTTAACGTTAAGAAGACAAAGATCCTGACATCTGGCAAAATGAATAAATTCATCATTGATGGAGAAGAAATTGAAATAGTGACAACTTTAACCTACTTGGATCAACTATTTATTTATTTAGCTGTGCTTATATACTGCTTTTTACTGGGTCAAAGTGGTTTACAGTTATATGCTAACAGGCACTTTTTGTTCCCTTGTCCCTGAAGGGCTCACAATCTAAGTGTACCTGTGGCAATGGAGAGTTGAGTGGCTTGCCCAAGGCCACAAGGAGTGGCTATGGGACTACAGACACCAGTCCCTCTGGCCTGAGGTTACTTGTCCCTATGTGGGAATTGAACCCCTGACCTGCCAGCCTGAGGTAACCTGTCCCAACCACTGAGCCACTCCTCCCCCAATAAAGAAGTAACAAGCAGTCAAGAAATCTGACGACATATTGCTCTTGGCAGAATGGCTATGAAGGACCTAGACAAGATTTTCAAGAGCAGAGATGTCTCTCTCTATACAAAGATTTGATTTGTTCAAGCTATGGCATTTTCAATAACGTCATATGAATGTGAAAGTTAGACAGTGAAAAAGATAACCAGGAAGAAAATTGATGCCTTTGAATTGTGGTGCTGGCGATGAATACTGTATATACCATGGACTGCCTGAAGAACAAGCCAGTCAGTACTAAAGGAGATTAAACCTAAGCTTTCTTTAGAAACTCAGATGACAAGACTTTGACTTTCATACTTTGGACATATCATGCGAAGAGCGAGATCATTAGAGAAAGACATCATGCTTGGCAAGGTAGAAGGTCAACACAAAAAAAGAAGGCCGGTAATGAGATGGATCTATACAACAAAAGCAGCTATGGGTACCACTCTTTCAACAGTGAGCCACCTGACTGACGACCAAACACAGTTTAGGTCAACTATCCAGAGGGTTGCCATGAGTTGACACCGACTTGTCAGTACTTAACAACAACATGATGTGTCCAAAGTATGAAAGTAGAAGTCTTGTCATCTGAGCTTCTAAAGAAAACTTAGATTTGATCTCTTCTAGTACTGACTGGTTTGTTCCTTGGGCAATCCATGGTATACTCTATATTATTTGCCAGCAGCATAATTCAAAGGCATTGATTTTCTTCCTATCTTCTTTTCTGTCCAACATTCACATCCATACAACGTTATTGAAAATACCATGGCTTGGACAAGTCATATCTTTTGTGGGGAGATACATCTCTGCTCTTACGAATCTTGTCTAAGTCCTTCATAGCTATTCTGCCAAGAGCAATGTATCATTGGATTTCTTGACTGCCTGTCATTTCTTTGATTATTGATCTAAGCAGGTTGAAGTTGTCTATTATTTCTATTTCTCCTTCATTAACAATGAAGTTATTGATTTTGCCAGTTGTCAGGATCTTTGTCTTCTTCACTTCCAACTTTAATACTTTGGACATCATGCAAAGAGAGAGATCATTAGAGAAAGACATCATGCTTGGCAAGATAGAAGGTCAACGCAAAAGAGGAAGGCCAGCAATGAGATGGATCGCTACAATAACAGCAGCTACGGGTACCAGTCTGTCAACAATGAGCCGCCTGACTGAAGACCAAACACAATTTAGGACAACTATCCAGAGGGTCGCCATGACAGCATTTAAGAACAACACCACAAGGCATACGCAGTGCTGTACCGACACATATGATAAGATGGTCCCTGCTCATCAGAGCTTACAATCTAATTGGAACAGACTGTAGAATAGAAGAGAACGAGGGTACAATAAGAAAGGGTAAGGAAACAGAGGGAGGCAGTATCTAGGAGGCAGTAAGTGTGTTCATGCTAACTGCTCTAGTGATAATATATGATAAAGTATCATGTGCTAATTGCAATGTGTATTCCACATCCTTTCCCCGCACCATAACCCACTGATTTCCCACCCCATAATATGATGTGAAGTTAGTGCATAAATTAGCATCTGCTGTCATGCCAACATCGCAAGAGTTACTATGTGCCAATTCCCACATTTACTGTTGGCACCCATTAATAAAAGGACCCCATTGATACAGAAATCTCTGAAATTTAATAGGAAAAATAATTTGAATACTGACATGCTGGACAAATTGTAGCATTGTTTATCACAGTCTCCCTCTGTCGATAGTTCTTAATTATGAATTTATCAAAATCCATGATATGTAGTTTGGAACCTCATGCCTATGTAATTAGTTTGAAAAGACAGTAGTTTGAAAGGTTTCACAAATGTTCATTTCAATTCTTCTCTAAAGTTAAGATCTGAAGAGCTATTAGTACATTAGGGAAACGAGGTAAGATACAATGTGTCACAACCCCATCCCTTTAGCCATGTGCTTAAAGGTCAGGGTGGACATTATTGTTGTATTGAAGGTAGAAACTTTTGTTAGCCTAGAAGCCTTCTGGTACTAGTAGTCCCTTTCTTCATAATGAATAGTTGTGTAAGCCATGTGAATGGTAAAGTATAGGGTTTTATTCCCTTAATGCACAAAAGGTTCAAACGAAGACAACAGGATTTCCACCTTGTTCAGGATTTTCACATAAGGTATTTACATAGGTCAAAAACTTGGATATGCTTCACAGTCTTTGTTAGTTATGCCAGGTTCAAACAAAACAGGTTATACAAACAAAAGCAATGCTTCTTCTTTCAGCTCGTCAAACAAAACTGTGTTTCAAAAGTATATCCTGTATGCTATATTTCTCTCAAGGATTCTAAACTCCCAGTACAACAAAACGTACAGTCCATAGGGCATTCAGTTAGCAAAGGGTCAGGTTCAGCAGGGTCTATCTGCATAGCCTCTTGTTCTGCTGAGATATTTGTGGCCCCTGAGCTTTCCCCATATATTCCTGGTTTTACTTCAGAACTTCTTCCTAAGGCTCTCCAGCCTGGCTGTACCTGGTCTGGCAAATATGCAACAGGATTTTTGGTAAGCACTCTTTCTATAGGTTCCCAAACCTTTCTCCAGCTGCCTTGGCTACTCTTATGGCTCCCTGGCTTCCAGGCCTTTCTGTGACTCGGCCTCAGTACCTGGTTCAGATCTGTGTCTCTTAGACTCCTGGGCTGAGTCTGGTTCACCCACCTCTGAACTCCTTGGGGCTCACATACAGGCAGGGGCGGCCCAAGGGGGGTGCGGGGCCATGTGCGGAGACTCGGTGCGGGGCCTCATTTGCATAAGGTGCCTCATTTGCATAAATATTTGCATAATGTTACCATACACAAACTTTTAGTAAACATGCCTCTTAATGAGTGTATGAATAAAGAAAGACTAAAAGACTTCTACATTACTATAATCCAGTGCCAACCGCCAGACACATTAGGAACTACTACAAACACTGCCCATTTAGAACCGATAGCAAACCCGCCGTATCCTAACAGCACTACCAGGACTCATAAAGCACCATACCCTAACTATCAAAAGGAAACGCTGCAAATATTAAACCAATACATTTCAGAGAACAACAATACATGACCTACTGGGGAAAGAGAACAAGTGGCAATGTCAAATAGGAATTACATAAACAGAATACCTCAGCTCAGTTACACATGCAGAATATAGACCATCACCAAACAAGGAATCACAATTTAGAAACTGGAAGACAATAATTAAACTGGGAATCCCAAAAGCCAAACTTGGAATGTACAACACTGTAGAAATAAAACTATACATTAATTTGCTCTTGTACTAAACAAAGCGCAGACGTTAATGATGCACATTTCCCAGAGCTGACATATTCCAATTAATAAATTCAAAATAAAGAGATATTTTTCTACCTTTTGTGCATTTTTTTTCAGCTGCAATTGCTCCAGCCACTTTCTTCTGGTTTCTTCGTGTCTTCCGCTAACTCTTCATCGTCTGCTGTCCATTTGTCTTTTCTTCTCTCTTCTAGTTTTTTTCCATTCTCTCTCTACATCTGCTTTAACATACTAATCTTTCTCCTTTTGCTCTTTCCTCATTCCTATTTCATCCACTCAAATTTTACCCCTCCATCCTCAATCCCCACTTACTCTCCCAATATCCGGACAATTGTAGATTTGTCTTCCCTCCCACACAAAATATTTTTTCCCTCTCCATTTCACTCTCCCAGCTCCATCCCATTCTAATCCTCCCCCAACATCAGCTCCATTCTAGTTCCAGTCCCACCCAGCATCCGCTCCCTTCTAGTCCCAGCATCAGCCCATTTCCAGTCCTAGCCCCCCATAAGCCCATTTACAGTCCTAGCTCCCCCGTCTATTTGCAGTCCCATCCGAGTCCCTCCATCAGCTCATTTCCAATCCCAGCCCCCCATGAGCCAATTTCTAGTCCTTTCCTAGCCCCACCATCAGCCCATGTCAAATCCTAGCTCCCCTCCACTCAGCCCATTTCCAATCCAAGCCCCCCAAGAGCCTACTTCCAGTTCTAGCCCCTTCATGAGTCCATTTCAATCCAAACCCCCACCACAGCCCATTTCCAATCTTAGCACCCCCCCCAACAGCCAATTTCCAGTCCTATTCTAGCCCCTCCATCAGCCCATTTCCTGTCCTAGCCCCCCCCCCACTCACCCATTTCCAGTCCTAGCTCCCTCCCCCTCACAACCCATTTCCATTCCAAGCCCCCGTCCCCATCAGCTATTTGCAGTTCAAGCCCTCCTTCCACTCAGCCCATTTCCAGTCCTAGCCTCCTCATAGCCCATTACTAGTCCTAACCCCCCATCAGCCCATTACGTCCTAACCCCCCATCACCCTATTTCCAGTCCTAGCCCCCCCATCAGCCCATTTCCAGTCTTAGCCCCCCATAGCCCATTACCAGTCCTAACCCCCCCATCACCCTATTTCCAGTCCTAGCCCCCCCATCAGCCTATTTCCAGTCTTAGCCCCCCCCCATAGCCAATTACCAGTCCTACCCCCCATCAGCCCATTTCCAGTCTTAGCCCCCCCCCATAGCCCATTACCAGTCCTAACCCCCCCATCACCCTATTTCCAGTCCTAGCCCCCACATCAGCCTATTTCCAGTCTTAGCCCCCTCATAGCCAATTACCAGTCCTACCCCCCCATCAGCCCATTTCCCGGCTTAGCCCCTCCCATAGCCCATTACCATTACCAGTCCTACCCCCCCATCAGAATACTTTCAGTCCTAACCCCCCCCCATAAGCCCATTTCCATTATTAGCCCCCCCATAGCCCATTACCAGTCCTAACCCCCCCATCAGCCCACTTCCAGTCTTATCCTCCCCCCCCATGGCCCATTACCAGTCCTAACCCCCCCCCCCCATGGCCCATTACCAGTCCTAACCACCCCCCCCATCAGCCCACTTTGTCTTAGCCTCCCCCCCCATGGCCCATTACCAGTCCTAACCACCACCCCCCCCCCCCCATAGCCCATTACCAGTCCTAACCACCCCCCCATCAGCCCACTTCCAGTTTAGCCTCCCCCCTCCCATAGCCCATTACCAGTCCTAAACCCCCTTCCCCCCTATCATCCCAAATTAAAACAAAAAAAAAACCAAACCGGCTGCTTCTGCCGCGGCAGCATCAAGAGCTCTGCCGCGGGGCCCCCCCCCCTGCCCGGCAGAGCCTCCCTGCATCATCAGCTTTCTTCAAGTCCCAAAACGCGGGCTTCTTTCAGAGCCACGGGAGTTTCCGGTCTCGCGGCTCTGTTAATCCCGCCGAGGGTGATGGGAAATACCATCAGCCCCGGCGGGATTAACAGTGCCGCGAGAAAAGAAACTCTCGCGGCTCTGAAAGAAGCCCGCGTTTTGGGACTTGAAGAAAGCTGATGATGTAGGGAGGCTCTGCCGGGCAGGGGGGGGGCCCCGTGGCAGAGCTCTTGATGCTGCCGCAGCAGAGCTCTTGATGCTGCCGCAGCAGAGCTCTTGATGCTGCCGCGGCAGAAGCAGCCGGTTTGTTTTTTTTTTTTTAAACTTGGGATGCTGAAGAATGTTTTTTGCGCGGGGCCCCCTGAAATGCGGGGCCCTGTGCAAAAAATATTCTTGCTAAATGGACGGGCCGGTCCTGCATACAGGGGAAGAAGCATGAAGGTACCTATGAACTCTTGGGTCTGTGTCTCTGGTATTCTCCCTACCAGGCACTCTCCCGGTTATCCTTCTGTCTTTCCTGAAGACTTCCTTCTGGAGTTTCCCAGTCTGAAACTGGCTCTCCTGGAACTTGTTCCTTTCCTGTAAGGGCTGCAAGTTCCACTGCCTTTTCTCCTCTCTTTGGAGCCGTCTCCTTTCTCTTTCTTCTCTATCAGCAGCTGCTGTGGCTCATGCCGCTCCTCTCTCCTCTGGCTTGTCTATGCTTTGCTTATAAAGCTGTTTCTTAGGTAAGGAATCTGTCCCTCTGACCAGGTGTATCTGATTATGTTTCGAATTAGTTCTTGCATCATCCCAACCTGGGTGTGTCAGCCTACCTTCTGAATCTCCGTGCATGCTCCCTCTAGCTGCACTTCTCACTAACTGCACTTTATGTATATCATTTCCTTTAAAGAGATCAGTGTTTTCTTCTACCTCCATGGGTTTACTGGCATCTGCTTCATCACAAATGTTAAGCATGCAAGATTATCTTTTCTTTGTATATGTTTTTTGACAGATTCACTTTCTTTAAGATACTATATATTGGACAAGATGATACAGTCATTGTATTGAAGTATGGGATATTGAATTAAGTCAGTGCGTATTCTAGTAGAACGTATTGGGAAAAAAGTTATCGATAATCTAACATCTAAAACTCAGAAACTGATTTTATATTAAGCCACCTCTTATAATATTTTTTTAAATATTGCATCAGTTTTAAATTTCTTTTTCGAATAAGATGCTATGTTAATGGACAACAGAGCCGGAGTTAAATACTTTATACCAGTGGTTCTCAACCTAGTCCCTCGGTACACACCTAGCAAGTCAGGTTTCAAGATAACTTCAATGAATATGCATGAGATAGATTTTCACCCACTGCTTCCAATGTATGCAAATCTTTATTCAGTGTGGTTATCCTGTAAACCTGGTGGGTTAGGTGTGATCCGGGGACTGGACTGAGAAGCCCTGCTATAAACAATGCTTATTCCAGTTTGAATATAAGACAATAAATATAATGAGCTGTATATGTTTATTGTGGGTTGGGGAAAACTGTTTCTTTGTTTGGGCTTTTCAGCATTACATGCTTGTGTGGAATTATATCTTTTATAATCAAAGAAGGTGCTTCATAGTTCAGAATCACCATTGGACATCAGATGGAACCATTGCTTCACATCAAGCTGAAGATTACAGTCAAACCTCGGTTTTCATGATTAATCCGTTCTAAGAAGTCTGACTAAAACCGAAACGTACGAAAACCGAAGCAATATTTCCCATAGGAAATAATGTAAATTCAATTAATCCGTTCCAGACACCCAGCTCCTGTCACTTCTCTCACCTGCCCGATCGTCCACAGGACAGCAAACACACAGATATTGTACTGTTACGGCACTGCAACATCTCCTGCTTACATTGACAGCTACCCTGCTACCTCCGAGCCTGAGGGGGCGCTCCAGAGAACAGGCAGGCAGTGGAGAGATCGGGGCCTTCCTCTCTGTGCAATCCTTACATCTCTGACTCTGGCTCGAGGATGTTGCTCAGCTGACTTTCGCTTCTCAACACGCGATCGGTGAGTCCGGGGGGTAGTGCTGCCGGGACTTCCGGGGGGTAGTGCTGCCGGGACTGGGCGGGCAGTGTATACAGACCAGCGCCATTCTTCACGAAAACCGAGGCGATATCCGATAACCGAGACAAAATCTCAGTCAGAAAAGACATCGAAAACCGAAACGTACGAAAACCAGGGCAAACGAAAACCGAGGTTTGACTGTACTTTTAAAAGTAAAGATTGTCATTAAGTTCATTCTGGATTATGAGAGATTTCCTGTATGAGACGACAAAGAAGGATGGAAAATGAGGATCTTAAGTTATGTGTAACCCCTTTATATTAAAGCCCTTGTTAATCAAAACACAATCCTTAAATGTTATGGTTCTATGCATAATTAAGTACTGTGCTCACCCCATAAAACAAAGGGTGACAGCTATGAATTTTAATTTGATAGGAATATTACTGTAAATGAGTTCTGAAGTCATTTAGCTAGAAAACTAGGGTTTTAAAGGCTGTTTCTCCCTGTTTGAATATTTGATTCCAATAGCACCCTAATGGTTAGAATTTGACTTCTAATCCCACTTCAGGGATTTCTTGTTTGCAGTAATTTTAGTGACCTGTTCACTAAAGCACAATAAGCAGTTACAGCACAGCCGTGGTAACAGTTAACACTTGGCCATGGCACTTAATGCATGCTAATCTCCATATTAACTGCTTGCTGTTGGAGTAGATGGTAAAAACGTCAAGAATGGGCAGGTTAGAGGCATGTATAGTGCTTGCAGTTAACACACAGTAACTTACCTTGTGTTGTCATTACAGAGCACACTTAACCTTGTAGTACATACCGTGACCCAACATTCCTTAAAAAGCCCCGCCCCAGACAGCTTCCTCAACATTATTTATGGAAGCTTCCAGCCTACTTGACAGCACTCACCCCTCATTTGTTAAAGCATCCACTTGGCTCTTACTGGGGGGGGGGGGGGGGGGGTTTGAAGGGGTTCCCTGGTGTCTGAGTGGCAGAAACAATCCATAGATACTACTGCCTAATTGCTGGCCCAGATTCAAAATAGCACCTTTGACTCATAGCTGTTGTCTCATTAGAGGTCAAGCTGCAAAATAATGGGTAGGGATTATTCTTGCCATTCACTAGTCACCAGGGAACCCCCAGTAACGGTCAGAGGGTTGTCCGTGGATGAGAGATACTTTAAAGAAAGGTTTGCACCTATGATCCCTTAATGTAATGCTGATAGCATGGATGCAACAGCTCTATTGACAATGGATATATAAGGTAATCTTTTATGAGGTTCCTAGTAAAAGCACTATTTTAAACTTATTTTATAAAAACAAGTAGGGACCTTTAAAAAATACAAGCCTAAGTTCCAGAATTGCACCTTGATGGACGTGTACACCAGCCATAGACTTGGTGTAAATGCCCATGCCTACATTTTTAAAGAACGCACATAAATTATATAATTTACTTGCATACTTGTCTGCTCTGCCCAAACTCCTTCCATGTGCACACCCACCAGCAAAGCATATGTCATGCAAACAATGTGAATACTTTATGCTGGTTGATATTTTATGTCATTTACATGCAGATGTGGCATGCATTAATGCCAAAAAATAGGTGTTCCTTATAAAATGACCCTCTTAATGTGCTGCAAAGGTCTGCCCGGTGCAGTCTTTCATGGACAGATGCTGGCCACACTCCAAAGTTACCCTGCATCAAGTTTTGCAACAAACACATGGTAACTGCCAAACTTTAGCACACTTTATTAAAGATCAAGTGCCCACAGGGCCGGCTCAACCATTCAACAAGACTAGTCATCCACTGGGGCAGTAGCTTCTGAGGGGCAGTAAAGAGCAGCAGCAGCCAAAGCAACACAATAGCTCCTGACAGTCCCACAAACTCAAGAAGCACCAGCATACACAGTGGGTGCACACAAATATATGCAAAGCAAATTTTAATATTTAAAAGGTAGATGTTTTAACAGAATTGGTGTGGGAGGGGTGGCATAGGGATGATCATGGCTGTTTACTCAACATCTCAAAGAGGGAGAAGGCGTAATGCTGGCGTTTTGCCTAAGGAACCCAATACCGTTGCACTGGCTACTATTACAGTACTCCATATAATAAAATAAGAGATACATTTTCTAAAATGGATGTTATTTCGTAAATCACAGCTTCATCTGGTACTTTAAGTGGTGAATGTTTGCTTATAGTAATAAATTGTAAAAAGCAGAAGGAACTCAGTAAGGGGCTGTTGTTGCTGTTAAGTGCTGTCAAGTTGGTGTTGACTCATGGCGACCCTCTGGATAGTTGTCCTAAACTGTGTTTGGTCTTCAGTCAAGTGGCTAATTGTTGACAGAGTGGCACTCACAGCTGCTGTTATTGTATTGATCCATCTCATTGCTGGCCTTCCCTTTTGGGTTGACCTTATACCTTTCCAAGCACGTTGTCTTTCTCTAATGATTTCTCTCTTCGCATGATGTGTTCAAAGTATGAAAGTAAAAATCATGTCATCTGAGCTTCTAAAGAAAGTTTGTACTTGATCTCCTCTGGTAATGACTGGATTGTTCTTCGGGCAGTCCATGGTATTCACAGTATTTATCGCCAGCACCATAATCCAAAGGCATCGATTTTCTTCCTGTCTATCTTAATCACTGCCCACTTTCGCATCCATATTATGTTATTGTAAAAGCCATGGATTGAATGAGTCAAATCTTTGTATGGGCAGAGGCATCTCTGCTCTTGAGATTCTTTTCTAGGTCATTCAAAGCCATTCTGCCAAAGGTCATTCATAGCCATTCTGCCAAGAGCAATGTGTCATCGGATTTCTTGACTGTGTGTTGTTTCTTTATTGATAGTTGATCCAAGTAGGTTAAAGTTGTCCACTATTTAGATTTCTTCTCCATCAACGATGAACCTATTGATTTTGCCAGTTGTCAGGATCTTTGTTTTCTTTACATTAAGGTGCAGGCCCATTTTAAGACTATGTTCCTTGATCTTGAGAAGCAAAAGTAAGGGGCCTAGTGAGCTGGTAACTCTTAGAACAAACAAACTGCCGTGTTCAACAGCTGACATGAAAGAGGGCAGGGAATGGATGGGAAATAGACAGGGACTGTTCATTATTCATATTGCCAAAGTCATTACTGTACATTAACTGCAATGAGTGTGCAGATCAAAATGTTTCATTTTGTTCTGTTTCCTGTGTTTACATAATCTTTTTTGTTTTATTTAGGTTTTTTATTTTGTTGTTTCAGAAGGATACTATTGTACAAGTGTCCACTGTTTCATAATAGTGTCTACTATGGTGCAAAAAATGCAAACGTGGAGCCCGATTCCATAACATGCACATCCTGTGGACATGTCTAAATTGAAAATGGACCACGTTTAAACCAAATTTCACATCCTTGGGTCTAGATGTGCCCGTAGGTCAAGAATCAGCGAGATAGACGTGCCTGGCACTGCACAGGTAAAGCACTATGCCCTTGTACACATCCAGTACGTGGCCCCCACATGGGTGCAGGCACGGACCATGTGATATTTTGGAGAAACACATCCCCGTGATATTATGGGACATGGGTAAATGTTTTGGATGGCCCCATGTCCACCGTATTCTGAAAAGTTTCAGATCCTGCCCATCTCTAGGATGCACCCGCGGACGCTATGTCTCCTCAGTAAACATGCATCTCCTAAGCTGCTCTTCACACTGACAGTAGTGTGCTGATGCAAACTAGACAGAAATACCAATGAGAAACGACAGCTGCTGCAACCTAGCCATATACCAGTCCTCCTCAACTCCTGAAAAGTTCTAGGTAATCCCAGTGCACCCTAATATGGTATAAGAGAATATAAATATGAACATGTACGTCAGGACATACCTTTCATCAAATGGTACTTAGCATTATATAACGGCCCCAGTGTTCCTTGCCTTGGTCATCCCTACAAACACACTTTAAACTGCTAAGGATGGACCCTTTCCAAGTGCACAAAACTGGAAACTAATATTGCAGTTTCCCAAAGGATGCATAATATTGCTGAGCAACAAATGTATGGCCTTTTTGTGCCACTGGCCTATAAGTGCACTTATTCTGCCGCTCTGCACTACTCTTCCTCTCTTATCTCTCCCTACACCCCTCCTCAGGAGCTCCGCTCTTCTGCCAGATTTCTTCTATCTGTGCCCTTCTCTTCTATTGCCAACTCCAGACTTCTCTCCTTTCACCCTGCTGCTCCCTATGCCTGGCACAAACTATCTGAGTCTGTACATCATAAGATCATAAGATATGCTATAGTGGGTCAGACCAAGGTTCATCAAGCCCAGTATCCTGTTTCAACAGTGGCCAACAGTTTCCCCAAGAGACACTGGTTCCACAATGCTTGTATTGGGTCAAGCAGTGATATCCTGGGTCCCTTTTTAATAATGGTTTATGGACCTTTCCTCCAGGAACTTGTCCAAACCTTTTTTAAACCCAGCTACACTAACAGCTTTTACTACATCCTCCGGTAACAAATTCCAGAGTTTGATTACAAGTTGAGTGAAATTTTTTTTTCTCTTATTTGTCTTGAATAGGTTACCCTGTAACTTCATCACATGTCCCCTTGTCCTTCTATATTCTGATGACGTAAAAAAATCAATCTATGTTTACCCGTTCCACTCCGTTCATTAATTTATAGACTTCTATCATATTTATTTATTTATTTTATTTATTTATTTACAATTCTTATATACCGCACTATTTGCGATCAGCGCGGTTTACATAGAACAACATCCGACAATATACATATGTCTGGTCATTACATTTAACAGGGAATGGAACTTGGAGAACAAAGGTAAACTATATGCATATGAAGTTAATATCATATCTCCCCTCAGCCGTCTCTTTTCCAAGTTAAAGAGCCCTAACCTTTTTAGCCTTTCTTCATAGGGGTATCCTTCCATCCCCTTTACCATTTTGGTGGCTCTTCTCTGAACCTTTTCTAATAACGCTATATCCTTTTAAAGATACAGCAACCAGAATTGGACACAATATTCAAGGTGCGGTCGCACCATGGAACAATACACTCTTGGCCGCCGCTGCACACTGGGCAAGGGTTTTAACATGTCATCCACAATGGCACCTAAATCTTTTTCCTGGGTGGTGGTCCTAATGTGGAACCTTGCATCATGTAACCATAGTTTGAGTTGTTCTTCCCTAGGTGCATAACTTTGCACTTGTCCACATTAAATTTCATCTGCCATTTTGATGCCCAGTCTTCCAATTTATCAAGATCCTCTTGCAATTTTCTACAATCCTCATGGGTTTTAACAACTTTAAATAGTTTTGTGGCATCTGCAAATTTGATAACCTCACTTATTCCCTTTTCCAGGTCATTGAGGAGAGGAGTAGCCTAGTGGTTGGGGCAAGGTACTTCAGGCCGGAAGGTCGGGGGTTCAAATCCCACTAGTAGGACAGCAACCTTGGGCCAGAAGGACTGGGGTTTCTAGTCCCACAGATGCTCCTTGTGGTCTTGGGCAAGCCACTTAACCCTCCATTGCCCATGTTCCCTGTAAGTATTAGTGTATGTGTCTCATATCCCCATGTGTTAAATGTATCCCCAAATTGTGTTGTGACCGCTTTGATTGAAGGATAAGGCGGTATACAAAACTGTCTAAATAAATAAATAAATTTATGAATATGTCAAAAAGCAGCGGCCAAGCACAGATCCCTGGGGTACTCCACTATTCACCTTTCTCCATTGGGAAAATTGGCCATTTATTCTTACTCTCTGCTTTCTATCTTTTAACCAGTTCCTGATCCACAATAGTAACTGCTTCTTCTCTGGCCCTTCACAAATCCAGGCTGAGCACTCACCTCTTCATTGCCGCTTTTGCATATGATCCACCTAAGCTCCCATGTGTTTTCTTACCATTCACCCTAAATGTATTCTATCCACTGCTGCTGTGTTGTCTGTCTTGACTAGATTTTAAGCTCTGCTGAGAAGGGACCATGTTTTATGTGTATCTGTGCAGCACTGCATATGTCTTGTGGTGCTAAACAAATGATCAATATTAGTAGTAGTAGTAGTAGTAGTAGGGTCTTCTGGCTATGGCATCTGATTCCCACCTATATGGGTACCAGCATTTCTCACAGCAGCTAAACCTGTCCCATCATGGCGTATGTCGGTTTGTCTGTATCCATTACACAGGTACACTAAAAAAATTTTTTTTAAACTGCCTCTAATGTTTCGATTGATTTTTACGTTTTTTGGTGCGCTGAATCCAAATCTGGTAACCAATTTGCTCCATCACGTACAGATTTTTTGCTACATTGGGTTAGCAGTTTGAGGTGAACGTTTCAGATTGAGTGCGATCGAGATAAAAGTTTCTTGGATGAATTCTTTATACTAATTGTTTAGTAGTTATTCAAATAAGAATAAAGAAAATTGTAACAAGGCAGCACATAAGAATAGAGTAATGTCAACAAAACACACTGTGATGGTAGCAAAATTGTCTGCACTTAAAACAGCCACATACATGTGCACAAACATTGAGCATATAAGCGAGGTTAGACACAAAGCAAAGCAAAGAAATGTGCAAAAAATGTTGTACAGGTATGTATGTAAGAATAGAAAACGCAAACCGCACCATTGCAATACATGAAGACAAACACCCGATGGTGTGAAAATAAAATTCTAATAAATGAGATCCGACACTGTGGTAATAACTAGCAAATTTTTATTTCAAAGTTTAGTAAAAACACGATATTTGTCAACACAGTTTAGATTTAAAGTCATTCTTGGGTCAATCAATCTCCTGGTGGGCCCGTTTCTTCTTCCCCCGAATGCTTCTCTTGGTGCGCTGCTTGGCGTATTTTTCATCTGGGGTTTCCCGCAGCAGCAACCAGCATAAATCAGCCATCATAGTGGTGTTCCATCTTCCTTGGTACCTTCTCTCTGCGTCCTTGATGTCCTGGTGAAACCTTTCACCTTGTTCTTCACTGTACGCCCCCAAGTTTTCGGGAAAGTAGTTCACATGGGAGTGCAAGAAATGGACTTTCAGGCTCATGTTACAGCCTTGTTCTTTGAAGGCATTGAGCATCCTGGCAACAATATCCTTATAGTTCTCATCCCGCCTGTTCCCCAAGAATTTGAGAACAACATCCTTGAAGGAATCCCAGGCTTCTTTTTCCTTCTCAGACATCGTTTCAGCGAATGCTCCATCTGAAATGAGTTTCCTTATATCAGGGCCAACAAACACTCCTTCCTTTAGCTTTGCTTCAGAAAGTCGGGGGAACTTTGAGCAAAGGTACCGAAAGCACTCACCATCTTTTGGAAGGGACTTGATGAATTGCTTAATGAGACCCAACTTAATGTGGAGAGGTGGTAATAGAATTTTATCACGAGGTACCAAGCTCTCATGAAGAACATTTTTCTCACCGGGTCTCAAATACTCCCGAATTGGCCAGTCTTTTTTCCCCCAGTGTAGGTCGCAGGCCCGGCTATCCCACAAGCAAAGGAAGCAGGGATATTTGGTGAAACCGGATTGCTGCCCTAATAGCATGGATAGAATTTTAAAGTCTCCACAAATCATCCACTTATGCTCATCATAACGAATCTTCTGAAGAATCAGGGCCAAATTCTCGTATTTTTCTTGGAGAATAACAGAGTGAGCAATAGGAACTGAAGCGAATGTGTTGCCATTATGAAGAAGAACACCTTTTATGCTGTTTTTTGACGAATCAATGAACAGCCGCCATTCAGCAGGATCATACTTGAGTTTAAACTTTTCCATCACTCCGTATATATCGTTGCAAAATACCAAATCTTCCTCTTTGCTGAAATACTTCAAAAATTGTGTCTCGCGGTTGCGGTACCAATAAAAAGTTGTTCCTGGTGACAATAGATTTTTCTGTTTAAGCCGAGAACCTAAATTCCGGACTAAATCATTCAATTCAGCTTGAGAGAAAAGTTCAGGTTTCGGATCTGGTTCAGTTTCAAACTCGGAAGTACTGGACTCATCGGGAAAAGCCATCTGATGAGTCTCATCATGATCAGAACCTTCCACACAAATATGATCCAAAGATTTTGGTGGTTCAGGCACACAGGTACTTCGTTGCTATGAGGCATAGGCCTAATTGCTGAGGGAAGGTTGGGGTAACTTATTACGTTCTTATTTTTTAAGTTGTATCCCTTCACAATGCAAGAGCAAAAATAGCAGTCACTGCTGTGGTCTCTTTGTTCACGCCACATCATAGGTATTCCGAAACGAAATGCTTGTTTTTTACCTTTCATCCATAAGCGTAGATCTTCCTCACATGTCTTGCACACTTTGTGAGGAGCCCACGGTTTGTCTTGATCGCCTAACTTCAAACCGAAATAGGCGAAATATACTTTTTTAATAAATGCAGAAATGTTCCTCTGCCGCTTTTTCACGGTATATTCCCCACAAATAAAACAAAAACTGTCCGGAGAGTTGACGCAACCTCTGGCTCTGTGAGCCATCACAAATACACAGCACTGCAAACTACAACTGTAGTGAACCACTTCGGAATAAAGCTGGATTACGACTGAGCAAACAAAAGGTAATAATGAACTTGCAAGAAACTGAAATTTGACAGGAACATTCATGTCGCAACCACCGTGTTTGAGCGAGCGAACGAGGCGAGGCGAACAGGAAAGAACATGCGCCAGCGCGAGTACTGGATTTAGCCCCCCGCCTCCCAATTGTCCTGTTAATGTATAAAATGAATACAAAACACTCTAAAATATCATGAGGGAGTGTTTCTAGTTAGTTAACCATTACAACCTCTATTTTGGGCCAAGAAAATAAACTGCAGTCGGCTAAAAAGAAATTATGTGAACATTACTTATATGGGTAAGAAATCTAATTTTGCAAGAAAACGTGACGTGATGGAACATTTCGGCTATTTTTCCTGGATTCAGCACCCCAAAATCTATAGGAATCAGTTGCAAAACTGGAGGCAGTTTTTTGGTAGTGTACCTGTGTTATCTGTGGGGCAATCCTGTCTGCCTTCCCACAGTCTACATTTTGGCACTGCACCCTGGTCAGGCCTGTGTGGGCAAGGGAGGGGAGATTCCAGTGCATTACACCAAGTAGCCAGCCTCCAGATATATCACCACTCTCGCAGCTCTCATAGACCCTGGACTGGGGAGGGATGTAGGCCTCATGGAACAATCTGGGAAATGTTGGCATACCATCAGTCATGTCTCCTAGTGCCTGGCACAGCAGATGTATAGCTGCCCTATCACAGTGCCAATTTATGATCTTATTAGAGTACCCTATGAAATATAATCCAGAAGAAATCTGAATAGGTTTCCTATAGCTAATTGTCAAAACATATCCCTGTCAATAATAAGGGAGCCTCAGAATAAGAGCATTCAGCAGTCATAATAGCACTAATACATGCCCATGATGCACATTTTTGAGACCAATGATGTTGCTGTTGAACATGTATTAGTACCATGTTGACTGCTGAATGCTCTTATTCTGAGGCTCACTTATTATTGACAGGGATAGGTTTTGACATTTAGCTAAAGAGAACTTTCTCTGATTTAATCTGCCTGATCACACTGGCACCTGGTGATGCTGCGGTCATCCATATCATCCAGATAATGGCCAGGTTTTCATGTCCCCCCTGAATTGCAGATGAGCTTACCAGATCCTCCTATGCATCCCTCAAACCACACACATACACTCACACACTCTGTCACAAAAGCCTTCTGCCAAAAAGATGTCCTGAACCTATACATAACAGTTATGGCATGACATAACATGATAGTATGGGGTACCAGGACTAAAAATATGATCTCTGTTTCTCATCCAAACAAGAATCCATTCCCTACTCAAGCCCATACTATCCCTACAATAGCAGTTCCATTTTTCAGAACATGGGAATCCATAATACACACTAATGTTCTTCTTAATATTTACATAAGGGTGTTTATTAATGTTTCTATACCTTATAATATTCTCTTACCTCTGCTTTCTGTTCCTTAAAACTGCATCTTGTGTTTTTCCAGACTGCAGTCACATCAGTTCAAAACATAATTGTCTCAACCATTCTTCAATCTAGAATGCATTGCAGAGAAGAGCAGAATAGAAACATAGAAAAATGATGACAGAAAAAGACCACATGGCCTATCTAGTCCGTCCTTCCATATCAACCACTACAACAGTCCCCTTTTTTCCTTTAGAGATCCTCTGTGTTTCTCCCATGCTTTTTTAAATTCAATACTGTCCTCATCTCTGCTACCTCCACTGGGAGACTATTCCACAGATCAACCACTCTTTCCATAAAGAAATATTTCCACATATCACTCCTGAATCTATCCCCTTTCACCCTCATCCCATGTCCCCTCATAGCAGAACTTGCTTTCAATCAAAAGAAGCTTTCCTGTGCCTTTATGCCACGGAGGTATTTAAACATCTCAATCATATCACCTCTATCCCGCCTTTCCTCTAAGGTGTACATATTAAGATCTTTAAGTCTATCCTCATATGCTTTATAATGAAGACCACTAACCATTTTAGTAGCCACCCTCTGTACTGACTCCATCATGTTTAAATCCTTTTGAAGGTGCGGTCTCCAGAATTGCACACAATACTTCAAATGAGGTCTCACCAAAGACTTATACAGCGGCACTATCACCTCCATTCCTCTCCGTATGCACCCAAGCATCCTTCTAGCTTTTGCTGTCACCTTTTCCACCTGTTCATCAGACACAACCACGCCTAGGTCCCGCTCTTCTTTAGTGGACAAAAGAACTTCACCCCCTACACTATATTGCTCCCTTGGATTGCTGCAGCCCAAATGCATGACCTTGCATTTTTTAACATTAAGAACATAAGAACATAAGATATGCCATACTGGGTCAGACCAAGGTCCATCAAGCCCAGTATTCTGTTTCCAACAGTGGCCAATCTAGGTCATACGTACCTAGCAGTTTCCCCAAGGGACACAGGTTCCACAATGCTTGTATTGGTTCAAGCATTGATATCCTGGGTCCCTTCTTAATAATGGTTTAGGGACCTTTCCTCCAGGAACTTGTCCAAACCTTTTTTAAACCCAGCTACACTAACAGCCTTTACTACATCCTCCGGTAACAAATTCCAGAGTTTGATTACACGTTGAGTGAAAAAATATTTTCTTTTATTAGTCTTAAATAGTTTACCCTGTAGCTTCATTGCATGTCCCCTAGTCTTTCTATATTCTGATAAGGTAAACAATCAATCTACGTTTACCAGTTCCACTCCGTTCATTAATTTATAGACTTCTATCATATCTCCCCTCAGCCGTCTCTTTTCCAGGTTAAAGAGCCCCAACCTTTTTTAGCCTTTCTTCATAGGAGTAGCCTTCCATCCCCTTTACCATTTTGGTGGCTCTTCTCTGAACCTTTTCTAAAATCGCTATATCCTTTTTAAGATACGGCGACCAGAATTGCACACAATATTCAAGGTGCGGTCTCACCATGGAACGATATAGAGGCATTATAATATCTTTTGTTTTATTTTCCATTCCTTTCCTTATCATACCTAGCATTCTATTTGCTCTCTTGGCCGCCGCTGCACACTGGGCTGAGGGTTTTAACATGGTATCCACAAGGACGCCTAAATCTTTTTCTTGGGTGGTGGTTCCTAATGTGGAACCTTGCATCGTGTAACCATAGTTTGGGTTGTTCTTCCCTAGGTGCATAACCTTGCACTTCTCCACATTAAATTTCATCTGCCATTTTGATGCCCAGTCTTCCAATTTATCAAGATCCTCTTGCAATTTTCCACAATCCTCCTGGGTTTTAACAACTTTAAATAGTTTTGTGTCATCAGCAAATTTGATAACCTCACTCGTTATTCCACTTTCCAGGTCATTTATGAATATGTCAAAAAGCAGCGGACCCAGCACAGATCCCTGGGGTACACCACTATTCACCTTTCTCCATTGGGAAAATTGGCCATTTAGCCCTACCCTCTGCTTTTTATCTTTTAACCAGTTCCTGATCCACAGTAGTACACTGCCTCCTATCCCATGACTCTTTAGTTTTGCCAAAAGTCTCTCATGAGGGACCTTGTCAAAGGCTTTCTGAAAGTCCAGATACACAATATCAACCGACTCACCTTTGTCCACCTGTTTATTCACTCCTTCAAAAAAACATAACAGATTAGTAAGACAAGATCTTCCTTGTCTAAAGCCATGTTGGCTGTCTCCCATTAGGTCATGACTATCTATATGCTGAGTAATTTTATTCTTTATGATGGTTTCTACCATTTTTCCCGGTACTGATGTCAGGCTCACCGGTCTGTAGTTTCCCGGATCACCCCTCACACCCTTTTTAAAAATTGGTGTTACATTGGCGATCCTCCAATCCTCAGGTATTAGAGATGATTTTAATGATAGTTCACAGATTACTGATAGCAGGTCTGCAATCTCAAATTTCAGTTCTTTCAACACCCTTGGATGTATACCATCCGGCCCAGGTGATTTGCTACTCTTCAGTTTATCTAATAGTTGTAAGACATCTTCCCGATGTATCGATATTTCCTTCAATTCTTCCACACCTTTAAATACCACTTCAGTCGTGGGTAACATCCCTACATCTTCCTCAGTAAAGACCGAAGCAAAGAATTCATTCAGTCTCTCCGCTATCGCCTTGTCGCCTCTTAGTGCTCCTTTAACCCCTTTATCATCTAATGGACCAACTGACTCTCTCACGGGTTTTTTGCTACGAATGTACTTGAAAAGGTCTTTATTTCGCGTTTTTTGCTTCCGCAGCAAGCTTCTTCTCAAATTCTCTCTTTGCCTGCCTTATCAATGCCTTGCATTTGACTTGCCAGTGCTTGTGCTGTTTCCAGGTTTCATCATTTGGCTCTTTTTTCCATTTCTTGAAAGATGCTTTTTTGGCAACAACAGCCTCTCTGACCTCAGCTTTAAACCATGCTGGCAATTTTTTAGACTTCCTTCCACTTTTCTTAAAGCGTGGAATACAGCTGGTCTGGGCTTCCAAGATAGTATTTTTCAACAACACCCAAGCTTGATGTACGTCTTTAACCTTTGCAACTGCTCCTTTTAGTTTTTTCTTAAATGTTTTCCTCATTCTATCATAGTCTCCCTTTCGAAAGTTAAAGGGTAGTACTGTGGATTTCCTTACTATCCCTCCTCCACTAATTAAATCAAAGGCGATCATGCTATGATCACTATTGCCAAGTGGCCCCAACACCCTTATCTCTTGCACTACATCTGGTGTTCCACTAAGGACTAGGTCTAATATTGCTTCCCCTCTGGTCGGTTCATGAACCAGCTGCTCCAAGAAGCAGTCATTTATTTCATCTAGGAACTTTATCTCCCCTAGCATGTCCTGTTGTGACACTGACCCAGTCGATGCCGGGGTAATTGAAATCACCCATTATTATTACTGCACTGTAACTTTTGCTAGCTTCCTTGATTTCTTTGAGCATTTCATCATCCATTTGTTCATTCTGGCCAGGCGGACGATAGTACACCCCCACTGCCATCGCCTTCCCCTTTTTACATGGAATTTCAATCCATAGAGATTCTACAGCAAATTTTGTTTCTTGCAAAACTTTAATCCTTTCTGATTCAATGCCCTCTCTAACATAGAGCGCAACCCCTCCACCAATTTGATCAGCTCTATCATTTCGATATAGTTTGTACCCAGGTATCACAGTGTCCCACTGGTTGTCCTCCTTCCACCATGTCTCTGATATTCCAATCATATCTAACCTCTCGTTTAGTGCTATATATTCTAACTCTCCCATCTTGTTTTGTAAACTTCTAGCATTTGCATACAAGCATTTTAGAGACTGTATTTTATTCATATTAATTTGGCTATTGGTAGACATGGGTAATTTGGGATCTTTAAGTTCTGTCTGCTCCATACTCGAGGGCATTTGGGCTACTTTACTCTTTTTTGGAACCTCTCTGCTTTTGTAGTATCCTTCAAGGATACATTCTTCCGAACCATGCGCTCTTGGGCGACTGTCGGCTTTCCCCTATTATCTAGTTTAAAAGCTGCTCTATCTCCTTTTTAAAGGTTAATGCCAGCAGCCTGGTTCCATCCCGGTTAAGGTGAAGCCCATCCCTTCGGAAGAGCCCCTCCTTTCCCCAGAATGTTCCCCAGTTCCTAACAAATCCGAACCCCTCATCTCTGCACCATTGTCTCATCCACGCATTGAGACTCCGGAGCTCTGCCTGCCTATTGGGTCCTGCGCGTGGAACGGGAAGCATTTTGGAGAACGCTACCCTGGAAGTTCTGGATTTCAACTTCCTACCTAAAAGCCTAAATTTAGCTTCCAGAACCTCCCTACCACATTTTCCTATGTCATTGGTACCAACATGTACCAAGACAGCAGACTCCTCCCCAGCACTATCTAAGACCTTATCTAGGTGGCGTGTGAGGTCCGCTACCTTCGCACCAGGCAGGCATGTTACCAGGCGATCCTCACGTCCACCAGCCACCCAGCTATCTACATGCCTAATGATCGAATCACCAACTATAACTGCTGTCCTAACCCTTCCCGCATGGGCACTTGGCCCTGGAGAAACCTCCTCGGTGCGAGAGGGGTTTACATCACCTGGAGGACAGGTCCTAGTTACAGGATCACTTCCTGCCACACCAGGGTGATGCTCTCCTGTCACGTGACCTCTCTCCTCCATGGCAACAGGGATGCTGCCAGACTGGAGGTGGGACTTCAGGACTATATCACTGTAGGTCTCGTCTATGTACCTCTCTGTCTGTCTTATGTTTTCCAAGTCTGCTACTCTAGCCTCTAGAGAATGGACTCGTTCCCTGAGAGCAGAGAGCTCCTTGCACCTAGTGCACACGTAAGACCTCTCACCAGCTGGGAGAAAATCATACATGTGACACTCAATGCAAAAGACTGGAAAGCCCACATCCCGCTGCTGGACTGCTGTCTGCATCTTAGTTTTAAGTTTGTGTTTAGATCTTTAAGTTCTATATGTACTAAAGGGTGCAATGGATATTTATACCACTAAAACTGTACCTAAGAAGTTTAATATACCTTGTTCACCTGAAGCTTAATTAATCTCAGGTCCTTGGTGTATGACTGATTTGGGTAATGAGCTTCACCTGAGAGCACCTCCTGCCTTTTAAGGTGTGCAAGTACCTATAAAGCTGTGATTTTCCCAGGGGAGGGTGGGTGTGGGGAGGGAGGGAGGGATATAACACTTATTAAAAAAGGGCTGCTACACAGTACCTTGTCCTGTGCTGCTGAGGAAAACTATATTCTGATTTGATTTAAATTACAGCTCTTTGCTGCTACTAGGCTCTAACCTATTATGAAATTTAAACTACAAGCTCTCTGCTGGATTCTAAATTTAACCAGAAAGCTCTCTTCTGTGTTTTAATTTAATTTAATTTAATTAAATCCCAGCTGCCAAATTCTAGACTATTCTTCAAGCTTAGCTAGATCCCTCCTCATGTTATCTACACCTTCCTGTGTGTCTAGTCTATTGTAGATTTTGGTATTGTCCACAAAGAGGCAAACCTTATACCATGTTTCCACAGGAATAATGTAGATGTCTGTGGGAAGCACTGAAAAAAAACATGGGCCTTTCCCGAATACGCTTTACGTGTCTCCATGGCGGTCCACTCCCACGTTCTGCCCCTTGTGGGCACATTCTGAGATCCCCGTGCTACCACTGTGGACATGCATGACTGTAGTGTTTCAGAATACAGTCGGGAACGTTTTTGGCACATAAATGTCCTCGCCGCACGTACAAACCCCTTATTCATGTTATGGAATGATCTCCTATGGCTCAATAGTGTGCACAATAGTGCATGTCATTGAGCAATAATGTGCACTATTTGCACCATAGTACATGCTAACATGCCTAATTTCATTGTGTATTATCTGATATACTATAAATGCTCAGTTACATCTTTTTTCTGCATTAACTACATGGCTACCTTCCCCATTCTTCTCAGCATGCCCTCAACAGTTAATGTACAGGTTACAAAGGATGTCCTAATGCAATCATCCAAGCAAGAATGTCTGAAAAAAAAAGTATTCATGTCCAAGTTCAGGCACGATTTCACAAATGTGGAAATTCCTGATATGGACATCTATAGGCATTTGGTTTGCAGCTTGTCGTGCTGTGAGGGCTTGCGTGCATCAGTGATGCTGAGAGCTAAACTATCAGTAGTTTAACTACTGGCAGGGTCTCCCAAGATGGTCAGGTCTCAGCTGAGGTGCCAGACCAAGACAAACCACCCATCTGGGCAGCAGCAGAATGGGACAGTGTTGACTGCGGAGGATCACATTTTTGTGACAACGGCAACAACACCAAACTTAAACTGCGCGGAAGAAAGGTCCGGCAATCTACTTCTGTATCTTGCCATGAAAACCCAATGGATAGTGTGATGCAGTGGATAAAATAGAGCATATGGAAGTTCAGGAAAGTGAAGAGCTTACCTCTGATTCAGCTGTAGGAAAAGATACAAGGCATAGGAAAACAGCTGAGCAGAAAACGCTGTTAGTACAAGAAAAGCCAAAAGCTCATCAAGAGCACCTGTCTCCTAGTTCTCACGTTACGTGCAGGGCTGGGAACAATATAAGGGAGAGTTTTAGTCAGTGCAGGCAGAACTGCCAGGAGAACTGCAAAGGAAGTTGCAGAGGAGTGCTGGGAAAGGAAGCTGCAATCCAGGAACCAGGAAGTGGCAGCAGACACAGTGCTCGAGAGAGAAGGGTTGGAAGGAGCAGTGCTGGGAGACGCTTTGATACAGGAAGCAGACCTGGAGAGAAACCAGGAGGGGCCAGCAGCTCAGGAGGCCGGTATCTGCAGTTATGGAGCACAGGTCAGCCCAGAGGAAGTTTACCTAGAGAGGGGAGCTTCAGACGTAGCTGTAATCTAAAGAACAGCTGTGAGGCTGACACGGAGTTTCTTAACTCACAGCCTGACTGGGAAGCCGGGGAGAGAAGCCACTACAACCACAGAGCTAAGACTAGCACCGAGGTAAAGAGAAGGGAACCTTCTTCTTTTAAAGAGAGGTTTAAATACCATGACTGTTGCAAAGGGCGTAGCCCTGAATATAATGCTGTGAGGGAGAGATATCCTAAACTCTCACTTCGTGAAGAGGACCAGTGGAGAACTTTCCACAGACCAGGAAAATATAACCTGGGGATTAAAGAAGCTTTTGGAGGAAGCAATAGTGAACTCTCACAAGAGGTTGTGCCAGAGTCCTACACAGGGGAGGAATCTGATTCAGACGGTTTGGGAAGTGAGCCTGAAGGGATGGTATGGGAGAATAACAGCCACCTTTCAGATCCCATACCAATGGATTGTAATATATGCTGTAAGAATAACCACACTTCTTTATGTTGACCTTTTTAAAGGAAACTGCTTTGTGAAGATAACAAAGGAGAGAAGTTTTTGTTACCATTTTTGTGCACTGCTGTGTTTAAGTTTTTGTCCTTAAAGAATGTCCGTTCGGGAAGGGGAATAAAACCCATACTTATTTTTCCTTACCACTTGACCACAAGACTCTGTTTTTCATAGCAAGAGCAGGGTAAACGTCTACAACCCTAGGCGACCGCCTTAATTAGGGTTTTAAAAGGGCTCCACCATACGGGCCCCATCACAAAATGGCGTAGTTATAAAGGATACAAACGGCAACGCAGCAAGCTAAAGCGCGCGGAAGAGCGGACGGCACCACACCCGGAGAGGATCCAGTTCCTGCAAGGCGGAAAAAGTCAAGCACCTTCTCAAAGCGAGAATCTCCACCTGGCTCAGGTAAAGCGTATTTGGGCACAGGCTGGGAGGATTCCTGGATCCAAGGAGGGAAAAAATGGATGTCCAGGAGGTCTTAAGAT
The DNA here is from genome assembly GCA_033557465.1 of Ichthyophis bannanicus. NCBI lineage: Eukaryota > Metazoa > Chordata > Amphibia > Gymnophiona > Ichthyophiidae > Ichthyophis > Ichthyophis bannanicus. The sequence continues at coordinate 119,718,803 of CM066044.1, forward strand.
GGATGAGTCTGCAAGAGAGAGCTGGCTCAGCTCAGCCAGGAGCAGGCCATCGCAGCACTGAAGAACCAGCAAAAGCCTCTGACAGACTTACTGCAAGCTTTTCTGGAAGAGCCGAAGACAAGGACAGCGCTACCAGCATCCTGTGGGGTAGGCACACAGAGTTGTGGGATGTGGACTGTTGGACAAATGAGTAAAACAGATAACTTTGATGATTTTGTTGAAACCTTTGAGAGGGTAGCTCTCAATTCCAACTGGCCAAAGGAGCAATGGGCGGTTAGACTGGCTTCAGCTTTAACTGGGGAAGCACAGTCGGCTTATAGAGCCATGCCTACCGCTTTGGCAGTGGAATATGAGGAGGTGAAACGAGCAGTACGTGATAGGCTAGGCCTAACTCCAGCAGTTTACAGGCGTATGCTCAGGTCCACTAAGATTCAAGCTGATGAAACACCCAAGGCACTGCGTTATAGAGTGCATGGTTTAGTATTAAAATGGCTTGAACCAGATGGCAAACCCATAGAGAGCATAATAGATCAAATTGTGCTTGAGCAGTTCTATGAGACAGTACCTGTAGAGGTAAAAACCTTTTTGACACTGCAGAATTGCAGAACCTCCACCGAAGCAGCACTGCTAACTGAACGGTTCTTTGAAGCCGAATTAGCTAAAAAGGCCGGTGCTGAAAGTAAGTTGGGGTTGGTCAATTCTGTAAGGGATACTAGAGAACCTCGTAGGAACATGAGGTATGCAAATGAGTCTCTGTATGGAAAAGAGGATAGGAATGTATTTCCAAGGTGCTTTAAGTGTGGTAAGACAGGGCACTTAAAAAAAGATTGCATCCAGCGTACTGCGCTAATTATAAATGTTGACAAACATGTACCAGCAGGCTTCCGAGTGGATGTAGACGTGCAGGGGGTACCTGCAATGGCCTTGCTTGACTCGGGGGCCGATCAAAGTATGATCTCCCGGAGGTTCTCGAAGATCATACAGGCCAAAAAGGATTTTTCCCCGAGTCAGCAAGAGGGCACAACTAAGATAAAATGTGTACATGGGGCATCAATCTGTTATCCCCTTTATAAAGTAAAGGTTAAGGGTTTAGGCACCCAAGAAAGCATCTTAGTAGCCATCATCCCCAAATTGCCTTATGACATAGTACTAGGGCGAGATTGGTCACCTTTTTACAGGGGTATAGAGGGAAGTACATGTGTAAAGGGAGTACTGGTTTCCACCAGGTCCCAGGCGAAAGGCCTAGAGACCCCTAGTGAGATTCCAGAAGATAATCCTGTTCCTTTAGAAGAGGAAGGAGATCCCATAGAAAAGGAAGAAGAGCCTTTAAGGGGGGAAGATAGGGTGCTAGATGAAACTCTAAGTGAGCTTCCCCAGCACGAAGAGTTGATTAGTGCTCCTTCAAAAACTAAAAAGAAAAGTAAAGGCGAAAAGCACCAAGAACGTCATCATCGAGCTCAATTGAGAGCCGGGGTAACTGATGGACAAGGGCTACCGTGGGTACCTGCTGACCTGGTGAAAATGTTCCCGTCTTTTTCTAAGGAGCAGAAGGCATACCCAGTATTGAAGTATGCCTTTGAGTTTGCACAGGCAGGTAGGGATGTGCTTCCCAGATTCCTGTTAGAGGAGGATATTTTATATAGGGAAAGCAGCAATCCTCATAACGGTGCTATTAGAAAACAGTTAGTGGTTCCCACTACTTTTAAGGCGGTCGTTATGAGACTAGCTCACGATCACCCAATTGGGGGACATAAAGGAGTGCAGGCTACACTCGACCAGATCCTCGAGCGTTTTTACTGGCCAGGAGTGTTCAGGGAGACGAAGAGGTTCTGTGAGGCCTGTCCGGCGTGCCAGCGGGTAAGCGCCGCTAAGCCCGTAGGAGTTCCTATGATCCAGACTCCTACCATAACAGAGCCGGTTCGCCGAATGGCGATGGACATTGTAGGTCCACTAATGAAAACCCCTAGAGGATTTCACTACATCCTTGTTATAATGGATGTTGCTACCAGGTTTCCTTGGGCGATTCCTTTGAGGAATATATCGGCTAGGTTTATAGCTGCAGAATTAGTAAAACTATTCTGCGAGGTGGGATTCCCGAGGGAAATGCTTACGGATAGAGGAAGCAATTTTGTTTCAAAATACTTAGCACAAGTGTGGGATGCTTTTGGCATCCGCCATATAAAAACATCTGCGTACCATCCACAGACGAATAGTCTGGTGGAACGCATTAATCAGACCCTAAAACAGTTGCTAAGGAGAGGGTTAGAGGGGCAGATGGCAGATTGGGATATTATGCTCCCATTCGCCCTATATGCCAGTAGGGAGCAGACTCAAACTTCTTTAGGAGCGTCCCCTTATGAACTAATGTTTGGACGGACACCACGAGGGGTCCTAGATATTTTAAGGGACCAGTGGGTGGAGCCAGAAAGGGAGGAAATGGGGGTTCCCCAGTTTCTTTTTGGACTCCGGAGTCGCCTACAGAGAGCGTCACGAGTTGCAGATGAGCACTTACAGAATAGCCAGAAAAATCAAAAGAAGTATTACGACAGAGGTAAGAAGCCGCGGCAACTAACCGTGGGCGACAGAGTGGTTGTAATGGTCGCTGATCCAGGGCCAAAGTTTGAGGCCCAGTGGAAAGGTCCTTACGTAGTAGTAGACCGCAAGGGTCCAGTATCGTATGTTGTGAAGAACGACAAGGGACGTCTTCAGACATAACCATGGTACGAGAGAACGGCAGCCATTAACCGTTCCAGAGTAACCGTCACAGGTAAAGAAGCAGACAGTAGGTATAGCAGGAAGGTCACTTATCCAGGGCAGATTCCGAGCTGTGGGCACAGAGGTTCCCCATCCCGTAATATCTTAAGAGGGGGGATATGTGATGCAGTGGATAAAATAGAGCATATGGAAGTTCAGGAAAGTGAAGAGATTACCTCTGATTCAGCTGTAGGAAAAGATACAAGGCATAGGAAAACAGCTGAGCAGAAAACGCTGTTAGTACAAGAAAAGCCAAAAGCTCATCAAGAGCACCTGTCTCCTAGTTCTCACGTTACGTGCAGGGCTGGGAACCATATAAGGGAGAGTTTTAGTCAGTACAGGCAGAACTGCCAGGAGAACTGCCATGAGAACTGCAAAGGAAGTTGCAGAGGAGTGCTGGGAAAGGAAGCTTCAATCCAGGAACCAGGAAGTGGCAGCAGACACAGTGCTCGAGAGAGAAGGGTTGGAAGGAGCAGTGCTGGGAGACGCTTTGATACAGGAAGCAGACCTGTAGAGAAACAAGGAGGGGCAAGCAGCTCAGGAGGCCGGTATCTGCAGTTACGGAGCACAGGTCAGCCCAGAGGAAGTTTACCTAGAGAGGGGAGCTTCAGATGTAGCTGTAATCTAAAGAACAGCTGTGAGGCTGACACGGAGTTTCTTAACTCACAGCCTGACTGGGAAGCCGGGGAGAGAAGCCACTACAACCACAGAGCTAAGACTAGCACCGAGGTAAAGAGAAGGGAACCTTCTTCTTTTAAAGAGAGGTTTAAATACCATGACTGTTGCAAAGGGCGTAGCCCTGAATATAATGCTGTGAGGGAGAGATATCCTAAACTCTCACTTCGTGAAGAGGACCAGTGGAGAACTTTCCACAGACCAGGAAAATATAACCTGGGGATTAAAGAAGCTTTTGGAGGAAGCAATAGTGAACTCTCACAAGAGGTTGTGCCAGAGTCCTACACAGGGGAGGAATCTGATTCAGACGGTTTGGGAAGTGAGCCTGAAGGGATGGTATGGGAGAATAACAGCCACCTTTCAGATCCCATACCAATGGATTGTAATATATGCTGTAAGAATAACCACACTTCTTTATGTTGACCTTTTTAAAGGAAACTGCTTTGTGAAGATAACAAAGGAGAGAAGTTTTTGTTACCATTTTTGTGCACTGCTGTGTTTGAGTTTTTGTCCTTAAAGAATGTCCGTTTGGGAAGGGGAATAAAACCCATACTTATTTTTCCTTACCACTTGACCACAAGACTCTGTTTTTCATAGCAAGAGCAGGGTAAACTTCTACAACCCTAGGCGACCGCCTTAATTAGGGTTTTAAAAGGGCTCCACCATACGGGCCCCATCACAATAGTTACAACAAAACAAATTGTGCTGTAGTGCTGGAAGATGAGACCCCCAGGTCAGAAGGCACTCAGCTAGCTACTGGGGAAGAGCTGAAGACTTTTCAGAGTAAAGCCAGCATTTATGATGTGGTTGGATCAAAGCCCTCGGGAAGTCTGACTGCTGATGTAGCTGCGCATGAAATGAGAGTCAGAAGCTGTAAAGATGTCTTACACATTGGAACATGGAACGTACGAAGCATGAACCAAGGGAAGTTGGAGGTGGTCAAGAATGAAATGGAATGTGTACAACTTGATCTGTTGGGTGTCAGCGTACTGAAATGGACTGGCATGGGGCACTTTGCATCAGATGATCACATGGTCTACTATGCTGGAAATGAAAGACAAAGAAGAAATGGTGTTGCATTTATAATAAAGAAGAAACTTGCAAGAACTGTAATGAAATACAATGCAGTCAGCGAATGCTTAATCTCTATTCGTCTACGAGGATTGCCTATCAACACAACTATAATTCAAGTATATGCCCCAACAACAGCTGCAGAAGAGAATGAAATTGGTGAGTTCTATGAACAAGTACAAGCTGAAATTGACAGAACATGCAAACAGGATATTTCTGATAGTCATGGGTGACTGGAATGCAAACGTTGGCAACAAAGAAGAAGGCAAAGTAGTTGGAAAATATGGACTTGGCAACAGAAATGAAGCTGGAGAAAGATTGATACAATTCTGCAAGACCAATGATCTATTCATCTCAAACCCCTTCTTCCAGCAACACAAGCAGTGACTGTACACATGGACTTCACCGAATGGATTATATAAAAATCAAATTGACTACATATGTGGAAGTCAACGATGGAAAAGCTCTGTAACATCAACAAAGACAAAACCTGGAGCTGACTGTGGTACAGATCATCAACTACTAGTATGCAAACTCAAGCTAAAGTTGAAAAAGAGCAAACCACTCATGAATGCAGCAAAATATGACCTTGAGAATATACCACTGGAATTTAAAGACTGCCTGCAAAATCGATTTGCTGTTTTAGATACAAATGACAGAGCTCCGGAACCATTGGTGATGAAAGAAGAAGTTGAAGCAGCATTGAAAGCCTTATCAAAGAACAAAGCACCAGGCATTGATAGCATTCCCATAGAAGTATTACAGCAATCTGATGCAGCTGTTACCGTACTCACAAGACTCTGCCAAGAAATATGGAAGACAACATCATGTCCAACTGACTGGAAAAGATCTGTGTTTATACCAATACTAAAGAAAGGTGATCCAACTGACTGTGGAAATTATCGCACAATCGCTCTGATCCCACATGCCAGCAAGATTCTACTGAAGATTATTCAAAAGAGACTACAACCATACCTGGAACAAGAACTATCTGAAGTGCAAGCAGGGTTCAGGAAAGGGCGAGGAACGAGAGATATCATTGCGGATGTGAGATGGATCCTTGAAAAGACTAATGAATACCAAAAGGATATCTATTTGTGCTTTATCGACTATAGCAAGGCTTTTGACTGTATAAACCATGAGAAACTCTGGGCCACATTAAGAAGCATGGGTATAGCAGAACACCTGATCGTTCTCTTGCGCAATCTGTACATTGATCAAGAAGCAACAGTTCGAACGGAACAAGGAGAAACAGAATGGTTTAAAATAAGCAAAGGTGTAAGACAAGGCTGCATACTTTCCCCCTACCTGTTTAATTTATATGCAGAACAAATCATCAGAGAAGCAGTATTGTATGAAGACAACAGAGGTGTGAAGATTGGTGGAAGAGTCATCAACAACCTTCGCTATGCTGATGATACCACATTACTGGCTGAAAGTGAAGATGATCTGAAACATTTGCTTCTCACAATCAAAGAACATAGTCTCAAAATGGGTCTGCACCTTAATGTAAAGAAGACAAAGATCATGACAACTGGCATAATCAACAGGTTCATCGTTGAAGGAGAAGAAATTGAAATTGTGAACAACTTTAACCTACTTGGATCAACTATCAATAAAGAAGCAACAAGCAGACAAGAAATCAGACGACGCATTGCTCTTGGCAGAATGGCTATGAAAGACCTAGATAAGATTCTCAAGAGCAGAGATGTCTCTCTCCATACAAAGATTTGACTTGTTCAAGCCATGGTATTTTCAATAACATCATATAGATGTTAAAGCTGGACAGTGAAAAAGATAGACAGGAAGAAAATTGATGCCTTTGAATTATGGTGCTGGCGGTGAATACTGTGTATACCATGGACTGCCCGAAGAACAAACCAGTCGGTACTAGAGGAGATCAAACCTAAGCTTTCTTTAGAAGCTCAGATGACAAGACTTCGACTTTCATACTTTGGACACATCATGCGAAGAGGGAGATCATTAGAGAAAGACATTATGCTTGGCAAGATAGAAGGTCAACGCAAAAGAGGAAGGCCAGCAATGATATGGATCGATATAATAACCGCAGCTACAGGTACCAGTCTGTCAACAATGAGCCGCCTGACTGAAGACCGAACATAATTTAGAATAGCTATCCAGAGGGTCGCCATGAGTCGACTCCGACTCGACGGCACTTAACAACAACAACAACAGGGGCATCTACAGTATATAGATGTCCCCAGAATGGCATTTGAGGACGGAGATGTCTAATAGCCTAACGATTAGAGTAGTCAGCTGGGACCAGGGAAGCCAGGGCTCAAATCCCACTGCTGCTCCTTCTGATCTTGGGCAAGTCACTAAACCTTCCATCTTCTCTGCACACTCTGGCTGTTTTAAGGCCTAAACAAGCACTTTCCCATTGCCTGGATCAGGTCTAAACTTGGGAGCCCCTGATGCTTCTGAGATTAAGGGAGACGTCTAAGTCCATGACATGTCTCCGCCACATTCCCTGCCTACTTGGTCGTCGCCACACTGGAGATGTCTTGAAAAGCCATTTGTAAAATGACTTTGGGGATGTCTCCATGATTTGGATGTCCATGTGCACTTTTTCAGATGTTCAAATGACCCCTTTAGTATCTAGCTTGCCTTATCGTGTGCAGTTAATGCACATTAGCTAAAAAGCCATAGTAAAGCATAGTAAAAAGGAGCCTTACTATTTTAATCATGATCATCACCTCTGTAGAAGATGTTTAGTGGTTTTGAAAGCACATGCATATTATTAATGTTTGATAAATCTTAGGGGTGTGTACAGGGTAAAAATTTGGGGTTTGTTGCCCTTTATTCCACATTTTGGACTTTTTGGGGGGTATACATTTCTTCTAAAAAAAATGTTTTTAACTCACATTAGAATATTTTAATACATGCAAGTTGACTTAATACTAACTAGCTACTAAGTTTACATGTTAATTTAGGATTCAATAAAATTTTGGGGCAGACTAATAAACCAAATGTAGAAACATAGAAACATGATGACAGAAAAAGACCACATGGCCTATCTAGTCTGTCCTTCCATATCAACAACTACAACAGTCCACTTTTTACCTTTAGAGATCCTCTGTGTTGGTCCCATGCTTTTTTGAATTCAGTTATTGTCCTCATCTCTACCACCTCCACTGGGAGACTATTCCATGGATCCACTACTCTTTCTGTAAAGAAATATTTCCGCATATCACTCCTGAATCTATCTCCCTTCACCCTCAACCCATGTCCCTTTGTAGCAGAACTTGCTTTCAATTGAAAGAGGCTCTCTCTCTGAACATTTATGTCACAGAGGTATTTAAACATCTCAATCATATCACCTCTATCCTGCCTTTCCTCTAAGGTGTACGTATTAAGATCCTTAAGTCTGTTCTCATATGCTTTATAATGAAGCCCACTAATCATTTTAGTAGCCACCCTCTGCACCGACTCCATCCTATTCACATCCTTTTGATGGTGCGGTCTCCAGAATTGCACACTATACTCCAAATGAGGTCGCACCAAAGACTTATACAGAGGCATTATCACCTCCTTTTTTCTGCTAGCCATTCCTCTCCGTATGCACCCAAGCATCCTTCTAGCTTTTGCCGTCGCCTTTTCTACCTGTTTAGCTACTTTAAGATCATCAGACACAACCACGCCTAGGTCCCGCTCTTCTTTAGTGGACAAAAGTACTTCATCTCCTATACTGTATTGCTCCCTTGGATTGCTGCAGCCCAAATGCATGACCTTACATTTTTTAACATTAAATCCCAGCTGCCAAATTCTAGACCATTCTTCAAGCTTAGCTAGATCCCTCCTCATGTTATCTACAGCTTCCTGGGTGTCTACTCTATTGCAGATTTTGGTATCATCTGCAAAGAGGCAAACCTTACCCGACAGCCCTTCCGCTATATCACTAACAAAGATGTTAAAAAGAATCGGACCAAGGACAGATCCCTGGGGCACACCACTGGTAACATCCTTCTCCTCAGAGTGAGCTCCATTTACTTGTACTCTTTGTCGCCTCCCACCCATCCAATTTCTAACCCAAGCAGTAACTTTAGGGTCCACCCCTAGGGTGTTCAGTTTTTTTATAAGTCGCCTGTGAGGAACAGTGTCAAAGGCTTTACTGAAATCTAAATACACCACATCTAGAGCTCTCCCTCGGTCCAACTCCCTGGTCACCCAGTCAAAGAAATCAATCAGATTTGCCTGACAAGACCTGCCTCTGGTGAATCCATGCTGCCTCGGATCCTGTAATCTGCTGGACTCCAGAAACCTCACTATTTTCTCTTTCAGCAGCGTTTCCAATAATTTACTCACCACCGAAGTTAAACTAACCGGCCTGTAGTTTTCAACCACATCCTTGCTTCCGCTTTTGTGTAAAGGCACCACATGAGCCTCTCTCCAGACCTTTGGCACCACTCCCGACTCCAACGAGGCATTGAAAAGGTCAGTCCGTGGAGTTGCTAGAACGTCCCCAAGTTCCCTCAGTATTCTAGGGTGTATCCCATCCGGTCCCATCGCTTTGTCTACTTTAAGTTGAGCTAGTTTCTCACGAACACAGTCTTCTGAAAATTGTTCAATATGTCCCTCGCTTCTGTTCCTATTTGTGGGTGTTTTCTGAGGTCCTGCTCCTGGTTCTTCATCTGTGAACACAGAACAAAAATATTTGTTAAGCAATTCCACTTTATCCTTATCAGCTTCTACATATTCCCCCCCTGCACCCTTGAGTCTGACAATACCACTTTTGCCCTTCCTCTTCTCACTAATATATCTGAAAAATGTCTTATCCCCCCATTTTATTGCATTGGCTATTTCCTCCTCCTTTTGAATCTTTGCCTTCTTGACTACTTTGCTAGCTTCTCTAAGTTTTTCCAAATACAGATGCCTGTCTTCCTCTCTCTGTGATCTCTTCTATTTCATGAAGTCCTCCCTCTTTTTCTTCACTTTTTCAGCTACTTCCTTTGAAAACCATAACGGTCTCCTTTTCCTTTTGCCTTTATTTACCATTTTAACAAAAAGGTTGGTTGCCCTTAAAATACCCCCTTTCAGTTTCAGTTTTTCCACTGTTTTTCTACATCCCCCAGCTGTTCCCATCCCACTAACGACTCCCTGAGGTATTGGCCCATCTTCGCAAAGTTAGTCTTCCTAAAGTCTAAGATCCTCACTTTGGAATAGATTCTAACAGCCCTAGTCCTAATACTGAACCACACCATCTGGTGATCACTGGATGCAAAATGATCTCCCACTACAACATCAGAAACACTTTCACCATTGGTAAGCACCAAGTCCAGTATGGCCCCTTCACGTGTGGGGTCTGTTACCAATTGCCTGAATAGTTCTCCCTGTAGAGAATCCAGGATCTCCTTACTTCTAGATGATACTGCAGCAGTAAGCTAATAAATGTGCATGTTTAATTCTTATGTCAGTCTAAGACAACATAACCTGCAAGAAACCTACTTCTCTCACAAATGTAACAAAGCTACGTGTACATATTTTTTTATTCCTAATTGGATCCTGAAATCAAAGACAGTTTCAGTATTTAGACTGTTGACATATCTTAATGCTATGCATTATAATTTAATACATCTGCTTTAATGCCCCAAAAATATCTTTTTTCAAAGGAAAGAACATTTTGAAATATTACATTGTATTCTTCCTATAAAACAAATCATAAAAAATAGGCAACAAATATAAGGTTATAACAGGAATAATTATCATGGATAAAATATTTTACTATTATTTAGTACTTTGGATCATGAACATTCCACTGCTGTTTCTGTTTCATAGCTTTTGTTGACAGGGGTTGCCCTTAAATGTTGTAGTCAATGAGCATATTCCTTAAATACTGAGGTTTTAAAAGGCAAATATTATCCTTTTTTTCTCATTTAAATGTCCACACAGCCCTTCCTACTCTCCATACAATGTGGTATTTTATAACAGAATGCCTATAATCATTTCCAAAAATGGATGTCTTTTATTCCTATTTTATAAAGGCAACATATGCAGCTATGTTGCCTTTAGAAAAGAAGCTTCTAAAGTATGTCCTTGTAATGCACTGAAGCCTTTGCTCCTGCTCTGAAGCATGTAGTCTGTGGGAGTAATTTAGAGAAAAGGATTTCATGTAGAAAGTGGTCGTTATAAAATTGTGCATGGGTATTAGGCGTGTACCTTGGGATTGTTGGGGTATTTGTTTGGATTCTTAAGTCTTAACAGAGCATGCAAATTGCTTGCATGTTTCTATTCCTATGAATTAAGGCACGCACAATTGATTTGTGCATGCAAAAACGATGCAGCATGCATAGAATGCAATGGGGGTCATTTTAAAAGGCTTCCTTGTGATTTAGGACAACTGAAGACGTGCACATGGATGTCAAAATCACAGAGATGTCTCCAAAGCTATTCCACAAATGACCTTTACACATATATCCAGAGCAAGGACATCCATGTAGGGAAGAGGGTGTGGTGGAGGAATGTCTGGGGAGGTGCAATGGACTTACACATCTCCATTTGATTTCAGGAATGATGTGGATATCTGCAGGCATGAATAGGCATCAGAAATACACGTGTTTTATTTATTGTATGCTTATTTTATTTAACAGTTTTTCTATACCTCTATATCCTACGGTCAATGCGGTTTACATTGTAACAGAATATTATAGATTCAGGAATGATATGCGGAAATATTTCTTTACGGAAAGAGTGGTGGATCCGTGGAATAGTCTCCCAGTGGAGGAGGTAGAGATGAGGACAGTATCTGAATTCAAAGAAGCATGGGACAAACACAGAGGATCTCTAAAGGAAAAAAGGGGACTGTTGTAGTGGTTGATATGGAAGGACAGACTAGATAGGCTATGAGGTCTTTTTCTGTCGTCGTGTTTCTTTGTTTCTATTACACATAGAACAGGAAGATAAACTTGGAAGTAACATTAACTTAAGTTCATAGGTCTTGGGTATCATTTATCACTGGTGTTGGTCGAGTGGGGAGAGGGGTAGGCTTAGGGGGGAGGGGACAGGGGTGTGAGTAGTTGGAACGGTGGCTGGTTAGGTGATGCTGTCTGAAAAAGCAGTCTTTGAATATTTGAGTCTTTAGGGCTTTTTTGAAGGTTGTTGTGTCCATTGTAGTCCGTAGTCCATCAGGAATAGAGTTCTATAAGCGTGGAGTGTGAAGTGAGAAGGCTGTCTTAGATGGTGGAGCTGATTTTCGTAAATAGTGGAGGTATGCATTGCGTGATCTGTAGCTGGTTTGCCATTTTCTGTTATCAGGTGTGACTTGGAGTAGGGATTACAGGGGCAGCAGGAGTTGTTGAGAATTTTGAAGATTGTGAGTAAGGACTTGTATTTTATGCATTCCCTTATTCGAAGCCAGTGAAGTTGTCTGAGTAGGGGTGTTTTGTGTTCTGTTATTTGTGAGTTGAGGAGGGTCCATGCTGCTGTATTGAAGGCAAGTTGGAGAGGATGGACAGCTGTTTTTGGCAGGATCTTGAAGGATGCTATTGTAGTCATTGAAATGTGAGAAAATAGTTCCTTGGAGGACTGAGCGGACATAGTTTTGGCCTTAAAATATCCAGAGAGTATAGAGAATATGGAAAGTTAAGTGACTAAGATCAAAAATACCCACACTGGGATTTGAACCCTGACCACCCTACTCCCAACCTACTACTTTAGCCATTATTCAATTTGATGTCCATGTTCTGAAATACTTTTCTGGGGATATCTATATATACATCTCTAGAGATATCCATAACTGACACATCCATGTTTCTGAAATCGTACCTAATTGCACATGACTACTTTTTTTTCAGACATTCTGGCTTTGATGTTCCAGATTGCACTTGGACATCATTGTAAAATGTGCCTTAATATACCCAAAAGCGTGAAAAAAAGATAAGAAAATCGCTACACTTCATTTTAAATGAAGACTAACTAAACCTCTTTTAGCCCTGCACATCCATAATTGGTATACATACATAAGAAGTAGATGCAGCATAAGATTGTGCCTACTTTTATGCAGTCTGCGTGTAGGCATTTGCATGGACATAGTTTGATAAATCTGGCCTGAATTGTACATTATTTATGCATTTTATAAAATATGCATGTATATGGATAGAGTATATGCACAGGCCTATTTTATAAAGTCAGATAGAAGCATAAAATCGGGACATTTTTGGACATTTCACATATGTACCCGTCCTATGTGTGTACACATTTATATCACAATTCTGCCCCACTCTACCTAGACTATGGGCCTAATTCTAAGATGTTTGCAAGTTGTCTGAGCCCGATTCCCCCTCTGGTTCTCCCTGTATGTCCTGAGCAGCAGGACAGAGAGAGCAGGTAGGGGCTGGAAGAGGGCGGGCTCTGGGTGGAGTGGGAGTGGAGCAGGGGTGGAGCGGGGGCGGACCACCCCAGCACGTACAGTGCCCATTCAGGTCACGGCCCTGTACATCCTTCGGGGTCTTTGGCAACGTGCTGCTTATTCCACCTCAAAGATGGAATAAGCAGCACTGACCAAGCGATCGGGCCAGGGCCAGGTGCAGGGGGGTCCCTGCTGCCCGATCCAGGCCCCAGCTGGCCAGTCGTGGATCGGGCGGTGGGTAAAAGGGGGGCTGAATCACAGCAACCCGGGTACCCTGCGGGAAAGACATCCCTGCAGGCAGACAGGGGCACGCAGGGCTGTCCTCAGGCCCGATTCTAATTACCTCAGACACGCCCCTTCGTGAATCGGGCTCCACCTCTCCAGGAATGCCTATATGAAAATCACATCAAAGTACATATGCTCCTGTAGGCTTGCATACTTATACACATGTATATTCCCATACAATATTATAAAACCCATTCTCCAACTGCAAAACATGTTTTGAATATGAAAAATATTTTGCAAAATTAGTCCCACAGTGTACAATTCAACTTTTATGTATAGAGGTAATTCTAAACTTTTCCTTTATAGATCACGATAAATGTACCTGTTCACTGTCTGATTCACTAGGTTTTGTAGACCCTAACCCTCTGATCCCTAATTGTGATTTATACATATGTATTGTGGTTTGTAATCTTTTGAGTCAACTTAAACATAGGACTTTTATTTTATAGCATGATACCTATCTGAGAAGTCCAAAAAGGTAACTATTTTAAGTCTATTTTATAAAAGCAAAAAATACATCAATGTGCCATTTTAAAATAGGCTCCCAATAGCCCATAAATGCTGACACAAAACCTGCAGGGCCGCCTTTACCTATGGGCAAGAGGGGCAGTTGCCCTGGGCCCTGCATGGTAGGGGGCCCATTGAATGAGCACATGGTGATCTCTCCTGATAAATCTATTAGCCTGTGCATTAATCTCAAACACCGCCATTTCCTCCCTTCTCAGTCAGCTGTACAGAACTGCAGATGGGTGTGTGGCTACCATGAGCAGAGTACAGTGCAGATCAAACAAGAGCTAATCTGCTCCCTAACCCAGTCCCCATCCCTCCCCTTTTCCGTCCACCCTTGTGTATGGGGTTTTGAGTTCCTTTACAAAGTATTTGGTAATGAAGATAGTTTGTGTCATTGTTACGAAACTGAGGACAGAATTAGAAGCTCTTTTTTTTTATTGTACACAGTATATGGACAACAAATTACAAAAAATGCCCCTTCCGAGGAGTGAAACTCAAAAGCTATACAGACCACGTTTTCCTCAATTAGGCATGCTTGAAAAGCAGTTTGCCCAATCCAATAGTCCATCATGCAAAGCTTGAAATATCATCTACTCTATGAGAGGAAAAATCCTCAGTACCCTGTAGAGTCAATACAAATGAAACTCAAAAAATGGGGGGCTAATCACTCTCCAACACGGTTGGCCAGGATATCAGTGGTCTGAAAAACCTCTCTGTGGACTTCTTAAAATGCTGGGACATTACATACAGTATCATAAGTGCAAGAGCCAAAACCATGAAAAAAGGCACTTAACTTGAAGGATCATGTCCACCCCGACACCAGGTGTTTCGTCGGTCAGGCTTCGTCAGGGAGTAGGATGATTCACCTATAAAGCACCGCACTCTGAAGTTCTGTAAGCTGTTGAATCATCCTACTCATTTCTATTTATAAATGTATGTATTCATTTTTTTTCAATCTACCCAGAAAAATCACAGATGAGAAATTCATCAGACTCTATAATGTGATTTCTGAAATATTTGTATTATATATTTGTACAAAGTTTAATATTTAAAAGCACAGACATAGCTATCAGGACAGATTATAACTAAGTATATATTCAGCCACCCTATGAATTTAAAATTAGTGGCTGAATATTCAAGCATAACTTTAAATGGGTAACTTAACCATTCAAAATTAGGCCAGCCATTTTGGCAGGCCCACTACATGGATAAATACCCTAACCAGGATGAAATAATACCTCTTTCTGTATGGACAGAATTTTGGCCGTATAACAAAACAGCACACACGCCCACAAATATCTCAGCAGGAACCACGGAGTGAGGTGGATTAATTTTCCAACACCACACAGATGTAAATGCAACAAGAAATGATTTATTTCTTCTTGTAAAATCAATTGTAGAGGTGCAAGGCTTAAGGTTCGCCTAGGATTCCTGGTCTCCTTGCATGGACCTGCCCATGACACAATACTTTTAGCACCATGCTCACACCAGCCCACACAGACCAGAAGGAAGAAGATACCTTGTGTCATTCCTAACAGGAGCTATACATTTCAAGCAAAGGTAAGAATTTGTGGCTTTTTAAATTACAGCTCTCTGCCTAGGAGCTCTCAAAAGGTTTTTAGTACATTTTTGAAACAAAGTTACATTCTTTTTGGTGCTTTAGTTTAAAAGGGGAAATATTTTCTTTAGTGGGGTAGGTTGAAAACTCTGCTTTAGTATCTTTCTCTGCTCTTTGAAAATACAGACACCTCATCAGGTGTTAGTTCCCTCCCTACCCCCCAACTCCCACCCACCCCTAGTGAGCAGTCTTGCTTTATAGGGCACCTCCCCAATTAACTACACACAGGGACTTGGTATAGCAACTTATGAACACACTTAAAGAGATTTAACTGCTTTTTTCTCTGAAAGAACAGCTGGGAAACCAGCTGATACTTTGGTAGGTCTCTCTCTTTTGCTTTAACAGATACCTAGGCTCCACTGACTGAACAATGACTGGGAAAAATCATATCGCCAAAGCTGTTGCCCCATTACAGCTTCTGCATCTGTCCAGACAGAGGTCCCAATGCCATTTGAAGGACCAGTTCCATGTGCAGGATGCCTGCAGGCAGAAGCTCTCAGCAAACAAGTTGAGGAACTCAGAAAGCAGGTGGTGAAGTTGAGGAGCATTCAAGAGAGTGAGAAGCACATTGATAAATGCTTCTTGCAACATCCATGCTCTCCAGTGGAGAGAAAATGGGAGCCTACAGAATGACGAAGGCTGGACACAAGTCACCAGGGCCTGCAGAATCACCAATCCAACTTCTCCAGCCCTTGAATTGAAGAACCATTATGCAGCCCTAGAAGTGGAGGAGGTGAAAGCATCCCTGGAAAGGGAAGAGCCAGAGCTCAAGCACCCCAAAGTTGCAGAATCAGTGACCACAAGGAAGCAAAGGATAGTGGTGGTTCCTGACTCTCTTCTGAGGGGTACTGAGGCAAACATCTGCCAACCAAACTTGATGTCCAGAGAGGTATACTGTCTGCCAGGTGCCAAAATCCAAGATGTTATGGAGAGTTTGTCGAGACTCATCAAGTCCACTGACTATTACCCAATGTTGCTAATTCATGAGCTTATCAAAAGTGATTTCATGGCTCTGGGACAGAGGGTGAAGCAGATAGGGGTGTTTTCTTCAATCCTCCCTGTTGAGGGTAAAGGCCAAGGCAGAGAAGCTCACATCCTGGGGATGGGTGCATGGATGGTGTCATCGAGAGCGTTTTGATTTACTGGACCATGGGATGCTGTTCAAAGGGTTGCAGAGCAGAGATGGTGTACACTTGTCCAAGAAAGATTGACATGTCTTCAGTAGCAGACTGGCTAATCTACTGAAGAGGGCTTTAAACTAGATTCATTGGGGATGGGTAAAGAAAGTCCCCAGGTAAGTGAAAGCCTCCAGGTAAATGAAACATTAAGTACATTTATGGAATGGGTAAAAGGAACAACATATGGAAAGTGATGTGTATAAATGCTCGTAGCATGAGAAATAAGATCACAGATGTTGAAGCTTCAATGGGAGATTCTGACTTGCATATAGTGGCACTTATAGAGACATGGTTCACAGAAAACCATGACTAGGATGTAAATATACCTTGGTATACGTTATTCAGAAAGGACAGGGTAGGAAAAAGGGGAGGAGGAGTGGCACTATATGTAAAACATAATATTAAAGCTTTGGAACTGCAGAGCTTAAAAGGGAGACAGGAGGCACTGTGGCTAAACTAGAAAGAGGGAAAGAGAAATCTGTTTGTATTAGTGTGATAACCAGACCTCCCTCACAGGAGGAAGAGGTAGATGAAGAGTTAATTGAAGATATACACAGCATTGCTAGGAAAGGGGAAGTGCTACTGATAGGGGATTTCAATATGCCAGATGTTGATTGGCACATTCCTGCTTCAGTATCATCTAGAAGTAAGGCGATCCTGGATTCTCTACAGGGAGAACTATTCAGGAAACTTGTAACAGAACTCACACATGAAGGGGCCATACTGGACTTGGTGCTTACCAATGATGAAAGTGTTTCTGATGTTATAGTGGGAGATCATTTTGCATCCAGTGATCACCAAATGGTGTGGTTCAGTATTAGGGCTAGGGCTCTTAAAATCCATTCAAAAGCAAGGGTCTTAGACTTTAGGAAAACTAACTTTGCCAAGATGGACCAATACCTTGAGAGTCGTTAGCAGGATGGCTGGGGGATGTAGAAAAACAGTGGACAAAACTGAAAGGGGATATTTTAAGGACAACCAACCTTTTTGTTAAAATGGTAAACAAAGGTAAAAGGAAAAGGAGACCGCTATGGTATTCAAAAGAAGTAGCTGAAAAAATTAAGAAAAAGAGGGAGGCCTTCATAAGATACA
Source organism: Ichthyophis bannanicus (assembly GCA_033557465.1). NCBI lineage: Eukaryota > Metazoa > Chordata > Amphibia > Gymnophiona > Ichthyophiidae > Ichthyophis > Ichthyophis bannanicus. The sequence continues at coordinate 119,736,351 of CM066044.1, forward strand.
AGAGATCACAGAGAGAGGCAGAAAGCCATCTATATTTGGAAAAATTTAGAGAAGATAGCAAAGTAGTCAGGAAAGCAAAGATTCAAAAGTAGGAGGAAATAGCCAATGCAGTCAAATGGGGGGATAAGACATTTTTCAGATATGTAGAGATGAGGACAGTATATGAATTCAAAAAAACATGGGATAAACACAGAGGATCTCTAAAAGAAAAAAGGCCATGTGTTTTTTCTGTGATCATTTTTCTGTTTCTATGTTGTCGGACTCGAGGGTGAAGGGGAGGAATATGTTGAAGCTGATGAGGATAAAGTGGAATTGCTTAACAAATATTTCTGTTTTGTGTTCACAGATGAAGAACCAGGAGCAGGACCTCAGAAAACACCCACAAATAGGAAGAGAAGTGAGTGGCATCTTGAACAATTTTCAGAAGACTGTGTTCATGAGAAACTAGCTAAACCTAAAGTAGACAAAACGATAGGACCAGATGGGATTCACCCTAGAATACTGAGGGAACTTGAGGACATTCTAGCAGCTCCACTGACTGACCTTTTCAATGCCTCATTGGAGTCAGGAGTGGAGCCAAAGGACTGGAGAAAGGCACATGTGGTCCCTTTACACAAAAGCAGAAGTAAGGATGTGGTTGAAAACTACAGGCCAGTTAGTTTAACTTTTTTGGTGAGTAAATTATTGGAAGCGCTGCTGAAAGAGAAAATAGTGAGGTTTATGGAGTCCAGCAGATTACAGGATCCGAGGCAGCATGGATTCACCAAAGGCAGGTCTTGTCAGACAAATCTGATTGATTTCTTTGAATGGGTGACCAGGGAGTTGGACCAGGGAGAGGCCTAGATGTGGTGTATTTAGATTTCAGTAAAGCCTTTGACACCTTTCCTCACAGGCGATATAAACAAACTGAGCACCCTAGGAATGGACCCTAAAGTTACTGCTTGGGTTAGAAATTAGTTGCATGGGAGGCGACAAAGGGTACAGGTAAATGGAGCTTACTCTGAGGAGAAGGAGGTCACCAGTGGTGTGCCCCAGGGGTCTGTCCTTGGTCCGATTCTTTTAATATCTTTGTTAGTGATATAGTGGAAGAGCTGTCGGTTAAGGTTTGCCTCATTGTGGATGATACCTAAATTTGCAATAGAGTAGATACCCAGAAAGGTATAGATAACATGAGGAGGTATCTAGCTAAGCTTGAAGAATGGTCTAGATTTTGGCAGCTGGGATTTAATGTTAAAAAATGCATTTGGGCTGCAGCAATCCAAGGGAGCAATATAATATAGGGGGTGAAGTACTTTTGTCCATTAAAGAATAGCGGGACCTAGGCGTGTTATGTCTGATGATCTTAAAGTAGCTAAACAGGTAGAAAAGGCGATGGCAAAAGCTAGAAGCATGCTTGGGTGCATAGGGAGAGGAATGGCCAGCAGAAGAAAGGAGGTGATAGTGCCTTTGTATAAGTCTTTGGTGTGACCTTATTTGGAGTATTGTGTGCAATTCTGGAGACCACACCTTCAAAAGGATATAAACAGGCTGGAGTCTGTACAGAGGGTGGCTACTAAAATGGTTAGTGGTCTTCATTGTAAAGCATATGAGGACAGACTTAAGGATCTTAATTTGTACACCTTAGAGGAAAGGTAGGATAGAGGTGATATGATTTAGACGTTTAAATACCTCCATGGCATAAATGGACAGGGGAAGAGCCTCTTTCGAATGAAAGCAAGTTCTGCTACGAGGGGACATGGGATGAGGGTGAAGGGGGATAGATTCAGGATTGATTTGCGGAAATATTTCTTTACGGAAAGAGTGGTGGATCTGTGGAATAGTCTCCCAGTGGAGGTGGTGGAGATGAGAACAGTATCTGAATGCAAAGAAGCATGGGACAAACACAGAGGATCTCCAAAGGAAAAAAGGGTACTGTTGTAGTTGTTGATATGGAAGGACAGACTAGATAGGCCATGTGGTCTTTTTTTGTCATCATGTTTCTATGTTTGCATCAGCTCGTACTAGCCAAAAGAAAGAAGATATCACTGGCATATCTATATTGGCCCACACGGGCCATATAGAGGTAGAAAGGTGCTTGCACGGGCCAGGAGGACAGAGTATGCAGTTGTCCTCCCAGCAGCTGGCAATGAGGAGGAAAACTGCAGACATGGCCCAGCAGCATCAGATTAACAGGGCGGGGTCAGGCAGGCAAGAGATGATGGTATTCCATACCTGTGCAAATGGCTTTGCAAAATATCCTCAAAAGGACAAAATCTGCTTTCATTGCAGAATGTGACGTACAGAAACGGTGATTAAAAATGTAATTCAGCTATAAATTAGATAATATAGCAATCAAATATATATGTAGAAGAGTATAAATTAGTTCTCTCCATGGCAACGTCCCTGATTCATTTTGCAGACCATTTAACCTTTGTTATAAGTCACATATCTGTGTTTGCTTTCTTTAAAAGGCAATTAAGGAACAGTAGGTATTCCTCAATAAAATATGTTTTTTTAAACAGAGCTACTTTTATTTGGATTTCTCAAGACCGGAAAACTAATTTTGCTCCTGGCTGCTTAATAATATGCTATTCTGGATCCGATATCATCTCAGTTGACAGAGATAAACTGAGTTAATACAATGCAAAAACATGAGATTAAAATGAAAAAAAAAAATCTTGGGAGACGAAGGACTGCAGTGAGTTATTTAAGGGTACTTTTAATTACAAAAACTGATTCTTCTTTGGTGAGCAAAGTGGATGGCATATCTTGTTTACATGTTTATCTTCTTCGCTTTGAATTGTGTTGTTCCTTCTGGTGCAGGATTTAACCCTGCCATGTCATTCAGTGCAACATGAATTTACAAAGCCATTTTACTTTTTCTTCAGTCTGTAACTGTGGCCTGATTAAGTTGTTCATTATTAGAATTTATTGGGTAATTAGCATACTTGTTCATCCATTACAATGTATTATACAGTATTGTTGGAACCTGTGGCTACTGGATAATCCTTTTCAATATGCCTGCCAGTTAATGAAGGCAAAGCAAGCAGTTACCCTACAGGGTCTGCCCCTTTCTATGATGACAATTATGATTCCAATGACCTCCCTCCCGCCCCCCAGGTTATGGCTCCATAATTGTTCAGTGCTTATTCTGGCTCAGCACTGAGGCACTAACTAGCATGACCTTAGGAAATCATTGTCAACGCTAATTGCACTACGTTATGGACTAATGTTTTCTAAGGAATAAATGTGGTGAAGCTTGCCATTTTTTATAGAGTCCTAATATGGGTACGCAGTGCCCTACAGGTACATTAATAGTAACATTGTCCAGTCCTTTTGAGCAGTTTTATTTACAAAGAAATTTGGTTTTAAAAGCTCATCTCTCTCCCTTATTAGAAGCAATGCAGACATCAGCTGGAGAGGGCATTCACAAAATGAAAATGTGCCCTGAAGCATTATAGAAGAACTGATCATTATGCCAAAACTCTAGAGGTTGATTGGAAAAATCCACTGCTGTGACTAAGGCTGCTTCAAAGAGTTGGGATGTATGAAACAATCTGATTGAACTTTGGAATTCTCTAAATAGTCACAGACATAAACTTTAAAAGTACTTGAAGATCGTGCAGATATTCAAATACTATTATAGATAGATTTATGGGAATCTATGACAATTTCCATTGGAAAAAGATTCAAAAGACCTAGACTGGACAAATGTGAAACGTTTGAAAATGAATCTCAGTTAGGACAATCTTATTTGAACCGTGGAAAATATTCAAGTTTTTTACCCACCTGTGCAAATGGTATTCAGTGTAGCTTATATCATTATTTGATATCTAATACAATAAGAGGCCAATTCCACATGGGACACATCCAGCCCGTCCGGAAATCCAAAATCTGGATAGGCCAGTTGTGCAGGCGATTCTGCACCCGCGGGAGCAGAATCAGGTGCAACGAGCCTGGATGGGCAGGACATGCCCCGATTCTGGCCTGCTGCACATGCAAACCACCCAATGCTCCTGCATGGAGTCTGGTACCATGGTGTCCCATCGCCACAAAGGACCAAATGTCCCTTTTCCCACTGCCCAATCCCCGAAGAGGTCTGCCAAGGCCGGGATTGGGCAGCGGGGAAACCCATGGTGCCACTCACCTGTTCCAGTGTTTCCCCTATGTCCATCCAGCAATGTTTGGGGGACTTATTCCATCTCTGAGGTGGAATAAGTCCCCCGTCTAACTCAGCAGAGATAGGAATCAGCCCTGTACGTCCAGGGTCAGGGTCATGTCTCTGGCCCATCCATGCTTTGCCTCTGGCCCACCCACTTCACCCCCATCCAGAGCTCCCTACACATCTTCATACGTATGGGGAGCTTAGGATAGGGAATCGGCCTCTGGTGTTTAGCGGGGGAAAGACATCCAAACAGTATTTATATCCCTGCTAAACGCAGAGCACAATGACCCCTTAAGAGGGGAATTTTAGAAAGGATGTCCAAGTGCATTCTAGGATGTCTAAGCCAGAATGTCTGAAAAAAGAGGAGGCATGTCCAGGTGCAGACATGATTTCACAAACCTGGACGTGCCCAATATAGATATCTGTGGGGACATCTACATAGACATCCCCAGAATAGTATTTCAGAACCTGGGCATCTAGGAATAGCCTAATTGTCAGAGTAGTGGGCTATCATTGAAATATTGCTGAGAACTGAGGATGATGGAGTGCTTTCTCCTCTACACTTTGGATGTTTTTCAGCCAAATATATAACCAAATTGATTTCATCCTAGAAACCTCACAATCAACAAGATATCATTATCAAAAAATGTTCCTTATACCAGCAAGTCCCTTCAATAATCCCAAAATAGCAACTAACATACAGCAAATTTATTTAAGAAACTGTCAGAGAAGGCTAGATTAAGTGTAGAAACTTAGAAATATGACAACAGAAAAAGACCACATGGCCTATCTAGTCTTTCCTTCCATAACAACTACAACAGTCCCCTTTTGACCTTTAGAGATCCTCTGTGTTTGTCCAGTGCTTTTTTTAATTCAGTTACTGTCCTCATCTCTACCACCTCCACTGGGAGACTATTCCACGGATCCACCACTCTTTCCATAAAGAAATATTTCCGCATATCACTCCAGAATCTATCCCCCTTCACCCTCATCCCATGTCCCCACGTAGCAGAACTTGCTTTCATTTGAAAGAGACTCTCCCCCTGAACATTTATGCCACGGAGGTATTTAAACATCTCAATCATATCACCTCTATCCCACCTTTCCTCTAAGGTGTACATATAAAGATCCCTAAGTCTGTCCTCATATGCTTTATAATGAAGACCACTAACCATTTTAGTAGCCACCCTCTGCACCGACTCCATCCTGTTCACATCCTTTTGAAGGTGTGGTCTCCAGAATTGCACACTATACTCCAAATGAGGTCACACCAAAGACTTATACAGAGGCACTATCATCTCCTTTTTTCTGCTAGCCATTCCTCTCCATATGCACCCAAGCATTCTTCCAGCTTTTGCTGTCATCTTTTCTACCTGTTTAGCTACTTTAAGATCATCAGACACAACCACGCCTAAGTCCCGCTCTTCTTTAGTGGACAAAAGTACTTCAACTCCTATACTATATTGCTCCCTTGTATTGCTGCAGGCCAAATGAATGATCTTACATTTTTTAACATTAAATCCCAGCTGCCAAATTCTAGACCATTCTTCAAGCTTAGCTAGATACTTCCTTATGTTATCTATACCTTCCTGGGTGTCTACTCTATTGCAGATGTTAAAAAAAATAGACGAAGGACAGATCCCTGGGGCACACCACTGGTAACAACCTTCTCCTCAGAGTGAGCTCCATTTACCTGTACTCTTTGTCGCCTCCCACCCAACTAATTTATAACCCAAGCAGTAACTTTAGGGTCCATCCCTAGGGTGCTCAGTTTGTTTATAAGTCGCCTGTGAGGAACAGTGTCAAAGGCTTTACTGAAATCTTAATACACCACATCTAGGACTCTCCCTCAGTCCAACTCCCTGGTTACCCAGTCAAAGAAATCAATCAGATTTCTCTGACAAGACCTGCCTCTGGTGAATCCATGCTGCCTCAGATCCTGTAATCCGCTGGACTCCAGAAACCTCACTATTTTCTCTTTCAGCAGCACTTCCAATAATTTACTCACCAAAGAAAGTTAAACTAACCGGCCTGTGGTTTTCAACCACATTCTTACTTCCGCTTTTGTGTAAAGGCACCACATGAGCCTCTCTCCAGTCCTTTGGCACCACTCCCAACTCCAATGAGGCATTGAAAAGGTCAGTCAGTGGAGCTGCTGGAATGTCCCCAAGTTCCCTCAGTATTCTAGGGTGTATCCCATCCGGTCAAATCGCTATGTCTACTTTAAGTTGAGCTAGTTTCTCATGAACACAGTCTTCTGAAAATTGTTCAAGATGTCCCTCGCTTCTGTTCCTGTTTGCTGGTGTTTTCTAAGGTCCTGCTCCTGGCTCTTTATCTGTGAACATAGAACAGAAATATTTGTTAAGCAATTCTGCTTTATCCTCATCAGCTTCTACATATTCCTCTCATTCACCCTTGATTCTGACAATACCACTTTTGCCCTTCCTCTTCTCACTAACATATCTGAAAAATGTCTTATCCCCCCATCTTATTGCATTGGCTATTTCCTCCTCTTTTTGAATCTTTGCTTTCCTAACTACTTTACTAGCTTCTCTAAGTTTTTCCAAATATAGATGCCTGTCTTCCTCTCTCTGTGATCTCTTGTATTTTATGAAGGCTTCTCTCTTTTTCCTCACTTTTTCAGCTACTTCTTTGGAAAGCCATAGCGGTCTCCTTTTCCTTTTACCTTTATTTACCATTTTAACAAAAAGGTTGGTTGCCCTTAAAATATCCCCTTTCAGTTTTGCCCGCTGTTTTTCTACATCTCCCAGCTGTTCCCATCCCGCTAACGACTCCCTGAGTTATTGGCCCATCTTGGCAAAGTTAATCTTCCTAAAGTCTAAGACCCTCACTTTTGAATGGATTCTAACAGCCCTAGTCCTAATATTGAACCACACCATCTGGTGATCACTGGATGCAAAATGATTTCCCACTCAATGTTCCCTCTAATTTTCTGTAAGCTGTGTGCGCATAAAATATCAGTTGTGCAGCTTTTGAAGGAAGGTTACATTTTTGTGCACCGCATAACGACACTTGGCGTTAAATACTTTAAAATTTGACTACACATCAGAATACAGTATGTACACCACATTGATTGCACTAGAAAATATTGTAGAACTTGTGAAAACCGTAAATACACAACTTTTAAATTTTAAGACGTCTGTGTTGTTTTCTATCAGAATCAGAACCGTAATTTTTGTGCGCTCTGTTGTAAAGTATGTGCGCTCGCTCGATGTGTGCGCGCACACACGCGCACAGCTTAGAGGGAACAGTGCTCCCACTATAACATCAGAAACACTTTCACCATTGGTAAGCACCAAGTCCAGTATGGCCCCTTCACGTGTGGGGTCTGTTACCAATTGCTTGAATTGTTCTCCCTGTAGAGAATCCAGGATCTCTTACTTCTATTTGATACTGCAGCAGGAATGTGCCAATCAACATCTGGAATATTGAAATCCCCTATCAGTAGCCCTTCCCCTTTCTTAGCAATGCTGCGTATGTCTTCAATTAACTCTGTCCACCTCTTCCTCTTGTGAGGGAGGTCTGTATATCACGCCAATGCAGTTCTCTTTCTAGTTTAACCCACAATGCCTCCTTTCTCCCTTTTAAGCTCTGTAATTCCAAAGCTTTAATAGTATTTTTTACATATAGTGCCACTCCTCCTCCCCTTCTTCCTACCCTGTCCTTTCTGAATAAAGTATAGCCAGTTATAGTTACATCCCAGTCATGATTTTCTGTGAACCATGTTTCTGTAACTACCACTAAATCCAAATCGGCCACTCCCACCAAAGCTTGAACATCAGGGATCTTATTTCCCCTGCTACGGGCATTTATACACGCTGCTTTCCATATGTTACCCCTGTTACCCATTTCCATAAGCGTATTTAATGTATCACCTACCTGGGGGCTTTCACTTACATGGGGGCTTTCTTCACCCATCCCCAACGAGTCTAGTTTAAAGCCCTCTTCAGTAGATTAGTCAGTCTACTACTGAAGACGCGTTGACCTTTCTTGGACAGATGGATGCCATCTCTGCTCTGCAACCATTGGAACAGCATCCATTGGTCTAGAAAACCAAAATGCTCTCGATGACACCATCCACGCAGCCATGCATTTATCTCCTGGATGCGAGCCTCTCTGCCTTGGCAAGTAGGAAACACTTTAAACAATAGCCTCAAGCACCATCATTGGTCTCTCATCCCTGTGTTCCCAATTTATGTTTCATTATTGTCATTTTTATATAATAATTCTAAATATTCTAAAAGAAGCAATCTGCAATTTTCATACAACAAAGATACTACTTATCTGCTCCCAAAAATCCCGAAATGATCATGTTTCAGGCTCCTAGACTGAGCTTTGCCTCAGGGGGGAATCCTTCATAAAGAAGAACATATAACATCCAAATATCTTTCAGCATCTATCAACAACCTTAATCTAGCCTTCTCTGAGGGTATATTAAAAAAAATTGTATGTTGTTAGTTGCTATTTTGGAATTATTGACGTGATTTTCTGGTATAAGGAACCTTTTTTTTATTTTAGCCAAAACAAACAATGTTCATGTCTGAAGCAGGTCTAAACTTAGACCCAATATGAGATCAGGAGAGGATGCCCAGGTCCCTGGGAATGTCTCAACCATGCCACCATTTAGACTTGGAAATCCTTATGCTGGGGACATCCACAGACATGGCTTTTTAAATTACTCTGGAGACATCTCTTTGCTGTCTTTGGATGTCCAAAGCATAAATCAAGAGTCAAAGGGAGACACAAATGCCCCCAAGCAAACCAAGGTACAGCAAGAGCAAGGCAAATCAGAGAACCCTCTTTGAATCCAAAGCAGCTTTATTGATAACCCTTACACTTGCTGTGTTTCGGCAATTATGCCTTCTTCAGGGGGTAGGGAGTGGCCTAGTGGTTGGGGCAAGGTACTTCAGGCCGGAAGGTCGGGAGTTCAAATCCCACTAGAGGACAGCAACCTTGGGCCGGAAGGACTGGGGTTTCTAGTCCCACAGGTGCTCCTTGTGGTCTTGGGCAAGCCACTTAACCCTCCATTGCCCATGTTCCCTGTAAAATAGTTATCTCCAAGTTATAATGCCCTGTTCAATGTAATTTCAGTTTGTTCATTGTAAACCGCACTGATGCAGAATAGCACAGTATATAAGAGAATGTAAATAAAAAATAAAAATAGGATAACCTTCAACAGAAAACCACATAAAAACACATTAAGAACAATAAATATATTACAGATAATACATAGCTAAACCAATTGTACTTTAAAAACATAAAATTAATGATAAGAACAAATAAATGGTGATATCTAAACATAAATCAAATCAATAGGAGAGTGACATATCCCAATTAATATGAGGACATAAAAGTTGAAACAATAGAAAATTATTAATAAACAATAATTTATGTATCAATATAAATCATAAACATGTAGCAACAAGGAGGAAACAAAAAGGAATTACTTAAAAAAAAACATAATTAATGGTATTCAATGGTACATGAACCAAAAAAAGGGGGGGGGGAGAAAGAGGAGGGAAGCCTACTTTGCTGCCTCTGAGGATTAATCTGGAAAGATAAATGGCAACAATATGATTATACCATGATAATATCCTCAAGTTATACGAACCTCTAGCTTTGAAGCTGCATCCATTACAAAATGTAAATCATCAACAGCACTCCTTGTATTCTATTGATAGTCTACCAGCTCAATAATGTCCTATACTAATTTTTTTTAAAAGCAAGAAAACTAAATGGTTGAAAAATGAACTTGAGTTCTAGCATTATTTATAAGGGGGCTTAAGTTTAAAAAGAAGCATTACCCATCGCAATTCTTGTTTGAAAACAGAAACATTTAAAAGCATTAGGAGAAGACCTGCACTGTGCTGTGACCACTGACACTCTGAACTGCAGGATCCAAACTTTACGAATTAAATTAAAACTCCTACGAATTTTCTCCACATCTAATAAACTTTGCATGAAAAACAAGAATCAAAAAGAGGTCATTTGAAGACTTTCCGCAATTATGCAAACTACAGGTTTACAAACACGAACGTGTGAGTGAACGCCGGCCGGCCATAGCCTCATTTTAAGAGAGCTGGAAGTCTTGAAATGAATCCGAGGAGTTACTATGGTAACCAAACTTAAGACTGAATATAAAAAGTAAAGAAATTAGATATCGGTCTTGTTTATTAATAATATAAACTCTTGTCTATTTGGGGAACCCAAGTATATATCTATCATTGTGCATAAAAGATTATTGAACATAATGTACATGGAATTCAATATGCTACTGGTGGAACTACCAGATTAAACCCGGAGAGGAAGGAGGGGGGATATAGACAGGGATTTATTTTTTATTTATATCTCAGCAGCAGCATATTGATATGGCTTTTAGATCTGTTTTTAGAGAATCACAGTCCTTTATCTTTTTTTATAGTTTTTTACAGTATGTTGCATCCAAAGCTACTTTTACTTTAGACACAGTGCGGTAAAATCTTGGTAAACTACAAGGTTTCCAGAATTTGAATTAGCATATAGCGTTAGTACTGCTCTTCACCTATGCCCACCCTTTTTAGCTTTTGATAACAATGTTTCTTCACATGGCTTTGTTACGTATGGTTTCACCATTTTTGGCTTATGCTGTAAATTTCACTTAATTTGCGCTCAATAAATCCCTGTCTATATCCCAGTGGGTTCGCTCTTTCTTTCATTCACTCTCCCCCTCCCCTTTCTCTGCTTCCCCCTTCCCCCTCTATTCCTGACATTTATCTTTCCTTGACCTTGCTACCACATCAGATCCCTTTCCTCATCCCTCAACCATCTCTGATCTCCCTTACCCCCTGAAGTATATCTCTACCCCTATAGCATCTGATTCCCCCCAAAAGGAATCCCCTGGCACAAAGACCCTGAGCCTCCACCAACATCTCTCTGATCCTTGATCATATGTGGGGGTTACTTTCATATTGTTTCCCCATATGCAGTTTTGCACTTATTATACAAGAAGGTCTATGTTTGGCAGAGCCACTTCTAAAATACTATGGAAATTGTCCACATCCTATGCTGGACATAAATCTTTGCCTTTTCACATCTAAACTCTGCATTCATGTGTCTTTATAAAATAGCCCCAAAATAGCTGTCTACTTGCCCTGCCTTCCTAGATGACTTGTTATAAAATTACGCTTCATGTGGATACCCTAAGCAATGGGAGATAAACTGACTTGTCCATAGAGGGCAATTTCAAACCAAGGTGCCTAAAAACCTCTGTAGTTCACATTTGTTTTATTGACAAAGGACAACAACACTCCCAGGTACTCTTATACGTGCCTGAAAGAAACAAACATTATAGAAATTCAACTGTTGCTTTTTAGTAACTAATCATCCACCCACCCACCCATACCCTCCCCTCGACCACTATAACAACTGGTTCTCCAAGGCTTTAATGAAGGGGACCCTTACCCCCCTCAGGCATATAACTGAGTGACTCAAGGCGATGCAACAATCCCATCCCTACCAGAGGGACTAAGAAGGTATGGTCATCCCCATGTCCAGGACTCAACATTCCAATCCTCTTCCTCTCTTGTCTCCCCTGTGCTAGTGCTGTCCCTGGTGGCCATTCAGACCTCTAAAGAACCTCCATGATATTTGGCATCAAAGCCTCCAGTATCCAACGTCCCCCATCCAAGCTATTGTTTAAGAGAAGACTCTGATTCCTGGGTGACAGCCTCTGTATGCAGTCCTCCCAAACTGCCAAAAACTTCCCCACTTTCTGCTTCCCACCCTTGGCCCACAGTCTAATTGCATATGTTGTTGCATCAGATTGCACCAATGCTAAAGGCTTGGAGGCTCAGGAAACACCAAAACAGACAAGATAGCCTTCTTGCCAACATCCAAGCATCTTAAAGCCACCTCCTCCATCCCCAACCCACAACAGCCACTGCTTTCAGGGAGTGGAACAGAGCTTTCTCAGGAAGCAAGGTCTATTGGCAATGTAGAACCTGTTCTATGTAGGTGTGTACTTCTTTTCAATATTGTTGGGTGGCAGGGCACTGCCAGAACATATAACTCAGTGAAGCACTTGGATGTCCACATTTTGGACAATCTGGTTTCCAAACACCCCATCTCATAGGCACAAAGCAGCACTACATAAGCCCTTTGAACAATTTGAAAGTATATATCATGCAAAGACACCCAGCTGGTAGACTTAGGAATCCTTGCAAGGAGCTTCAACAGTCCCTCAGCCATTAGAGCAATAGCCAACTTAGCATTGCATTTTACAACGAAAGCATCATAGATGGCCAAAGCATTAGCATGAGCAAAGGAACAATGTACTCGAGAGAACATAATCCGAGCCAAAGCATTGGATAAGAAAAAATCCTCTAGATCCATGCAGAAATCACTAGAGAAATTCTCCACCACTAATTTCCCAATATAGCTACACAATGGAAGATACAGAAATACATCTCCAGGAGCCGGATCATATTGGACTCAGAGTTCCTCAAAGGACAGAAGACTTCCATCTTTTGTCAATACCTGATCCAACTGACCGAGGCCTCTCCCCCAAACCTGAAAGCCCCTAGTAGAAAGTGCAGGCAAGAAATCTGCATTACCTTGAATGGGTAGATATACAGATTGTGTTGCCAAGTGTTACAATCTAGAGAAAATCCATTTCCATGTCTTCTTTGATAGGAGATATCAACACAGAATTGTGCAGGTGTGTCAGTAGCCAACTAAGCTTAGCATGACAAAGATATTTGAGACAATGGGGCCACCAAAGCCTTTTCACAATCCAGAAGCATAAAATCAGCAGTCAGCCAATCTCGCAGATGCCACATTAGACACACAACATTGTAGCATTTCAAATTCATAAGATCCATGTCCCCCCTCCCCCCTCTCAAGAGCCCATAAGAGACCAAAGGGCCAAACAAGGTTTCGTCTTATGCCACAGAAATTTTGATAAAAACCCCTCCACTTTCCTAAGGTCCCGTACAAACAGACACAAAGGAAGAGTGTGAAAAACATAAAGCGATCCGACCCCATAGACAGAGGAAGATCCTGCCACCTGCACAGAGATGTCTCTATCTCCATAAGCAGGGGAGGGACATTAATGAGACAGTGCTTAGAAAGGTTCACAGGAAGCATATTTCCCAATTAAAAGAATCAGATGTCCATTTGCACTGGAAACTCCCCTGGCCAAGAATGCTAAAAATTACAACATGCTAGTAAGGCTTACGATTTGCAAAGGCCTAAATCTTGAAAGAAAATAACCTTATATATACTCCCTTGATAGCCCCATTAGCTGGGAAGGTTTAACAGCTGAGATAGAATAATGCTGACACTTTTTCCTGGAAGGATGTGAAGATTTAACAACTGGGATGAAATAAAGCTGGCATTGTTTTCTTGACTGCTGCCTGTTCTATCTTTTAAACCAAACCCCTTTCCAACACACACCACACTACACAATGCCATTAGCCTCTTGAAAAACAGTCCATTGGTCCCTTAAAAACTGCCTATAGCCCTCATCATCATACAGATAAAAGGGGAAACACCAGTGGCGGGGGCGCTGTACCCCTTCTTCCAAAGCCAAATCTATTCAAACCATGGCATGGTCAGAAATCTGTATGTTGCCTATACAAGCATCTTGGACCACTATCAACAAGTCATTGGACATCAGAAAATAGTCAATCCATGACCAAGAACCATGCTCATGGGACAGCTGCCTAAAAGCTTCTAAAAACAAAGCCAGAAATGTTTTGCCTATTTTATAAAAACAGATCATCATAGTCTTATAACGTCATATGATCCTGTATGCCTTTATAAAACAGGCATTTGCAATGCCCCCAGCAAATGCTCTCATACAAATGGAGACCTCTCCAAAGCAGGCACAAATGTGTCTGTGGACTTTATACGTATTAGGGGTATGCACAGAGCAAAAATGCTTAGTTTATTTTCAGTTCATTTGGTCTTTCATCCCAATTTTTGGATGTTTTTTTCAGTTTGTTTCACATATTTGTTTTAATAGAAATGTGTTAACACACATTAAAACTTTTTAACTCACACTAAATGACTTAACATGCCTTAGGCTAATGCATGTTAAATTGATTTGATGTTGTTGTTAAGTGCAATTGAGTCAATGTACACTCATGCAACGCTCTGGATATTGGTCCTAAACTGTGTTCGGCCTTTAGTCAGGTGGCTACCTGTTGGTAGAGTGATATTTGTGGCTGCCGTTCTTGCATAAACTGATTTAGCACAAACTATGAGGCCTATCCCTAGCCCGCCTATTCTGCAGTCAGTGTGAAAATCGGTGTGCATTAACTGTCATGCCTATGCGGTAACTGTTACCGTGGTCCTGAGCACACGGCTAACACCCCAGCTCCTCCCTCTCCCATGGGGGAATCGGGAGTGGGGTTTAACATGGCCTGAGCTCCCTCCATCTCCTTCTAGGTATGGATCATTGGGGAGGGGATTGGGGGGGAGAAGGGGCAGTCGTAGGAGAAAGGGGAGGGCTTGGGCAAGTTGAAAGAGGTGAAGACTCACCTGCCTTCTACGTTTTGGCAGGATCTGGTAGGCAGGGCAGCAGGGAAGACTTGGGCTGGATGGCCAAGGTGTGTTTGGCAGTTAGTGAGGTCCAGAGCGCAGTTTGAACAGGGGGGGGGGTCGAATTTCTCCAGCGCTTGAACGGGAGGCCATCTGCGCCTGTGGGCATTTACAGGAAGGATCACGGCGTGATCAGTTTGCCATAGGTGCCTGAGGGCCTTTACAAGCTCGGTTTTGGCGGGTAGCTGGGTGCTCCAGTGCTCGAGCAGGCAGAGACATGTGGCTGAGCTTATAGGAAGAGAAGTGCTGCTGCACTGTTCCAGCATTTGTGAGGGTAGCCGGGTGCTGAGGCTCAGGAGGTCAGATGAGCACCAGTGAGGGAGCTTCCCGCAGTAGTTTGCCTGCGTCCCTTTGGACAGATGTGAGAATTTCTAGTGCCTGCCCTGTTAGGTGGGTTTGTGGTGGCTTGTGTGGCGGCAGGGGGATCTTTTGAACAGGTGGCGTCTCTGGAGGGGGGGACTGGGGGGGTGGCATAGAGAGGGGCAATAGGGGGCACTTTGGGGTTAATTTCAGGGCTTGGTTGGTGCAGTGGCAATATTGGCTCCCAGGAGGGAAAAGGGGAGAAAAACTCCTGGCCAGCAGTTAAGGCGACCTTCTACCATGAGCGCCAAGTGGCTGACCCATATCATGTGAATGATCTTGATGTTATGAACCTGTATCTTACCTGCTGAGAACTTTGAATCAGTGGGCTATAAATAAGTTTTAAATAAATAAATATATTAACATACATGAATGCCAAAAAAAGCAATAATGCAGTAAAACAAAAGATATACATAGAAGTCCTATTACTAAAGTACCGTAAACATTTTCAGCTACTGCATGATAATTGTCAAAATTACTGCTCACTAAGGGGGTTATTCTGTGCCATGAACAGCGGGGTTGGACGGCCCAACGGGACATCCATCCCCGCTACTCGTGCCTTCACCCTGTCGGAATAACTTCTCCACCGGTTGTGCAGGGAAGTTAGATGGGTCGGAGAAGGGGCGGTTCAGGGGCGGAGTCTGGGCGGTCACCGGCCCTGGATGTACAGGGCCGATTCTAATGTCAGCCCTGTATGTTCAGGGCCGGCAATATGTGCGGGGAAGTTATTCCACCTCCGAGATGGAATAACGTCCCTGGATGTGCCATTTTTTAAATGCCGGGATGGGGATGGAAGCAAGGTAGGGCCGGAGGACATTCCCCGCAGGCCAACCCTGGCCATATCGGGGGTCAGGCTGCGGGGAATTAGCTTTAGTTTCCAGCTGCTGGCATCGCAGCTCTTCACTGGAACCATGGAGGGAGGAGTGGCCTAGTGGTTGGGGCAAGGTACCACAGGCCAAAAGGTTGATGGCTCAAATCCCACTAGAGGACAACAACCTTGGGCCGGAAGGACTGGGGTTTCTAGTCCCACAGGTGCTCCTTGTGGTCTTGGCAAGCCACTTAACCCTCCATTGCCCATGTTCCCTGTAAGTATTAGTGTATGTGTCTCATATCCCCTTGTGTTAAATGTATCCCTCAACCACTTTGACCTGGTGAAAAACAGGATATAAATGTAGCTAAATAAATAAAATAAACATGATGCTTGGTGCTGCAGCTCCATTGAAGAGCCTTGACTGAGTTAGCTGGGCACAGTCCTGCATGTGCAGGCTGGACTGAATTGCAGTCCTGGCCTGCACATGCAGGAGTGTTTGCAATTCTGATCCCATGGGGCTAGACATGCCCTGAAGAATCATAATCACAATCTAACTGTATTGCTTCTGTGTTAGCCACTGAGGGTGTACCCAGCATTTGCCTATGCAGTTAACACAGATAACATATTGGTACATGTTAAATGTATGATTGATAGATGGGAATTTTAGAAAGGAGGTCCATATTCAATCAGGGATTTCTGTGGCAAAATGCATAGAAAAATGTTAGGGATGTTTGTGTCCCCAGCTGATTTCAGGAACATAGACATCCCCAACCTGGACATGCATGCAGGTGGCCACATAACCATCCCCTGTAGGGACACTTGGGTTGGGAACATCCATCTCAGGCAAGCTGGCATAAGGGGACATGGAGTAGAGGAGCAGCCTAGTGGTTAGAGCATTTTCTTGGGAACCAAGAGACCAGGGTTCAATTCCCATTAGCACTCCTTGTGGCCTTGGATAAGTCACTTAACCCTCCATTGCCTCAGAAGAATCCAAGTTATCAATGTCCCTCTTTAATGTTGTCACAAGCACAACGCCAAAACCATTAGTCTCTAGTTGTTGAGGGGGTGGTGGTTGGTGTATCCTTCCTCTATCAGCTATATTTATGCTTCCAGTAAAAAGGATTGTAGTTGAGGCAAACCGAGGGTAAGGCTTATGACAGAAAAAGTTTATTTTAAACACAAGAGAACAGATCAGGTTCAAGGTTCCATTAACAGGATAAATTAAAGGCTTTTGCTTAAGGTTCAGCAAACTGGTGGCAAAAACAAACAGAACTCAACAATGGCTTTCAAAGCCCTCTTAAATGTAGAAGCTTAGCCTTTTCACAGATAACAGTGTGCCACTTTCCTTATAGTCCTTTGTTAATCATAGCACAAAGAAAACAAGGTTAATTCTCCTATGGCAGTTTATCTCCACTCAGCCCAATTCTCTGGGCTGCACTTCCAGGTGAATATGAAATGAGCATTCAAAATGTCCTCAAAACTCTTAGCAGGCTTTTCATATAAAACAGGAGCAAAGCACAAACTCTTAAAGAAGCCAATTAGCTTTCTTGCTGTTGCAGAGTTCTAACACAGCTTCTCTGGCAGTAAATTCCCTTTCCAAAACACACAGTTATTTACCTCTTTACTGCTTATGCTTTAAGGTTACCTTTTTAAGAGGAACAATTCTTTCAAGGCTGGTTTTTCTTCAACATTTCAATTCTAAAGCTTGACATAAAGAACAATCCATAAACATATCTTCTTCCCCCACCTCTGGCTCTGGTTCTCCCAATTGCATGGGCTCTGGCTCACTCACTTGATCAGACTGCTCAGCTGACAATCTCTCTGGTGGTCTGAAAGCTTTTCCACTTCCTGGCTTCCACCCCTGTTGCCAACCTGATTCAGGGAAAACAGCTCTCATAGCTCTGGGTAGCTCAGCCCTTCTCCAGGAGTTAGCATCTGCTCTGGCTTCTCCAGCATTTCATCGTCCTTGCTGCTCTGGACTCTCGCCATCTTGCTGGGCAGACTGGATGGACCATGCTGGTCTTTATCTGCTGTCACTGACTATGTTACTATGTTACTATGTTCCTCTCCCCATCTGCTGTATCTGCTACTCCTCTGGCTTCCTCTCCTGCTCCTCTGGCTTCCTCTGCTGCTCCTCCGGCTTCCTCTGCTGCTCCTCTGGCTTCCTCTCCTGCTCCTCTGGCTTCCTCTGCTGCTCCTTCTCTGCCTCTCTCCATAATCTAACCAGGGTTTATACTCACTGGGATCCAACCCCACCTCTTTCTCTCCCAGGTGTTTTCCTAACATGTGCTCCATTACATCAACTTCACCTAATGATTCCGATAGGGCAGTCATTAGGTACAATTGCCCTGGTGCTAGCAACAATGAGCTTTCCATGCCATTCCCCACTCTATCCTGCGATCGCTGATTAACATGCATTTTAGTGTGAGAAGGCAGACACTATCAGGTGTTAAACATGTCTAAGACTGAACTCCTTATATTTCCCCTCAAAACTTCCCTCCTCTCCCTCCTTTCTCAGTCTCCATGGATGGCTCCATAATCCTTCCTGTTCCCTCAGCCCGCAATTTGGGGGTTATCTTTGACTCCTCCCTCTCCTTCTCCACATATATCCAGCTCGTAGCCAAAACCTGCTGTTTTTTTCTCTACAACATTAGCAAAATCTGCCCTTTCCTTTCTGAACACATTACTAAAATGCTTATCCACTCCTTAATCTCCTCTCGCCTCGACTACTGCAACCTACTCCTTACTGGTCTCCCTATGAGCCATCTCTTTCCCTTCAATCTATTCAAAACTCTGCTGCTCAACTCATCTTCTGCCAACCTCACCATGTCCACATTACCCCCCTCCTCAGGTCACTTCACTGGCTCCCTATCTGTTTCCACATCCAGTTCAAACTTCTCCTCCTAACCTATAGATGCATTCACTCTACGGCCCCTCACTACCTTTCATCCCTTATCTCTCCTCACAACCTCTCTAGAAAACTTTGCTCTTCTAACAAACTACTCCTATCCAGGCCCTTCACTCACACCCCTAACTCCAGACTTCGCTCCTTTCACCTTGCTGCACCTTATGTCTGGAACTTCCCATGTCTGTACGCCAGGCACCCTCCCTAGCCCTCTTCAAATCCAGGTTGAAGACCCACCTCTTCACTGTCGCTTTTAGATCCTGACTTCTGGGAGCTCCAGCCCAATTGGGGCTGTGGGAGGAGGAGCAGAGCAACAACTTTAAAGAGATGCCGGCGGAAGGAGAGCATGCACGGCAAACACATCTAAAGCTCCCCCCAATCAGGGTCGAGCACCTGAGCGGGGCTGGCAAACCAACCCCGCTTGGAAACTCCAGCCCAATCGGGGCTGTGGGAGGAGGAGCAGAGCAACAACAAAATCATATCGTCCCATCTCCAGCCTGCCATTCCTTGCTAAAATTGTGGAAAAGGCAGTGCAAAGGCAACTTCAGGACCATATAGATATCAGCATCCCACTTTACATATATCAGTATGGATTTAAGCCCCAACATGGCGTGGAAACACTACTCACCTCCCTCTTCGACAATCTCCTAAGAGGCATAGACAACATAAAAAACGGATACCTGCTAGTGTTCATGGACATCTCGGCGGCCTTCGACACTGTGTCACATGCTAAGCTATTGCAACACTCACAACAGATAGGACTATGCAAGAATACCCTGAAGTGGTTTACATCATACTTAGAAGGGCGAATGCAACAAGTCAAATGCGACCAAAAGAAATCACTACAATTCCCCATCACGCAAGGAATACCTCAAGGCTCAGCCCTAACATCAATGCTCTTCAACATCTACATAAAACCCATATGCAACATCATCAAGCACCACAAACTACATTATCACATTTGTGCTGACGACATCATAGTGTACACTCCAATCAATCTTCTAGCACTAAACACCACAGCAATAACAAAATATCTCAAAGATATGAATGACTGGCTCATAGCCAACAACTTAACAGTCAACTATGATAAAACTGAGGCTTTGTTCATCACCAGGAACCCCACCTTCAGACCTCCACAAACTATCAGCATCCTAGGTAAATATATAGTAGTCAAAGAAGAAGTTAAATATCTGGGCATCACACTGGACAGAGCCTTAAACTTAAAGTCCCACATCAACAAAACTGCAAACAAGGCATATCATCGATTGAAAACAATCCGACAAATCAAACCAATGCTCCGTCAAGACCACTTCATAAGAACATAAGATATGCCATACTGGGTCAGACCAAGGTCCATCAAGCCCAGTATCCTGTTTCCAACAGTGGCCAATCTAGGTCATACGTACCTAGCAGTTTCCCCAAAAGACACAGGTTCCACAATGCTTGTACTGGGTCAAACATTGATATCCTGGGTCCCTTCTTAATAATGGTCCTCCAGGAACTTGTCCAAACCTTTTTTAAACCCAGCTACACTAATAGCTTATACTACATTCTAAGGTAATGAATTCCAGAGTTTGATTACACGTTGAGTGAAAAAATATATTTTTTTATTAGTCTTAAATAGTTTACCCTGTAGCTTCATTGCATGTCCCCTAGTCTTTCTATATTCTGATAATGTAAACAATCGATCTACATTTACCCATTCCACTCCGTTCATTAATTTATAGACTTCCGCACAGTGTGCCAAGCATTCATCACACCACTGCTTGATTACGGAAATTCACTATACCAAGGCCTTCCGCAACAGACACTCCACCCACTACAGATGGTACAAAACATCACAGCACGCATCATCACAGACACACCAAGGACTGAACACATCACTCCCGTCCTACAACAACTGCACTGGCTCCCAATGGTGGCAAGAGCTAAATACAAAACACTCATGATCATCTTCAAGATCATTCACCATCTCTCAGCAGACGTACTGCAAAACGTTATAACAAGGGACATCAGCAATAGACCAAGAAGAAGTAATAATGGCAACATGATCGGCACACCTGCAGGCTATCACAAAACCAAACAGACAACTTCAAAAAGAGCACTCTCACTACCGGCATCTACACTATGAAACTCCCTCCCAACAAGCCTGAGAGCGTTAGATGACCTCACAGACTTCCGCAAAGACCTCAAAACATGATTATTCATAGAAACTTATGAGCATTCAGGCAACATCCCCTACCCAAATAGAAATACCACTACCTCCTCCAGCTAAGCACACACCCCCACACACAAGTCTACAACACCAAGGGATTAAATACCTTCATGTTAAATGTCACCTCAATTGTATTGTCTAAATTCTGTAAAGTAACTGTATTGTCTAATTATGTACATGTACCCTAATGTTAAATGTAACCCTCTAACTGTCATGTGACATGACCACCTTGATTGAAGGAAAAGGTGGTATATAAATCTGTCTAAATAAATAAAATAAATAAATAAGCCCGATGGCAGGTACTTTCACTCTGGGCACGTGCATGGGTAGAGCACACTGATCTGTGTGTAAATTGTAATTTACACGCATTCTTTACAAATCTAGATGTGGGCATTTAAACCAGCCCTAGGGAAATATACTTCTATCAACATGCCCACACCTGACTTGGCGCCCATAACCAAATGCCTGGAAGAGATGACCACATGGCTCACCAACAACAACCTGTTAGAAAATTATGACAAGACAGAAGCATTGTTCATCTCCAGAAGTATTACCTTCAACCCACCGCAAAAAAAAAATCAGCATACAGGACAAAGCCATAACAGTCAAAGAGGAAGTAAAATACCTGGGCATTACTCTAGACAAAAACCTGAACCTTCAGACCCACATCAGCAAAACAGCCGCAAAGGCATACCATAGATTGAAGCTCATCAAGAGGCTCAAACCAATCGTAAACCAGGAACACTTCCACTTGGTATGTCAAGTATTAATCACACCTATACTAGAGTATGGTAACTCGTTTTACCAGGGTCTTCCTAAGCAATCCATCTACCCTCTCCAACTGGTGCAAAATACGGCAGCCTGGTGTGAGCACATCACACCAATACTCCAACTACACTGGCTGCCCATCCACGCACGTGCAAGATATAAAGCAATCCTAAATATATTCAAAATCATTCACAACATCTCAGCTGATGCCCTTCGGAACATAATAATCAAAGACTCCAGCACAAGGCCCAGGTGAAGCAGCATGGAAAAATAAGCTCATCACACCTACAGAATATGAAAAGACCAACCAAGCCACATCCAGAAGAGTGCCATCACTCTCTGCACCCACGCAATGGAATTCACTTCCTGAAGCAATGAGAGCCATGAGCGATACCAAGGATTCCGAAAGATGCTCAAAATCTTGTTTTTCACAGGACACTTTGGACACTTCCAGAATCCACAGCCATGGCCCTGAACACAATCGCATACAATCTATACATGATCTACATGTAAATAACTATATATATGTACTTTATCTCACTGCCCCTCACTTCTCTCCCTTCCCTAACTTCTTTAAGTGTACCCAATCAAGTTACACTGTAAACCACTTTGATTGAAGGATAAGGCGGTATATAAAATTGATTAAATAAATAGATAAATGTGTTAACACAGGACTTTATAACATTACCCTATGAGTGTCAAGCCACCATGGTAACTTGCCGTTTGCTAAGAGTGTGTGTTAATTCACATATTAAATGCTTAACACACTTTAGTAAAAATGAATGGCTAGTTTACCTTCAGCCCACCTTCTCTTCTGGCATTTTTTTTTTTTACTTCTTCTCTCCCCTAGATAATAACAGAAGAATAGTTTATTTATTTATTTTTATTTATTTAACATTTCTTCTATACCGCGCTATTAAAATCAGCGCGGTGTACATCGAACAAAAGTACTGCAATGCATACAAGCAACATTGAGTTTACAAAGAACAGGGAATTGAACATGGGATCGAAACCGGGGAAACTAAATACATATCAACTCGAAACTATGTACAATACTCTAATGTAAGTGGGTGTTGCATTGAATTTGTGGAGAAGAAGATTAGTGGTTGGTTGGACTTGAGTGGGGACTACCTATTGTCTGTGGTGTTGACGTGCTGGCTGGGGTATGAGGGAAGCTTGCTGGTTGTGCTTCTGTCACCAGAAGTTTCTGAGTAGCATTTTGTGAACAGGTGGAGTTTTAAGGCTTTTCTGAATAGGATGAGGCTTTTAATTCCACGGATTTCATGGGGGAGTGCATTCCAGTTTAAAGGGGCAAATATGGAGAAGGCTCTGTTAGAAGTAGCCTTTGTGCATGTGGTCATTAGCTTGGGGACTACTAATGTGTTCAATGCAGTAGACCTTCTGTTTCTATTTTCCAGGGTACTATGGACTAGCTTGCTGATTGGCGTAGGGGGGTAGTTATTTAGGGATTTGAAGGTGAGGACCAATGACTTATATTGGAGCCTGGCATGTAAAGGTAGCCAATGCAAATCCTTCATGATGGGTGTTATGTGATCAGATCTTGACGATCCGGAGAGGACTCTTGCGGCTGCATTCAAAGCTAAGCGGAGCGGGTTTAAGGTTGATTGTGGGAGGCCATGGAGGATGATGCTTGCGAAATCAAAATGTGGAAGGACTAATGCCTGGAAGGTTTGTAAAAACAGTAGATGACAGTTTTACATTATTTTATGCCTGTACAGGGCCGTGCCAAGGGTTGTGCGAGTGGTGCGGCCGCCCAGGGCGCAAGCACAAAAGGGGCACCGATGTCCTCACTGGGCTATCAGAAAGCCTAACAAGACAGAGTTTCTGCATGCAGTTGGATGCAGAGGACCACCAAGTTCACGAGTTGCACAGGGCATATTTCTAGCTTGGTACGGTCCTGTACCTGTATGCCACTAATCAGAACCTTATTGACATTAAAACACTACATAAACAATTAAGCATTAAATTTTAGAACAGATCCCACCTCAGTTTAAAAATATATTTTATCCTTATTTTTCTGTTATGTACATGGTTTCTTCACAGTCTGACGCTTACTGCCACACTATCTGTCAGACAGACCAAGTGATAACTGGACTTGTAAGCTTCTGTACCACCATGGCTAATCCATGATTATTGTGTTGATTAGTCCAAGTGATTATTGGCTGCCCCCCTCCCCCTTCAATGTGCAGATATTTGATCAATGCAGTGTTGCATCATTGGTGCCATACCTTGATTTATGTTATGTTATCCTGATCTTAAAAGTCATTTTTCTTTGACCAATATACATCAGTTTACAAGGGCAGACAATTTAATATATTACATATGTTGAGCTACAAGAAACAAATGATCACAGGGCCATCATAGCAAGACACTAATACAGGAACTATTCATAAAGCTAGATTAAATATGAACTGTAGCTCAACATATGTAATACGATATGTAATTTTCTGCTCTTGCAAACTGATATATATTGGTCAAGCAAAAAGGACATTTAAGGACAGCATACTTTTGAACAAGTACAGTGGCGGGTTATAGATCAATTACCTACACATTGGAAGGGGGGCAGGGTGACTGAGTTGCATAGTTTTACAATATCATGAATAAAGATGGAATTTTCAGCTTCAAACAATTTGTCCTGTGGGCTTGAATACAGAAGTCAAGTGGAACACTATGGTATAGGAAGATTGTGATTGGTTGAATGATAATCATGTGATTGTTAGAAAGATAGAGGTGTAGTGGGTGATCATGAGTGAAGGGAATGAATGATGCCAGAAGAACAATGCTGTCTCAGCGAAATCAAGAAATTTATATTGCAACAAGTAACTATTCCCTGAGGCAAAACTTTGCAAAATTTATGCAGTCAAAACGCAGTACTGTGTCGGTTGATACAAGATCGGGGCATAATTGAAATGGATGCTATATGGCTCATATAAGTAAAAATGATCTGTGTATTGGTTATTGAGATTGCAGCTCATAGAATTATTAACCGGCAATATATTATTTCAAACTCAGTCAGTCTAAATTATAAGGTGAAGTTTCTTAATATTGTCATTATTTATTGGTGTACCTTTGAACATGTTTCATATGATATTAATGGGGTTTAGATGAAGTCATCCTCATTGATATATATTGATTGTTTTTTAATCAACACAACATAGGCATCTTTGTGCACTTTTAAAATAGGCACCTACAATGACTCCCCTCCCATGAGCACACAAATGTTCTTGCATAAAATTTACACCTGCTCCGAAGATATAAGCCTGTGTGTGTTCTTTTCATTTATATACATATCTGCATACTGCGCAACTCCACCCCTGCTCTGTCAAAAAAATGCCCTTCCCAGGGACGCCTACATGCAGCATTTAGATAAACCATGCATCATTTTATCTGCATGCATACGTATATGCATGTATTTGACCGCAACACTGTATAAGGGATCTTTTCTGAATGCAAAACATACTTTACACATGGAACAGTCTTTATAAAATGACCCCATGTTGTCTACTCTGAATCTTCTAGGGCCGAACCTTTTAAATTCAATTCAATAACTAAATATTCAGTTTTATCCTAAATTAGTAGTCGCTGAAACTCAATGACAGAACTAATTGTGACTATGGTAGATGTTCTCTCATTAGTTTTTCATAAGTTCTGTCTGGTACTGATTTATTTTTAGCTCCTGAAATGAGAAAAAGTTTATTAAATCAAAACTTGCTTTAGACTGTAAAAAAACTGTACACAGAATGAATACAGTCAGGGGATAAACTCAACAGTGGAGTCTGAAGCCCTTAGAGACTATCTAAATAAAACCCAACACATTTTGCTTACTTATCATGCAGAGCAGTCATCTTTTCCATCTCTCCACAGCACTGCTTGAGTCTCTATTCAAGTTCTGTTTCCATTTTGCTCCAATTAATAGATAGTTAATACGGAGGAAAGGTGAGTTACAGTACATGCAGGTACTATAGTTATTTCCCTGTCTCTAGAGGGCTTACAATCTAAGCTTCTACCTGAGACAATGGAGGAGTTCAATGACGTGCCCAAGATCACAAGGCATGCCAGTGGGATCTGAATCCTGGCTTCCTTGTTTCTCCGCCCTGTTGGTTTAACCATTAGGCTACTCTTCCACTCAAGAGGTATGTATATTGATCCATCTGAGTAGTTTTAGTATTAGAGAAAATCTTTGATTTTATGCATAATTTATGTGCTAAACTTTAGATAGTAACGTTTTATCTATTTATTTATGGATTCAGCTCACGCCTTTTCATTAGCAGTTCAAGCTGAGTTACATTCAGGAACAATAGGTATTTCCCTGGCCCAGAAAGACTACAGTCTAAGAGGCTAAGTGCACTAGCTTATTGGTTCCTAATTTGAGTTTTGAGCCAAAATCAATGTGTGTTAGGTACTATTATTTATTTATTTAATACTCTTATATACCGTGCTATTCGACATCAGTGCGGTTTACATGGAACATCAAAAGAGGTTTTACAGTGGGGTTACACCATAAATTACAGATAACAGGGAGATTAACTTGGATAACATGTTAACTATTTACACAAAAAGCATACCAGAAAGTATATACCCTATGTACATCATATTGTGGAATGGTTACTGGGTAGTTAAGGATCTGTGTTGTCTGTCTGGTGTGCCAATGATCTCATCACAGCACCCTTGTAGAAAGTACTAGTGCTCCATAGTGAATGTCGGGGACATGACCAGCATATGCCTGACAAAACCACACAGATAGGGCCCCTTAGTGGGCTTTTGGGCCCTTGTGAAATACCACTGGTGCACTTAACTCTACCTATTGAGGTGGTGTTAGGCTCAGCCGCACTAAATTCAACATTGACATAATGCAATATGTCCCAGTGCTACTTGCAAAGTTCTCACCATACCCACTCTCCACTCATAACCTGCCTATTCACCAGTCCGATGCACAATAGGCAGTTAGCGAGTGATTCAGCCCTCAGTAACTGCCATGCCCTCACAGTAATAGTTATTATGCGTCTTTGCATGCAGTTAATGTAGAAAAATTCAAGTTAACTGTTTAGCACACTTTAGTAAAAGGACTCCTAAGTTGTACCTGATGCAATGGACGGTTAAGTGGTTTGCCCATTAATTTTTGGGCTAGCATTTGTCTTTTTCTTCTTTTTTCCTTGACTTTCCATTCCTTGTCTCCTTTTCCTTTTCAACAATGAGCAAGCTGAAAAAATATTTTTAGAGAATATGATATTAAATAGATATATAAAAGAATATTAAATTCCAGTCAAAAATTTCAATAGTATACAAATTAAACATCTTTTCTAATTAATTCTATTGGTAACCTTCTCAGCTCTTGGGAACTGCTGACACCTAATCAGGAGTTAGTGGGCCTGATTAGCCTGTGAATGAACTGAGAGCAGCTGAGGCCTGCAAAAAAGGCTTCAGAGCCCTGCCCTGTTGAGGCATTCCTAATAGGGGCTCTACAGGTCAAACTACGGTAAGGATTTAAGGGTTTATTTTTATTAAATTGCTAGCTCTCTGACTGGGAGCTCTTAAAAGGGTTTTGGTATATTTTTAAAGCTAAGTTACATTATTTTTGGTGCTTTAATAGAAATATTTTCTTTAGTGGGGTAGGTTTTAAACTCTAGTAACCTTCTCAGCTCTTGGGAACTGCTGACACCTAAACAGGAGTTAGTGGGCCTGATTAGCCTGTGAATGAACTGAGAGCAGCTGAGGCCTGCACAAAAGGCTTCAGAGCCCTGCCCTTTTGAGGCACTCCTAACCACTGTTCCCTCTAAGCTGTGCACGTGTGCGCACGCACACACCTCACCGAGCGAGCGAACATACGTTACAACAGAGCGCACAAAAATTACAGCTCTGATTCTGATAGAAAGCAACACAGACGTCTTAAAATGTAAAAGTTATGATTGTAATTACTAGAAATTTCCCGCTTCATTTAGTAATCGTCTATTTTCATTTATTTGATTAAAATCAATGTCGTGTACATACTCTATTCTGACGTGTAGTCAAATTGTAAAGTATATAACTCCAAGTGTCGTTATGTGGTGCACAAAAATTTAACCTTCCTTCAAAAGCTGCACACAGCTGATATTTTATGCGCACACAGCCTATAGAAAATTAGAGGGAACATTGCTCCTAACGGGGGCTCTACAGGTCAAACGGTAAGGATTTGAGGGTTTATTTTTATTAAATTGCTAGCTCTCTGACTGGGAGCTATTAAAAGGGGTTTGGTATATTTTTAGAACAAAGTTACATTCTTTTTGGTGCTTTAGTAGAAATATTTTCTTTAGTGGGGTAGGTTTTAAATTCTGGTAACTTTCTCAGCTCTTGGGAACTGCTGACACCTAATCAGGTATTAGTTCCCTCCCTACACACCCCAACTCCCCCCCTCTAGTGAGCAGTCTTGCTTTATAGGGCACCTCCCCATTTAACAAAACACAGGGACTTGGAACAGCACATTTTGAATATAATTAAAGAGATTTAACTGCTTTTTCTCTGAAAGGACAGCTGGAAAACCGGCTGGTACTTGGTAGATCTCTCTCTTTTGCATTAACAGATACCTAAAGTCATTGATTATAGAACGTTGAGTTCTATGCTTATAATCACAGCGTCTATTTAATCCATGTTATACGTGAAGTACAAAACCTTAAATATCTTATATATATTTTTTTATATTTTTTTTGTATTTTTTTGTCTAGCATCTCCGGCAAGAGAGAGAAGGGGGGAAGCCTTTTCTCTCCGCTCCGGGAAGTCCCTTTTTATTAAAAAGGTCACAAAAACCAAAATATTAGGTAGTGAAAAATCACTTATCTCAATGATGGCGAGACATGATTCTCCGTGAGGGGAAAGCTGCTTACACGACATGCATGTTTCGGACCTATGGAGGTCCTGTGTCAAGTGAAAAACCCCATCTTGGATCAATCACCCAAAAAAATGCCGAACCCAACGGCTGCTTTTATATAACCACAGCGGCAACTGATTGGACAGCAAACCAGAAACAGGAGGAGTCAGTCCAAAACAGAATCTGTCAAACATCCATTGATGAAAGTTTAAAGGGAAACAGGTAAATGTCAGACGAACCCATAAAGAGGAATAAAAACATGTGTTAAATCTTGTCTGATGATTACAAATTGGTAAGATGTTAAATTACACCAGGCTCCACCAGTCACATTCTAAAATTAAGCCCCGAGGGGAAACAGACTGCAGGTGATATATCCACCGTTGTTCCCGCTTCTGCAAAAAACTTTCTCGAGGGCCCCCTCTGGGGGAAAATGGAATTAAATCAATGACACGCCACTTCAAATCTGAAAAAACATGGTTAAACTGGATACAATGTTCCACAATTGGAGCTGAAAGGGTCCGTGATCTCAAACGGGAGGCATGCTCTCCCAAACGGACCCGGATGGGTCGAATGGTCCGGCCTATATAAGATAAACCACAAGGGCATATCAAAATATAGACCACAAAAGAGGTCTGGCAAGAGGAGGAGCCTCTAAAAACAAACCATTGATTGGTTGCAGGGTAAAGCCACTGTGCCCCTTCCAAAGTAGTGGAACAGTATTTACATTTACCGCAAGCCCAATGACCTTGGCGCAACCCCACACTGGAAGGGTCTAAAGGACCCGGGGAACCAGATGTATGCACCAAGAAATCTTTCAGATTTTTACCCCTAGTATAGGCTACCCGCAGAGATTTTTGGAAGCAAGGATGTAGCTGTAAAACTTGCCAGTGTTTCTTCAAAAGCTTAGTCACCTGCGCTGAATAGGACATAAACGATAATATACCAGTAACAGTATCCTCCAAGTATGCCTGAGAGGAAGAAACACTCCCAACATCCAGGTTGCCTGAGGTCAACAGCCATTCCCTATGGGAAAAACGAGCCCGTGTGTAAGCCATCCTAACCACCCTTTTGGGGTACCCCCGATCCACTAAACGTGACTTTAGAACAGAGGCTTGCTTTTTAAAGTCCTCCGTAGAGGAACAAATGCGGCGAAGCCGAAGGAATTGGCCAAAGGGTACACCCAGACGCAGTGGAGCCGGGTGGTGGCTGTGATAACGCAACAAACTGTTTCGTTGGCTAGGTTTCCGAAAAAGAGTGGTAACCAAAGAATTATCTTGTTTCAATACTGATACATCCAAAAATTCAATCCGATAAGAGTTCACATGGGCGATTGATCCAAGATGGGGTTTTTCACTTGACACAGGACCTCCATAGGTCCGAAACATGCATGTCTCGGAGAATCATGTCTCGCCATCATTGAGATAAGTGATTTTTCACTACCTAATATTTTGGTTTTTGTGACCTTTTTAATAAAAAGGGACTTCCCGGAGCGGAGAGAAAAGGCTTTCCCCCTTCTCTCTCTTGCCGGGGATGCCCGACAAAAAAATACAAAAAAATATATAAAAAAATATATATAAGATATTTAAGGTTTTGTACTTCACGTATAACATGGATTAAGTAGACGCTGTGATTATAAGCATAGAACTCAACGTTCTATAATCAATGACTTTTTGCATTTAAAGTACCTGGTATGGTCATTGATCTTTTTGAGGTTTTCATTTGGGACTTAACAGATACCTAAGCTACACGGACAGAACGATGTCTGGGAAAAATTGTATCACTAAAGCTGTTGCTCCCATTACAGCTTCTGCCTCTGTCCAGACAGAGGTCCCAATGCCAGTTGAAGGACCGGTTCCATGTGCAGGGTGCCTGCATGCTGACACTCTGAGGAAACAAGTGGAGGAACTCAGAGAGGAGGTGGTGAGGCTGAGGAGCATTCAAGACAGTTTGAAGTACATTGATGAGATGCTTCTTGCAACAACCAAGCTCTATAGCAAAGGAGAAGATGGGTGCCAACAGAATGAGGAAGGTTGGACACAAGTCACCATGGCCTGCAGAATCACCAATCCAACTTCTCCACCCTTAAATTGGAGAACCATTATGCAGCCCTGGAAGTGGAGGAGGTGAAAGCATCCCTAGAAAGGGAAGAACCAGAGATCAAGTACACCAAAGTTGCAGAATCAGTGACCACAAGGAAGTGAAGGGTAGTGGTGGTTGGTGACTCTCTTCTGAGGGGTACTGAGCCGTCCATCTGCCAACCAGACTTGATGTCCAGAGAGGTAAGCTGTCTGCCTGGTGCCAAACTCCAAGATGTTATGGAGAGTTTGCCGAGACTCATCAAGCCCACTGACTATTACCCAATGTTGCTAATCCATGTTGGAACAAATGATACTGCCAGGTATCCCTCTGAGCATATCAAAAGTGACTTCATGGCTCTGGGACAGAGGGTGAAGCAGTTAGGTGCACAGGTGGTGTTCTCTTCAATCCTCCCTGTTGAGGGTAAAGGCCAAGGCAGAGATGCTCGCATCCTGGAGATGAACGTATGGCTGCATGGATGGTGTCATCAACAGCGTTTTCATTTCCTAGTCCAAGGGATGCTGTTCCAAGGGTTGCAGAGCAGAGATGACATCCATCTGTCCAAGAATGGTCAACCCGTCTTCAGTAGTAGACTGACTAATCTACTGAAGAGGGCTTTAAACTAGATTCATTGGGGGTGGGAGAAGAAAGCCCCCAGGTAAGTGAAAGCCGCCAGGTAAGTGATACATTAAATACCTTTACGGAAATGGGTAATAGGGGTAAGATATGGAAAGAAGTGTGTATAAATGCCCGTAGCATGGGAAATAAGATCCCAGATGTTGAAGCTTTGGTGGGAGTGACCGACTTGGATTTAGTGGCAGTTACAGAAACATGGTTCACAGAGAACCATGACTGGGATGTAACTATACCTGACTATACTTTATTCAGAAAGGACAAGGTAGGAAGAAGGGGAGGAGGAGTGGCACTAGATGTAAAAACTACTATTAAAGCTTTGGAATTACAGAGCTTAAAAGGGAGAGAGGAGGCATTGTGGGTTAAACTAGAAAGAGGGAAAGAGAAATCTATTTGCATTGACTTGATATACAGACCTCCCTCACAAGAGGAAGAGGTGGACAGAGAGTTAATTGAAGACATACGCAGCATTGCTAGGAAAGGGGACGTGCTACTGATAGGAGATTTCAATATGCCAGATGTTGATTGGCACATTCCTGCTGCAGTATCATCTAGAAGTAAGGCGATCCTGGATTCTCTACAGGGAGAACTAGTCAGGCAACTGGTAACAGACCCCACACGTGAAGGTGTCATACTGGACTTGGTGCTTACCAATGGTGAAAATGTTTCTGATGTTGTAGTGGGAGATCATTTTGCATCCAGTGATCACCAGATGGTGTGATTCAGTATTAGGACTAGGGCTATTAGAATCCATTCAAAGGTGAGGGTCTTAGACTTTAGGAAGACTAACTTTGCCAAGATGGGCCAATAGCTCAGGAAGTCATTAGTGGGATGGGAAAAGTTTGGGGATGTAGAAAAACAGTGGGCAAAACTGAAAGGGGATATTTTAAGGACAACCAATCTTTTTGTTAAAATGGTAAGTAAACGTAAAAGGAAAAGGAGACCGCTATGTCTTTTGAAAGAAGTAGCTGAAAAGGTGAAGAAAAAGAGGGAGGTCTTCATGGAATACAAGAGATCACAGAGAGAGGAAGACAGGCATCTATATTTGGAAAAACTTAGAGAAGCTAGCAAAGTAGTCAGGAAAGCAAAGATTCAAAAAGAGGAGGAAATAGCTAATGCAATAAAATGGGGGGATAAGTCATTTTTCAGATATTTTAGTGAGAAAAGGAAGGGCAAAAGTGGTATTGTCATACTCAAAGGTGAAGGGGAGGAATATGTAGAAGCTGATGAGGATAAAACGGAATTGTCTAACAAATATTTCTGTTCTGTGTTTACAGATGAAGAACCAGGATCAGAAAACACCCACAAACAGGAACAGAAGCGAGGGACATCTTGAACAATTTTCAGAAGACTGTGTTCGTGAGAAACTAGCTCAACTTAAAGTAGACAGAGAGATGGGACCAGATGGTATACACCCTAGAATACTGAGGGAACTTGGGGACTTTCCAGCAGCTCCACTGACTGACCGTTTCAGTGCCTTATTAGAGTCGGGAGTGGTGCCAAAGGACTGGAGAGAGGCTCATGTGGTGCCTTTACACAAAAGCGGAAGTAAGGATGTGGTTGAAAACTACAGGCCGGTTAGTTTAACTTCGGCGGTGAGTAAATTATTGGAAATGCTGCTGAAAGAGAAAATAGTGAGGTTTCTGAAGTCCTGCGGATTACAGGATCCGATGCAGCATGGATTCACCAGAGACTGGTCTTGTCAGACAAATCTGATTGATTTCTATGACTGGGTGACCAGGGAGTTGGACCGAGGGAGAGCCCTAGATGTGGTGTATTTATATTTCAGTAAAGTCTTTGACACTGTTCCTCACAGGTGACTTATAAACAAACTGAGCACCCTAGAGATGGGGATGAAGTACTTTTGTCCACTAAAGAAGAGCGGGACCTAGGCGTGGTTTTGTCTGATGATCTTAAAGTAGCTAAACAGGTAGAAAAGGTGACGGCAAAGCTAGAAGGAAGCTTGGGTGCATATGGAGAGGAATGGCTAGCAGTAAAAAAGGAGGTGATAGTGCCTCTGTATAAGTCTTTGGTGCGACCTCATTTGGAGTATAGTGTGCAATTCTGGAGACCGCACCTTCAAAAGGATATGAACAGGATGGAGTCAGTGCAGAGGGTGGCTACTAAAATGGTTAGTGGTCTTCATTATAAAGCATATGAGGACAGACTTAAGGATCTTAATATGTACACCTTAGAGCAGCGGTTCTCAACCTGTGGGTCGCGACCCCAACGGGGGTCGCCACAGGATTTAGCGGGGGTCGCTTAGCCTCCACCAAGTTTAAAAAAAAAAATTAAGATGTGCACAAGTTGCTGCCGCTGCCGAGTCCGCTTCTCGGCAGCAGCAAACTCCGGAAAACTCACCGCCTTCTTCTGCAGCCGCGGCTCCCTGCCTTTTAGGGAACCGCGGCTGTACTTGTAAAATCGTTGCGGAGCCCTTCCTGTCTCGACGGGCTCCGTGCAGCATTGTCCCGCCTCCAAATGAAGTGGTAAAAAACTTACTTTGGGGGCGGGACAATTCTTCATGGAGCCCATCGAGAACCGAAGGGCGCCGCAAAGATTTTACAGGTACATCCGCGGGTCCCTAAGAGGCAGAGAGCCGCGGCTGCATTAGAAGGGAGGCAGACAACCTGCAACACGGCTGACATCGACAGAGGGGTGCTGACATGGAGGGAGGGGGGCTGACATGGACAGATGGAAGGATGGGGCTGACATGGAGGGAGGGGGCTGACATGGACAGATGGAAGGATGGGGGCTGACATGGAGGGAGGGGGCTGATATGGATGGATGGATGGATGGAGGGGGCTGACATGGACAGATGGAAGGATGGGGCTGACATGGAGGGAGGGAGGGAGGGAGGGAGGGGGCTGACATGGACAGATGGAAGGATGGGGCTGACATGGAGGGAGGGAGGGAGGGGGCTGATATGGATGGATGGATGGAGGGAGGGGGCTGACATGGACAGATGGAAGGATGGGGGCTGACAGGGAGGGAGGGAGCTGACAGGGAGGGAGGGAGGGAGGGATGGGGGCTGATATGGATGGATGGAGGGAGGGAGGGAGGGAGGGGGCTGACAGGGAGGGAGGGAGGGATGGGGGCTGATATGGATGGATGGATGGAGGGAGGGAGGGAGGGAGGGGGGCTGACATGGACGGATGGAAGGATGGGGGCTGACATGGAGGGATGGATGGAGGGAGGGGGGCTGACATGGACGGATGGAAGGATGGGGGCTGACAGGGAGGGAGGGAGGGGGCTGACAGGGAGGGAAGGAGGGAGGGATGGGGGCTGATATGGATGGATGGAGGGAGGGAGGGAGGGAGGGGCCTGACAGGGAGGGAGGGAGGGAGGGATGGGGGCTGATATGGATGGATGGAGGGAGGGAGGGGGGCTGACATGGACGGATGGAAGGATGGGGGCTGACATGGAGGGATGGATGGAGGGAGGGGGGCTGACATGGACGGATGGAAGGATGGGGGCTGACAGGGAGGGAGGGGGGCTGGTAGGGAGGGAGGGAGGGAGGGATGGGGCTGATATGGATGGATGGATGGAGGGAGGAGGGAGGGAGGGGGCTGACAGGGAGGGAGGGAGGGATGGGGGCTGATATGGAGGGAGGGAGGGAGGGAGGGAGGGGGGCTGACATGGACGGATGGAAGGATGGGGGCTGACATGGAGGGATGGATGGAGGGAGGGGGGCTGACATGGAGGGAGTAGGCTGGCATGGACAAAGGGGAGAGACATGGGGACATACTGGACAGACGGGATAAATGCTGGACAGAGGCGAGAGACAGTGCGGGTTAGGATTATAATGGGCTGATGGGGGTGCTAGCACTGGTAATGGGCAGATGGGGGGGCTACGAATGGTAATGGGTTGATTAGGGAAGGCTAGGACTGGGAATGGACTTATCAAGGGGGGGTAGGACTGGTAATGGACTGATGGGGGTCTAGCATTGGAAATTAGCTGATCAGTGAGGTTAGGACTGGAAATGGGCTGATTAGGGGAGCCTAGCACTGGTAATGGGGTTGAGGGGGGGACTAGCACTGGAAATGAGCTGATGGGGGGTAGGACTGGTATTGGGCTGATTAGGGGGGGGTAGGACTGGTAATGGGGTTGAGGGGGATTAGCACTAGAAGTGAGCTGATTAGGGGCTTTGACTGGGAATGGGCTGATTGTGGGGAGGGGAGGATAGAGCTGCTGACCCTGGAAGAAAACTGGGGGCTAAGGCTACAAGTGGGCTGATACAAGGGGATGGGAGCATGGAACTGAAAGGGAGTGGATCTGAGAGGGGCTGCCATGGTATTTGTACTAGAAGGGACTGATCAGTGGGGAAGGAGGGGGACTGGAAGGGAATGGACACCAGTGGCAGTCATGGGAATGCAAGTTGACATTGGAAGGTACTGGGAGTGAGGACTGGAAAGGGGCTGATACTGGGGAGGGTTACTGGGACTGGAAATAGGCTGATGGAAAGAAGTGAAGAAAACAAAAGAGATAAGAACTGGCAGATGGACCATAGACCACAGAAAGAGAGCTAAGAGAAGACAGGAAAGCAGAAGCCTCAGATCGGGACCAGCATGATCAGAGAATAAATTGGTCAGACAACAAAGGTAGAAAAAATAATTTTATTTCATATTAGTGATTTGACTACAAAATCATCATAATTTTGAAATCAAATATTGTTACTTGTTGTTTTGATTATTTAAATAAGTATTTTATAAATAAAAACATATTGCAAAGGCCTATAATATATTAATAATTCAACAAATGATTACAGCGACAATGCGTTAACGGTAAAGGAAGAGAGACGCATTTGATTTTATCATTGGGGGTCACCACAAGTTGACCAACGGTAAAAGGGGTCACGGTACAAAAAAGGTTGAGAACCACTGCCTTAGAGGAAAGGCGGCATATGGTGATATGATTGAGATGTTTAAATACCTCCATGGCATAAATGTTCAGGGGGAGAGCCTCTTTCAATTGAAAGCAAGTTCTGCTATGAGGGGACATGGGATGAGGATGAAGGGGAATAGATTCAGGAGTAATATGCAGAAATATTTCTTTACGGAAAGAGTGGTGGATCCATGGAATAGTCTCCCAGTGGAGGTGGTGGAGATGAGGACAGTAACTGAATTCAAAAAAGCATGGGACAAACACAGAGGATCTCTAAAGGACAAAAGGGGGACTCTTGTAGTTGTTGATATGGAAGGACAGACTAGATAGGCCATGTGGTCTTTTTCTGTCGTCATATTTCTATGTTTCTATACAATGGGCCTTTTACCTATTCTGATACCTTACTTCTCAGGTTTGCTACAATAACCCTTATGTACTTTGTCCTCACTTCCCATCTAGACTTCTACAACATGCTCCTTGTGGGTTCAGTTCTGAATGATCTCTCTCCAGTACAGTCTGCACAAAATTCAGTGACATGATAGATCTGCTGCTGATACTATTAAAACTAGGGGTAGGGAAAAAAATCCATATAATTTCCTTGCGGTAGGGGCCATTTTTTTTCTTTGTATTGTTTTTTAATAGTTCTTCCTATTGTACAATAGTGCACACTATTGCTGTTTTTCAAAATGAAGCATATCCCTAATTACAACCATATAACAGCTCTTCTCAATTGACTTACTGGCTCGCCATTTGCTTCCATATGATATTTAAACTTCTGATGCTTTCTTATAAGTGCGTTCCCTCTACCTCTCTTCTCTTACTTCTCCAACACTAACCTTGCTTATCAGGTAATAATCCATCTCCGCCATCACCAAAACTCATATTTGTACCTTTCGTCTGTCTGCACCAAATACCTGGAATGGCCTTCCTGAATGTGTGTGCCAGACCCATTGTCTTATAAGATTGAACTTCAGCCTGGAAACTCACCTCTTAAGGATGATTTTAGTACTTGAGCTACAATTCTATCATTCTAAGCCTTACTCCAGGGAGTACATCTCTGAATGTCTTAGGCCGGTACTGGAGCTAATAGATATTCCATACCTACATCATACTGTATAAGAAAAGAATAATTAGTAGCATGGTGCGAACACGCCTAAATATTAAGTGCATTTCTGGACACAATATCTTAAAAAGGATATTGCAGAATTAGAAAAAGTACAGAGAAGAGTTAACAAAATGATCAAGGTGGTGGAAGCATATCCCTATGTGGAAAGTCTTAAAAGGTTAGGGCTCTTCAGCTTGAAAAAGAGACAGCTGAGGTGAGATGTGATAGAGGTCTACAAAATAATGAATGGAGTGGAATGGGTAAATGTAGATTGATTGTTTACTCCTTTGAAAAATAAAAAGACTAGGGACATGTAATGGAGCTACAATGTAGCACATTTAAGACAAATCAGAGAAATTATTTTTTCACTCAATGTGTAATCGGACTCGAGTCTTTTGCCAGAGAATGTAGTCAAAGCTGTTAGTGAAGCTAGGTTTAAAAGAGGTTTGGACAAGTTCCTGGAGGAAAAAATCTATAAATCATTATTAAAGCGGACTAAGAAATCCACTACTTACCCCTGGGATAAGCAGCATGGAATCTGTCTACCTTTCTGGAAAGTGACAGGTACTTGTGACTTGGATTAACCACTGTTGGAAACAGGATACTGAGCTTGATGGACCTTCGAGCTGATCCAGTATGGAATATCTTATGTTCTTATGCAAAGTCTATGTGCAAATCCCAGCAGGTACCTGCTTGCATATTTCTTTCTGCCCTGGAGCAGGTATCAATACACACATGTGCTTATCACTGCTCGATAAACTTATAAGAGGCACTTTCAGAAGAGAAAGTATATTTACTCCTTCATTTTCTAAAATTGCCACTATTTCCAGGTATACGGCCCGTATACACTTAGGCAGCCAATTCTAAAATAGCTCTCATAGTATAGAACACTACAATAGTTTATGATTGACTGTGCCCGGATTTCGTTACATCATTTCATAGAATATCTATTAATGCATGATGAAAAGTGCTGATACTTTAATAGAAGAATCAGCAGAAATCTTCAGTTATGTAGCATGACATTCATTATACCTTGCCAAGCAAGTGCATAGGGATATGAATCTGCTGTCTATAATATGTCATGATAAAACCCTGGAAAGAACTATGAGCAACTATTTCAATTGCATGGGTGACAGCGTGAAATAATAAGAGAAGGGCAGTGAACTACCAAGATATAGGTACAAGAATTTATACTTCAGTAGGTCAGCTGAGGATGCTGTACTTTTTATTCCTTAGTGGTATATTTTGGGGATTCAAGTCAAAGCTTGAATGTTGAAATCTTGAGATCCTCCATCACACTAATGGGAGATCTTTTTAAATTACATAGAGATGCGGGGAGAGACTGGCGGGTTCATCATGCGACTCGCTTCTTCGAGGCCACTTTTAGATTCTGATCCTCCTAGTCTCCTACCATTCCCCTAGATGTATCCTTGTTCTCAGATATTGTGCTGTCTATCATGACTAGATCGTAAGCTCTGATGAGTAGAAACCATCTCTCACATGTGTCTGTGCAGTGCTGTGTATGCCTTGTAGCATTATACAACTGATCAGTAGCAGTAGTAGTAGTAGTAACTTGGTATGCGCATTCCTAACAGGGGTTCTACAGGTCAAACAACGGTAAGGATTTGAGGGTTTATTTTTATTAAATTGCTAACTCTCTGAATGGGAGCTCTTAAAAGGGCTTTTGTATATTTTTTAAAGCAAAATTACTTTCTTTTTTGTGCTTTAGTAGAAATTTCCTTGAGCAGAGTAGGTTGCTGAACTCTAATAAACTTCTCAGCTTTGGGAACTGCTGACACCTAATCAGGAGTTAGTGGGCCTGATTACCTGAGTGCAGCTGAGGCCTGCATAAAGGCTCCAGTGCCCTGCCCTGTTGAGGCATTCCTAACAGGGGCTCTACAGGTCAAACAACGGTAAGGATTTGAGGGTTTATTTTTATTAAATTGCTAGCTCTCTGATTGGGAGCTCTTAAAAAGGGTTTTTGTATATTTTTTTAAAGCAAACTTACTTTCTTTTTGGTGCTTTAGTAGAAATTTCCTTGAGCAGAGTAGGTTGTTGAACTCTAGTAACCTTCTCAGCTTTGGAAACTGCTGACGCCTAGTTGGGTATTAGTTCCCTCCCCACCCACCCTGACTCCCACCCACCCCTAGTGAGCAGTCTTGCTTTATAGGGCACCTCCACATTTAAAAAAGCACAGAGACTTGGAGCAGCACATTTTGAATATGATTAAAGAGATTTAATTGCTTTTTCTCTGAAAGGACAGCTTGGAAACCGGCTGGTA
This sequence comes from Ichthyophis bannanicus, assembly GCA_033557465.1. Lineage (NCBI taxonomy): Eukaryota > Metazoa > Chordata > Amphibia > Gymnophiona > Ichthyophiidae > Ichthyophis > Ichthyophis bannanicus. The sequence goes on from CM066044.1 coordinate 119,775,995, forward strand.
CTTGGTAGATCTCTCTCTTTTGCTTTAACAGATACCTAAGCTCCACGAACAGAACAAGGGTTATATGTGTTGATATATATATGCTATAATGCTTACTGTAAACAACCGATAAGACCCAGTCCTAACCACGAGGATTGGGTCTAACATCTAACATGTAAATAGTCACCTCGCCACATCTTTTGATGGTCTAATGTAAATAGTCCACCCAGTAAATAGTAAATAGTTCACCCAGTTACAACTCCAAGTTACCGCTCCAGTTCAATGTAAGCACGAGGTAGTTCTGCCTTGACTGTTCGAGAATTGTTAATTGTAAACCACACTGATAATAAAGAGCATGGTATAGAAAAGATTTTAAATAAATAAATGGTTGGGAAAAATCGTATTGCTAAAGCTGTTGCCCCCGTTACAGCTTCTGCTTCTGTCCAGACAGAGGTTCTAATGCCAGTTCAAGGGCCGGTTCCATGTGCAGGGTGCCTGCATGCTGAAGCTCTGAGGAAACAAGTGGAGGAACTCAGAGAGGAGGTGGCGAGACTGAGGAACATTCAAGACAGTGATAAGCACATTGATGAGATGCTTCTTGCAGCAACCAAGCTCTCCAGCAGAGGAGAAGATGGGTGCCAATAGAATGTCGATGGTTGGACACAAATCACCAGGGCCTGCAAAATCACCAATCCATCTTCTCCAACCCTTGAATTGAAGACCCGTTATGCAGCCCTGGAAGTGGAGGAGGTGAAAGCATCCATGGAAAGGGAAGAACCAGAGCTCAAGTACCCCAAAGTTGCAGAATCGGTGACCACAAGGAAGCGAAGGGTAGTGGTGGTTGGAGACTCTCTTCTGAGGGGTACCGAGGCATCCATCTGCCGACCAGACTTGATGTCCAGAGAGGTATGCTGTCTGCCTGTTGCCAAAATCCAGGATGTTACGGAGTGTTTGCCGAGACTCATCAAGCCCACTGACTATTAACCAATGATGCTAATCCATGTTGGAGTTAATTGAAGATATACGCAGCATTGCTAGGAAAGGGGAAGTGCTACTGATAGGAGATTTCAATATGCCAGATGTTGATTGGCACATTCCTGCTGCAGTATCATCTAGAAGTAAGGAGATCCTGGATTCTCTACAGGGAGAACTATTCGGGCAGTTGGTAACAGACCCCACACGTGAAGGGGCCATACTGGACTTGGTGATTACCAATTGTGAAAATGTTTCTGATGTTCTAGTGGGAGATCATTTTGCATCCAGTGATCACCAGATAGTGTGGTTCAGTATTAGGACTAGGGCTGTTAGAATCCATTCAAAGGTGAGGGTCTTAGACTTTAGGAAGACTAACTTTGCCAAGATGGGCCAATACCTCAGGGAGTCGTTAGTGGGATGGGAACAGCTGGGGGATGTAGAAAAACAGTGGGCAAAACTGAAAGGGGATATTTTAAGGACAACCAACCTTTTTGTTAAAATAGTAAATAAAGGTAAAAGGAAAAGGAGTCTGCTATGGCTTTCAAAAGAAGTAGCTGAAAAAGTGAAGAAAAAGAGGGAGGCCTTCATGAAATACAAGAGATCACAGAGAGAGGAAGACAGGCATCTGTATTTGGAAAACCTTAAAGAAGCTAGCAAAGTAGTCAGGAAGACAAAGATTCAAAAGGAGGAGGAAATAGCCAATGCAATAAAATGGGGGATAAGACATTTTTCAGATAGGTTAGTGAGAAGAGGAAGGGCAAAAGTGGTATTGTCAGGCTCAAAGGTGCAGGGGAGAAATATGTAGAAGCTGATAGGGATAAAGTGGAATTGCTTAACAAATATTTCTATTCTGTGTGCACAGATGAAGAACCAGGAGCAGGACCTCAGAAAACACCCACAAGCAGGAACAGAAGTGAGGGACATCTTGAACAATTTTCAGAAGACTGTGTTCGTGAGAAACTAGCTCAACATAAAGTAGACAAAGCGATGTGACCGGATGGGATACACCCTAGAATACTGAGGGAACTTGGGGACTTTCTAGCAACTCCACTGACTGACCTTTTCAATGCCTCGTTGGAGTCGGGAGTGGTGCCAAAGGACTGGAGAGAGGCTCATGTGGTGCCTTTACACAAAAGTGGAAGTAAGGATGTGGTTGAAAACTACAGTCCAGTTAGTTTAACTTCGGTGGTGAGTAAATTATTGGAAACGCTGCTGAAAGAGAAAATAGTGAGGTTTCTGGAGTCCAGCGGATTACAGGATCCGAGGCAGCATGGATTCACCAGAGGCAGGTCTTGTCAGACAAATCTGATTGATTTCTTTGACTGGGTGACCAGGGAGTTGGACTGAGGGAGAGCCCTAGATGTGGTGTATTTAGATTTCAGTAAAGCCTTTGACACTGTTCCTCACAGGAGACTTATAAACAAACTGAGCACCCTAGGGATGGACCCTAAAGTTACTGTTTGGGTTAGAAATTGGTTGGGTGGGAGGCGACAAAGAGTACAGGATGTTAGCAGTGGTGTTTCACTCTGAGGAGAAGAATGTTACCAGTGGTGTGCCCCAGGGATCTGTCCTTGATCCGATTCTTTTTAACATCTTTGTTAGTGATATAGCGGAAGGGCTGTTGGGTAAGTTTTGCCTCTTTGCGGATGATACCAAAATCTGCAATAGAATAGACACCCAGGAAGGTGTAGATAACATGAGGAGGGATCTAGCTAAGCTTGAAGAATGGTCTAGAATTTGGCAGCTGGAATTTAATATTAAAAAATGTAAGGTCATGCATTTGGGCTACAGCAATCCAAGGGAACAATATAGTATAGGGGATGAAGTACTTTTGTCAACTAAAGAAGAGTGGGACCTAGGCGCGGTTGTGTCTGATGATCTTAAAGTAGCTAAACAGGTAGAAAAGGCGACGGCAAAAGCTAGAAGGATGCTTGGGTGCATGCGGAGAGGAATGGCTAGCAGAAAAATGGAGGTGATAGTGCCTATGTATAAGTCTTTGAAGCGACCTCATTTGGAGTATAGTGTGCAATTCTGGAGACCGCACCTTCAAAAGGATGTGAACAGAATGGAGTCGGTGCAGCGGGTGGCTACTAAAATGATTAGTGGTCTTCATTATAAAGCATATGAGGACAGACTTAAGGATCTTAATATGTACACCTTAGAGGAAAGGCGGTATAGAGGTGATATGATTGAGATGTTTAAATACATCCATGGCATAAATGTTCAGGGAGAGAGCCTCTTTCAATTGAAAGCAAGTTGTGCTACGAGGGGACATGGGATGAGGGTGAAAGGGGATAGATTCAGGAGTGATATGCAGAAATATTTCTTTACGGAAAGAGTAGTGGATCCATGGAATAGTCTCCCAGTGGAGGTGATAGAGATGAGGACAGTAACTGAATTCAAAAAGCATGAGATAAACACAGAGGATCTCTAAAGGTAAAAAGGGACTGTTGTAGTTGTTGATATGGAAGGACAGACAGATAGGCCATGTGGTCTTTTTCTGTCGTCATATTTCTATGTTTCTAGGTTTTTACCCAAAGTAGAAGAATCACAGCAGGGCAGACTAGATGGTCCATTTTGATCTTTCTGTTGTCATTTAAGGGATAATTTATAAGGAGTCATGGAATGTATGTATCATCTACATGCATAAATCACAGATTTTTAGTGATTCATGCATGTTAACATACCTTTACACCCATACTGTAGGCCATCACCATTCTATAAGTACATGCATAAGGTCAATGGTGTGTACTTTCACTGAGGGCATTTATTTGGCATGTTCTTTAGCTGTGCATAATTTATGAAATAAGGGCTTATGCACATTAGGTAAATTCAAACATGTATACCAGCCATAAGGCAAGTGTAAGTACCACGCTAAGATTTCTGGGTTATTTTAGAAACCCTATTTGTGCCATGGACATCTGCAAATGAGCATGGAGACAGCCAAAGCATGGAGAAGTCTCCAGAGCCATTTTAGAAATCAGCTCTTTGGACATCCCCAGGGCAAAGATGTCCAAGTCTGAGTAGGGGGTATGGAGTAAGCGTGTCCAGTTGTTCCCAGAACTTGGCTGTTCTCACTCAGTTTCAGACATGCTCTGGACATCCCAAGCTATATCCAAGCTTCTACCTATTAAAGGCATGAATAGGCATCAGAAAAATGCTCATTTTGGCCGACAGACATCTGACAGGTGTGGAGAAGGAGGAACACTCTTGCACCCTATACAGTAACACTGATGGGGAATGAGGGCTCCTGTTTTCATTTTGCTTTGCTGCTGGACACCCCTTTATGCTATCTAGCATGAGATGGACCTCCACACCCCACACTTTCCTAAGAGTGATGTTTATGTGGCTGCTGGCACAGACATCCACATCAGGGATGTCTATGTTACTAAAGTCAAGCGGAGACATAACCATCCCTGGTGTTTCTCAGCATGTTTTGCCCTGGATGTCCCCAATTTGACTTGACTTGTTATAACCTTTCTAGAATGCCACTTCATACGCATGTTTTAGGTCACTTATGACTCTATTTTATAAAGTAAACTATGTATGTGCTTTACTTTATAAAATTGGTACAAAATATTCATGTTGAAACGTGTGATAACCTAGGTGCCCCTTATAAAATTACCCTCCATCTGTGTATTACATAAAAAGATTATTCATTTAATTTGTAAAATGAGTCAAATGTATTTTTAGAAGAAATCCATTGGAGATCATTTGATAAAACAAAGTGGATTTTAGGAAATATATTACAGATTTCCTCAGCTGTTTATCCACTTTGCAATTTTATGGATCTCTCTTGGATTTACCATGAATCTGAAATAAATCTGCATTTGGCATCTTGACCCCTAAGGATAGGGCCATGAAACTATCACTAGTGGTCAACTAGCACTATTTTAAGCCCAGGGCTCTATGGGACCGGAACGACTGCATCATTCAGGTCCACCATAAAACCCTGTAGGTGCCAAGAGGATTTGGGGTGGGGGTGAGACTTTGAGTGCTAGGGGTGTCAGGGAGTACAAGGATTGGGAGATATGATGTCAAGGATGCTGAAAGGGTTTATGCATCCTACCGCTGGCCCCTTTAAGAGATAGCAGGCTCTACTACAGCCAGGAACACATGATGATCCTAGCAGCAATAGCACGCATTTTTATTTACCATGGGAGTTCCCTATGCACCCTGATGCTAGCCAGCTAGCATCGGTGCGTGCCGGAGCATTCCAGGGCGGAGCGGAGGTGGAGACCAGCGTTAACCATGCAGCATTGATATTGGAAGCTGCACAGTTAGCGCTCGGCACCTATGAGATTTATTTTTATTTTATTTTTATTTAGCAAGCATTTGTAGCCCGCTCCTTCCAGCGATCAGAAGCGGGTAGGATTACTATTGTGAAACTGCCGAATCAAGGCAGGTACAAATTTTGTTTACATACAGATTGTCAGAAAAGCACATCATACAGAGTTAACACTTCTTAGCTATGGGGGAGTTCATTTACATATATACATAAATACATATATACAGGATAATCTTCTTGGACACAGTGGTCAGGGGCTGCTCCATCTGTGGGTTTAGTTCAGGTTGAAATGTGATTGGAAAATGTGCGTTTTGAGTTTCTTTCTGAAGTCTAGAAGGTCATTGCTAGCTCGTAGTTCTGGTGGGAGTTGGTTCCACAGTGTTGGCGCCGCATATGAGAAAGCCCTGTGGCTGGTGTTAGCTTTGGCAGATCTTATATCTGTTGGAGTGTGAAGGATGTTGGAATTGTGGGTTCTTCTGTTTCGGGTAGGAGGTTGCAATCTTACTAGGTTGTTGAGGAAGGAAGGTGCTAAGTTGTGGATGAGTTTGAAGGTGGTTGTTAGTATTTTGTATTTTGTGCGAGCTGTTATGGGTAGCCAGTGTAATTGAATTAGTACTGGTGTGATGTGGTCACTTAGATTTTTCTTCATTATGACCCTGGCAGCTACATTTTGTGCCATTTGTAATATGTTTAGGTTTTTTTTAGGTAAACCTTGTAGGATGGCGTTGCAGTAGTCAAAATGTGGCATGATGAGTACTTGGGCCACTGTTCTGAAGTCTTGGGGATCAATAATATTCCGAATGGGTTGGAGCACTCTAAGCTTGTGGAAAACTGCTCTGTTGGTCTTTCGGAGGTGTTTTTCCATCTTTAGGTCACAGTCAAATGTGACTCCTAGATACTTTATTTCTTTTTTGTTTGGTAAGTGTTGTTACATAGTGTTATTGATGTGGGAGGGTCAAAATTCGGTTCTTTGGAGATATACATTACTTCGGTTTTTTTGTGATTAATTGACATACTACTTTGTTGTAACCAGTCTTGCATCTCTCCGATACATGTCTCCAGTGGGTTGTAGTCTGGGTTTTTAGTGTCTAGTTGTGTGTATAGCATGATATCATCGGCATAGATGTGGTAATTAATTTCGTGCCGTGAGAAAATTTTGCATAGTGGCTGCATATATATGTTAAACAGAAGTGCTGAGAGAGCAGAGCCTTGGGGGATTCCCTGTGTTTGTGAGAAAGATTCTGCTTTTTCTCCGTTGAATTGAACCTGTTGTGTTCGATTTGAGATGTAGGATGAGAACCATTTTAGTGGGGTTCCTGTTATTCCTATTGATTTTATAGGTGATAGGTGAGGAATATCCTTGCCTATCTTATAAGTGCCGAGGCTGACCACGAATCATCTAATATCGATGCAGCATGGTAAGCCTCGCGGCTTCTGGGTAGCGTGGCCAGACCTGGATATTCACTTTCATTGCCACGGAAGTGAATATCCAAGGTTTGGGGATGGGAGGACAGGGCTGAGCAGCTACGGTGCTTAGCCCTGCTCAGTTGAATATCAGACCCTAAATGTTCATTTTTCTGCATGTATTTTATACTATATAAAATAGGAGTGTAAGTGGTTCAAAATGCATGTTTAATCTAGATGTGATCACTTATGTTAGACTTACAGTATGAATGGTGTAAATGCCTGTGCCTCAATTCCGCAAGCATACATGTAAACTACAGTATTTTATACTTTATGTACGTAACTGTGCTGCACCAACGATCTGCCCCATCTTCATCTATGTGAATGCCCGACTTGAAAGTACACATCATAGTCCTAATGCATATATTCATAGAACAGTGACCATGGAAAGGAGCAGTAGCCATTTACCCAAGAGATTAGGGTTTGATTCCTACTGGCACTCCTTGTGGCCTTGGGCAAGTCACTTTACCCTCTGGTGCTTCAGAGAAAAGGCCTGGCAATCTACTTCTGGTTGTACTCAAGAAAGCTCAGGGGCTGCTGGGTTGGCAGAAGTCAGTATTGACTTAACAACACTTTAAAAAAAAGTATGCATATTAAGACCCTTTCACACATGTAAGCCATATGAAAATATATGATTTGCTTGTGTAGATGGTGTGTAACTTTCCATAGCTGTTTATAAAACTACCCTCCTTGAGGCATAAGCTTGTGAGGTCAAATCCACTTCATCAGAAGCATGGCAGGCTGAATTAACTCCAAGGTTTTAAGAATGCTTATGTACTTCTGTCTAATAATTTCTAATGAATCTAGAATGAATTCTATTAGTTTGGTACTATACAGCTCAATCCATTAAAAAAAAACTGTTGGTGATGATTGATGATATCTATAATAATTATTAGCAGTAGTTGCAGTAATAATCTATTTGTTCAGATGATAATAGAAGCAATGATAATCTTATAAGATGTGCAATTTAGGGATTTCATCAGTGATTTAAAACTCATAACATGGTATCCAACTTTGTTCTCCCCACAGGGATGAAATGTAATACTAAATTTACATTTTTACCATCTTGGGGTTAATTACTTTTGCCCTTTTTCATATTATGCGTTTTATCTCCTATGTTGTTTCTGTGTCCTCATTTTCTCAATGTGATTTCAATGGTGTGCTTCTCCCTAAAACCAGAAAATGTGTTAGAAATCATTCATTTCTTCTAAGAAGTCAGTCATTCAGAATTGCGAGGATTTGATTCCGATTTGACCGTGGCATCAGAGAATCAGCTTGCTGGTTGACAGGTCTGGCCTAATTCCATGTGCACCAGAAGAAGTTAAGGCCTTTTTGATAACATTTGCAATTAGTTCATGAATTAGCACGTGGTGTCAGATATGCATTACCACACTGGCATGTCAGTGCATGCTAATTCACATGCTAACTGCATCCGCTATTATGGGACGGGAAATGAACAAGTTATTGGCAGGGAGTAGGCATGGACTGTGCATTGCAGTCAGCACATGGTACATCACCAATGCAAAAAGCAAGGATGCACTAACCACCTCAGAAGGTGGTAAGCGCTACTGCAGCTCAACTTACTGCATGATAAAGGAATTTTCTGCGGAGTAACTGTATGCAAAAATGCTGACAGTATGCCTAACAGTTAAGTGAACGGCCTTACCATACAATAATTTGAACACTTATGGCTCAGTAAGTGCAAAACATTACTGTGCTTTTGAAAAAAGACCCTTTAATCTTAAATTCACATATGTACTGTAAGGAGGTATTTGTATAAAGCATTTTCTTTGTGTAAAATCTGCTTTACACACTGGAAATGGGTATTGTAAAACTATGGGCCATTAATACATGAGTACAAGTACAACTGCTGACCAAATCACACAGACATTTACATGGATCACACTAGGCATTGCTGGAGGCTTAGGGGCCCATTTACTAAAGATCACTATGCACATGTTAACTGCAAGATCGGGCCTGCGGTAAGTTTCCACATAGCCATAAGAGTTAACGTACACAAATTTTCACACTACCTGGCAAGTATGCATTCAGGTGGGCAGAAAATGGGCATGATGAGCACATTGCAGTTAGCGTTGGGGTATATATCTCATGTTAACTATCAATGTTGCAGGTAGCATGAATTCACCTATAGCCACCTCAGTAGGTTAAGTTAAGTGGACTTGAGGTAATTTACAAGGGCACAAATGCGTGTCTAAGGGGTCTGCTTTCGTGTTAACTGTCGGGCCCATGTTGGCCACACTCTGGCAGTTACCGTGGAAACTTTGCACTTAAGGCATATTTGTTTCTGCACTAAATGTGCATTAAGTGTGAAAACCTAATGCACTTTAATGAAATGGCCGCTTAGTATGGGGCAAAGTTATGCATTACACACATAGGGCCTGATATTCAGACCTGGTAACCACATTAATCATGGTGACTGAGATGTTACTGCAGAATATCCCTTCAAGGCCACTGCTGAATGCCCCGATGCTAGTCAGCTAACATTAAAATCAAAGTGAAATAAAACACATTTGTGGTCAACATTATTGGCACCCTTGCATTTTAGGCGTGTTGTGTACAGTATTATGAGAAATAATGGGAAATATTCCAACAAGATGTCATCATAATATTTTCATAGTGTGTTCAAAGATATACAACAAAAAAAAGATGTCTGTGCTACTTAGACATAGTAATTTCTGAGAAAAAAACACAATATGATCTGGACAGGATTAATGGCACCCTTCACTAATATTTGGTTGCACAACCCTTGGCAGTGATGGCAGCCTCCAAATGTTTCTTTTAGCCAATTATGAGTTTGGTACATCTGTCTGCTGGTAGTTTCTCCCATTCTTCAACTGTGATTTGTTTCAGTTCATGAATGTTTCAGGATTCCTTTTACCAATGGCAGATTTCAGCACTCTCCAAAGATTCTTGATTGAATTGAGATCAGAACACATTGCTGGCCAGTTTAAAACAGTCCATTTTTTCCTTTTTAAACACTTTCTTGTACTTTTGGATTTATGTTTTAGGTCATTGTCCTGCTGGAGGACCCATGAGCTTCGACCCTGACCTAGATTTCTGACACTAGGTAGTACATTTCACTCCAAAATACCTTGGTAGTCCTCTGACTTCATGATTCCTTTAATACATGCCAGGCCTCCATTTCCTGAGGCAGCAAAACAGCTCCAGAACATTAAGGAGTCTCCACCATATTTCTTCTTCTTTATTACAGGTTGTCCTCTCAACCAATACGGTACATAAGAACATAAGAACATAAGATATGCCATACTGGGTCAGACCAAGGTCCATCAAGCCCAGTATCCTGTTTCCAACAGTGGCCAATTTAGGTCATACGTACCTAGCAGTTTCCCCAAAAGACACAGGTTCCACAATGCTTGTATTGGGTCAAGCATTGATATCCTGGGTCCCTTCTTAATAATGGTTTATGGACCTTTCCTCCAGGAACTTGGTTCCACTGGTTTCCCTGTGTTGTTCACAATACGCTTACATCTTTGGTGATTGGTGGCGATATTTTGGCCTCGTTGATGGTCAGTCGCTGGTTCCTTAGGTCATCCTCGATATGTTTGAGCCATGTTTTCTTCTGTACTGCTTGTTGAACCCTCCAGTGGGCAGGTTGCTCTCACCAGAGGAGTTTGTATGGCAGCACACTTTGGAAACATACCCCTAAATGATACTGTCAATTTGTTCTATATTTAGGTGATACTAGAACCTAGGAATTCACAAGCCAAACATTTTTCATATTGTTTAGTTCCCTATGTTATTTAAGGGATTTTTTATTTTATTCATTTGGTTTTTTTTATGTTATTTTTTGTTTTGTGACCAATATCATCAGTAATATGCCCTAATCTCCAGGAACAAGCAGGAATGTAGTCTTCATAGATGAAGGCTGTACCCCTCCTGCACTATGGTGAGTGTCCACTGCTCTGAGGTGATGAGGTGCCAACTATGGGCATAGTGACACAGTCTGCACGCTATATGGAGGGAGTGGAGGCCTCCGGAGGCAAGGCGGCAATGTTCTCTAGGAAAGAGTCAAAAAACAGGTGCAGATTATGGCTGCGCAGCTGGTTGAGATTTAGCCACCTGAAGCTTCTTTTGTTTAGGAGACTGCTTCCACTTCTGTGGAGCTTGACCCTGATACTGAGAAGAAAGACTTCTTATTGTAGAAAGACTTCTTTGCAGGTGTCTTTTTCCTAGCAGGCTGGGCCGGCCCGTCCATTGAGCAAGAATGTTTTTTTGCACAGGGCCCCGCGTTTCAGGGGGCCCCGCGCAAAAAACATTCTACATCAGCCCAAGTAAATTTAAAAGAAAATGGCGGCTGCTGCTGCCGCTGCCACCGTGGCAGCGGCAGAATCAAGTCTCCCGCCGTGGGGGCCCCCCTGCCCGGCAGAGCCTCCCTGCAGCATCAGCTCCCGAGTCCCAAAGCGCGGGCTTTCAGAGCCGTGAAGGGAGAGCTTCTCTGACCTCTCGCGGCTCTGTTAAGCCCACAGGGGCTGATAGGAAATCCCATAAGCCCCGGCAGGATTAACAGAGCCGCAAGAAAAGGAAACTCTCATGGCTCTGAAAGCCTGCGCTTTGGGACTCGGGAGCTGATGCTGCAGGGAGGCTCTGCTGGGCAGGGGGGCCCCGCGGCAGGATGCTTGATTCTGCTGCTGCCACAGCAGCAGCAGCAGCAGCAGCCACAACCGTTTTTTTAATCTACCTGGGCTGAAGGGGGGAGGGGGGTTAGGACTGGTAATGGGCTATGGGGGGCTAAGACTGGAAATGGGCTGATGGGGGGGTTAGTAGTGTTAATGACCTGATGGGGGGTAGCTAAGACTGTAAATGGGCTGATGGGGGGTTTGGACTCGTAATGGGCTAGGACTGGAAATGGGCTGATGGGGGTAGGACTTGTAATGGGCTGTGGGGGGCTAAGACTGGAAATGAGCTGATGGGGGGGTTAGAACTGGAAGTGGGCTGATGGGGGGTTAGGACTGGTAATGGGCTATGGGGGGGCTAAGACTGAAAATGGGGTGATGGGGGTTAGGACGGGAAGTGGACTGATGGGGGCTTAGGATTGGTAATGGGTTATGGGGGGCTTAGGACTGGTAATGGGCTGGGGGGGTTGCTAGGACTGGAAATGGGCTGAGTGGAAGGAGGGCTTGAACTGCAAATAGCTGATGGGGATGGGGGCTTGGAATGGAAATGGGCTGAGTGGAAGGGGGGGCTTGAACTGAAAATAGCTGATGGGGAGGAGAGCTTAGAATGGAAATGGGCTGTGAGGGGAGGGAGCTAGGTCCGGAAATGGGCTGTAGGGGGGCTAGGACAGGAAATGGGATGATGGAGGGGAGCTAGGATTTGACATGGGCTGATGGTGGGGCTAGAAAAGGACTAGAAATGGGCTGATGGGCGGCTGGGATTGGAAATGAGCTGATGGAGGGACTCAGATAGGACTGGAGGATGGGGGAGCTAGGACTGGAAATGGGCTGATGGTGGGGCTAGGATAGGACTGTAAATGGGCTTATGGGGGGCTAGGACTGGAAATGGGCTGATGCGTGGACTAGAAGGGAGCGGATGCTGGGTGGGGCTGGAACTAGAAGGAGCTGTTGTTGGGGGAGGATTAGAATGGGATGGAGCTGGGAGAGTGAAAGGAGAGGGAAAAAATATTTTGTGTGGGAGGGAAGACAAATCTACAATTGGCCGGATATTGGGAGAGTAAGTGTGGATTGAGAATGGAGGGGTACAATTTGAGTGGATGAAATAGGAATGAGGAAAGAGCAAAAGGAGAAAGATTAGTATGTTAAAGCAGATGTAGAGAGAGAATGAAAAAAAAACTAGAAGAGAGAAGAAAGGACAAATGGACAGCAGACTATGGAAAGTTAGCAGAAGACACGAAGAAACCAAAAGAAAGTGGCTGGAACAATTGCAGCTGAAAAAAAATGCACAAAAGGTATAAATATATCTCTTTATTTTGAATTTATTAACTGGAATATGTCAGCTCTGGGAAATGTGCATCATTAACATCTGCGCTTTGTTTAGTACAAGAGGAAATTAATTTATAGTTTTATTTCTACAGTGTTGTTGTACATTCCAAGTTTGGCTTTTGGGGTTCCCAGTTTAGTTATTGTCTTCCTGTTTCTAAATTGTGATACTTTGTTTGGTGATGGTCTATGTTCTGCATGTGTAACTGAGCTGAGGTATTCTGTTTATGTAATTCCTATTTGACATTGCCACTTGTTCCCTTTCTCCAGTAGGTCATTTATTGTTATTCTCTGAAATGTATTGGTTTAATATTTGCAGTGTTTCCTTTTGATAGGTAGGGTATGGTGCTTTGTGAGTCCTGGTAGTGCTGTTAGGATACAATGGGTTTGCTATGGGTTCTAAATGCATGTGTTGAGGTTTAGGGGTTCCTGTATGGAGAACAGTTAGGGAAATCAAGTGATAGTTGGATATATTAGGGTTTATTTCAGAGGGTGTATATATTGTTTATTACAACTCATGGGTTCTAAATGGGCAGTGTTTGTAGTAGTTCCTAATCTGCTTGGCGGTTGGCACTGGATTATAGTAATGTAGAAATCTTTTAGTCTTTCTTTATCCATACACTCATTAAGAGGCATGTTTACTAAAAGTTAGTGTATGGTAACATTATGCAAATATTTATGCAAATGAGATCCCTTATGCAAATGAGGCCCTGTACTGAGTCTCCATACATGGCCCCGCACCCCCCTTGGGCCGCCCCTGCTAGCAGGGTCAGCTGTTACTCTGGACAGTCTCTTTAGAGTAGTATTTTCTGACTCTAATTGAGAGGCCTTATTTGACAGTCTTTGCCAAAGAGGTTTTCCCCTGTGCAAGAAATGTTGCCCAGCTTATCCTGAACCCACTTCAAGATCTGAGGACTGAAGCCATGCAGTGTGATGTGCACCGATGCAAAGCGTTGAGGCCCTGCTCGTGCACTCAAAAGCATTGAAGGTAGCTCTGTTGACAAACTTTGAAACATTTTGGCTATGCTTAACTAGGATGAGATAATCTGCCCATTTATTATCTGAAAAGAGAAGGGCAAATGCCTCAAGATCACTGGAGACCTCCTTCAGGAACATTCCTATATATATAGTATATATATGAATTAATTCTAGCTGAGAGCATAGATGCTTGGAAACATTGATGCCCAAAGGCTTCGAGGGTTTTCAATTCCCTACCCCGAGGGTTAAAAGAGTGAGTCTTCGAGCTTTTGATTCAGCGCATAGCTGATTCCACCACCATGGAGTGGTGGGGAAGCTGTGGCTTTTGGAAGCCAGGACCCTACGCTACATGATACATGGTTTCAAGACATCCACTTTGGGCTGACACCGTGAGAGGCATCTCCCACATACAGAGCATAAGGTCATGAAGGCTGTAGTGCACCAGTAAGGTAGCTGCTTTCTTAGGTGCTCTTGGGTATTGGAGGATCTCCAATTCCTCTGCTTTTGACTCTTTCTCCGATGTCACTGTGATAGAGAGAACTTTGGCCAGATCTCAAATGAATTCCTGGAAGGACATGTCCTTCGGCGGCAACATGTGCCACTGTTAAGGTGGGGAAGGGTCTGAAGGAAGGTCTCTGGGCCCCAGTGAATCGAGTGACTCCACATCTGAATCAGGGGAATCTGAATTGGATGACTCAAAGTATCGATGGATACGGTGCTCGCCGGAAGCTAGATGCCGGTACTGCTGTTCTGATGTATCGGCCTCGGTTAGCCATTTGGGCCTGGCACCGGTATCGGTAAGAGTTTCCAGGGAGGGCATGGGTGGGAGCAATGTCAATGTCATCTGCAGCAATCCTGATATTGCACTGGGAATCGGTGTCGATGTCGGTACAGGAATCACTGTCAACGGAGCAGTACCTATAACCAAGGGTTTTTATAGGTACCGAGGAAGCAAGTAAGGCTGCCAAGCTGCACTCAATGGCCAGTATGTGCTGGTCAATCAAATTGGCTGATGCTTGGATATCAGTGACAGGTATTTGCACTACTGTCCCAGAGCATGGCACAGTAGCTCTCGGGAGGTCGAGGCCTCGGGAGCATCCTGGAGCCCCTCAATAGCTTTGGAGGACAGGGCCTCCCACCAGGGCTGTTTAGCAGGTCGATCCACCTCCGAGGCAACTCCCAAGGGATCTCTGTGCTTTGAGTGAGATCTTTCCCCTGGAGGTGCCTGTAGACTTCAATGCGGCCTTGTGCTTGGACTTTGAGATACCTAAGATCCATGAGAGGATGATGAGGCCCTCAATGAGGTGGATGCCAATGATACCGCGTCTGATATGAAGAGTGCTCCTAATTTAGAAGCTGGTTCTGTAGGCCTCTCCATGTCATTTTCTGGCAAAGGGAACAGTCCTTTGGTTGGTGGTCTGTGCCAAGGCATTTTATACACCATTCATGTGTGTCAGTCGCCAAGACGGTGCTGGCACACTTAGTGCATTTTTTTGAAACCACTTGTTGGCCGGGAAGAGGCACAAATAGTGGGGATGGACGTCCCACTATTCGTGCCTTGGAATGACCCTCTATTTGAGCAATAGTACATATTATTGATGACGCATGAAAAGAAAACTGATTTTTTCCCTGCTCTTTTTCTTTACTATTCCATCCTACATTAATGTGCCAATTCAAAAGACTGCTGCAATAATGACCATGAGGGCAGTTAATCAGTGCATGACCGGATTCCTGAGAACTCATTTTCATTTGGGAACCACACTGCCAGCCCTCTAATGCTGACTCCAACTAAAGTGTAAAATGTGTATGAGACCCTTACGTTTCTCAGTTATCAACATGAGTCACTTGCCTGCCTTGTGTTTAACTGTAACAGCTATTTCTTTCTAAAAATATACATTTTACATAATAAATTACAAAAAAAATTGCCAATTGATTTCTATAAAATTCGGCCATATCAGAGGTTTTTTGTTATCTTTAAATGCAGTAGAGTGGTATCTGAAGTGTGGATAACCATTACTATTTTTTTGTAGTTAGTATGAGCTAATATCAGAGCCGGAACGTGTTCACTGCACCTCTATCCCCCAATTCTAGATATAGGAGACATTATGAGAGTAACTCTAGATAGCAAAAAGGGATAATGAGTGTTATATATACAAAGCAGTAAAGCTGATAGAGGAGAATTTTGAAAGCCAATTATCTGGGTAAATTAACTGAATTTCCTTCCCTCAATTTAGCAACCAATAGACTAGAGGACATGTTTATTAAAGAGTGCTAGCCGGTAACATGAGGTTTAGCAGGCGCTTTGAGCTTGGTGCTAAAAAGTAACATGGGCCCCATAGAAAAAAATCTGATCTAACTGGGTAGCAAGCGATGGAGCTGGAACTAAATGAGCCAGGGGTAGAACCAAGGTATTGTGGCTAGTGTGGATATTAGTAGCTCTTCTGCCAGCTTGTGCAATGCAGTATCTTTGCACATACCCCTGAAGTTAGCACAGGACCCCCGTGATGACAATATGGCCCACACAGGCGTTATTGATGTAGGCATTAGTAACCATGCCTCTAGATTTACTAAAAGGCACTTCTAAGTTACCACAGGTCTTCTCTTATACTGTATAGGGGAACCTATTTACCATTAACGCATATTAACAGCATGTGTTAACACAGCGGCACATCTAAGTAAATTTAGCAGAATATGCACTATATTCCATATCATGCATAACTTTAGTTGGACTGAGGAGAAATCATGTAAGAAAAATGTTTGTTTAAATTTCAGTCTTTATATGCTTCCAGAAAATATGCACATGAACGGCTATCCTAAAAATCTGTGCCCATTTTGGGGGGTAATTTTATAACAGGGTGCCTATGTGAAATGTCCAAAAATGACTTACTTTATGCCTGTTTAATAAAGTCAATATTATGAAAAAATGATCTCAAATAACTGAGAGAAAAAATAATTTTTTTCGGACCAATCAAAAGACAAGGATAAATACTTTGTTGTATATTTATAGTCCATTTTACAGTCAATTTTCATACCCCAAACATCACTTCATAATGTACATCTTATATACCCATCATTTCCCATTACCCATTACATCATAAGAGCCATTTATTTAAAATGCATCATATTTAATTTGAATTTAAAAATATTGTCCATTGTTATCCAGAAAGCTGAACTGTGAAAATGATACCAAGATGCTGACACAGCGCCTCATTGCCTACCGTATGTATGATCAGGTTCTGCCTCAGGACAATATCAAAGAACAATGATCTTCAACCAATTTGTAGATACATTTCTATTTTTTAGCTTATCTTTTGATGACATTTCTGTCCATAGCTGTATATAATTTTTTTGAGCTCAGGTCAAACAACATCACGTTTATCCATACCTCTTCTTATATCACATGATGGTAAAAACACATCCATGAGTGCTTTGTAACTTTACAATGAGTACATTCATCATAATTAAACTCCCTCTCCCCCTGTAAATCAATTGACTATATACAAAAGAGACAGGTTCGCCTGTAATTTACTGCAGATGAACATATCCTGGGATACATCTTGGGCACGCTGAGATGGAGTTGGGATTGATGTGTGCATTTTATAAAAATACACATGTACACATATACACAGCTAAAATTTCTTTGAGGGAAGTGTAAATTTGTGCAAGAGGATTTATGTAGTAATGGTGGTCATTGTATGAGCCTATTTATAAAAAACACAGAGGAGCCTATGTTGCCTTTATAAAACATCCATAAAGTTAGTCCATATATTGTGATCACAAAAACAATATTATTTAAAAATGATCCCAAATAATTCGGAGGGAAAATTATTTTTATCAGACTTGCTGTACTTATCCATGTAAGACATTTTAAAATATTTATTAGCTAAATAAATTGCACTTGAATACTTATAGTACTTTTTATTAAGTCAATTTTATCCCCCAGGCAGCCCTTCATATATCTTAAATACCCATCATATCATATCAGAAGAGCCGCTTCCTGGCACTACCACAAAAACGCTATTAATTTCTTAACAGTGTTCTTTTTCTTACTACATGTAATGACTGCAAGACGTAGGTATAGTATCAATAGATTCAGAGTTTGCCTTTGTAGTTTTGTATCTATGTTCCTATACAGGAACATTGCCAGGAAATTGTACGCTCAATCCATGCAAGAAAACATCCTACTAGAACGCAAAAATAACAGATAAATCAAGCAAATGCTAGTGACTAATCCTACATTATGCATGTCTGTCACTTGTGGTAGTCCACAAAGCAAGTTTTGCCCTTATCGGCATGAAGCCGTACCTTGCAGACCCTGCACATGACCGTAGTGTTCTTTGAACACATGAGACAGCGTCCCTGCATGCAGCTGATGCGTTCATGAAGTAACTCCTGTGCCTGCCTTACATCTTTTGGCAAGTTGGCTACGTGATGTGATCTGGTTGAATGTTCCTGAATGGTAGTGCCCTTCAAGAGACACAAGGTGATGTCACGTCTGAATGTCAGATGATCCATGAAGATGACAGTGTATTTTCCAAGCAGCCACGACAGATATGTTGAGGACGCTTGTGGCCACCACCATTTCTTTCCACACACAGATGGCCTGTAGCTTGCTAAGAGCCTGTCCATGAGATCCACTCCACCCATTCCTTCATTATAGCGCTTCACCACAAAGGCTTGAGACACAGAAACATCTGATGTACCCTTGACTCAGCGACATGCGGTTTGAAGTGGGTCATGTGTGAGATTGTTGCTGGCAATGCAGACAACAGAATTGTCATGCCACTTTGCTACATAGACTGACCCATCACATCGGTAATCATAGTCTCCTTGTTGGCCACTCTTCTTCATGTCCTTTGTACTTCAAAGTTCTTTGTGTGCTCCGCCAGTTCTCATTTCCTGAATGGTTCCTGTAGCTGCAACATTTCTCTCTGCGAGTGACTTGATCAGTGTGAAACTTGTAAAAGAATTATCAAAGAACAGGTGCTTACGAATTACATCTGAATGTTTTTCAATATCAACCACCATATGGTTTATGACCCTGGAGCCCAGAGGTTCCATCGAATGCGTAGACCTTTCTCATCTGGTGTACAGCTTAATGTTGTAAGGGTAGCCGTCAATGCCACACATACACCACCACTTAAAACCAAATCTAATTGGTTTTCCTCATAAACATTTTCAAGCTGTGGTGGCCAAAGTACGGAGTCATAGACTTGTCAATACTCAATTCATGGTGGAAAAACACAAACTGCACCAAATTTGTGTTGAGGGCAGTAATAAGTGGAGCAACCTTAGCCATCTTGTCACCTGCTTTGAGTTCAGCATTGTCAGCCAAGTGAAAGTATTTTTTGATGGTCTGATACCTCTTGCTGCTCATGGCCTCACGGACAATAGGCACACCTAGATCTTGCTGACTACTCCAGTAGTCTGACTCCTGTGGCAGGACGTGATAGCCAGACAACAGCAGGATTCCCAGAAAGCGACAAATTTCATCCACTGTGACTTGAAACTGACTGTCGTTCTTATCTCGGTTAGCGTAAAGGTTGCTTTGCGTTACAATTTCCGTCCACATTTTGTCATCGAATATAAGGCTCCATATGGAAAATGGAGAAAGCGGCAACAGAACAGGAAAACTGTCAGGTAAATGACTTGGCACCAGCGATGAAATTACCTTGTGAACTTTGTTGACTTTTTCCACTGAATTGCCTGTTTCTGCTTCAGATTCTTACACTTTTTTGCTGGAGGGCTGCTTTTATCTTCACTACTAACACTCTCATCTTCATCTGTCTCCTCTGCTATCACTTCCAGTTCACCAGCAGTTTCAAAGGGGTCATCATTGTTCAAATTCTCAGGAACAACTTCGACATCACTGTCAGCTGCAGAATCACCTGCAGACGGCGGCAACACAATGATGGTTGTCGGACGAGTTAAACGTTCCACAGTTGACATAGCATCTTGGACTGTAACTGCCCAATGAATTTTCCTATATCTGGTGCCATAGAAGCTTCTTGTATCCATTGTTTATCAAAACTGAAGGAATTATCTGAAAACAATGCACATTGGCAATTATTAGTCGACTTTTGGATAATCCTGGCAGTGTTCCTATATAGGAACATGAGACATATACATAAAATTTACCCCCCATCACAAATCAAATACAATGTGAGTGCACCTGTGCAACACGACCAGACATGCCTCATATACAATGATCAGTGTTAAAAGGTAAAAAACCAAGTATTTCAAAATCATAACTGCTAAATTTGACTTACACTCAAATTGTAAAAAATGTGAAACTTTAAGTGAAATCAAAACTGTTGTGCAACCGAGACCATTTAATGTTTGCACCGCTGTTAAATATGACGTCACCACTTGTTCACATTCTGCAAAGAATATTTGTATTCAAAAATCGCGTACATAAAAAATAGGTAACGTTTGCCATGTTCCCATACAGGAACATTGCCGGGAAAAAGGTTTAAAATCCAGGATACTCAATTCAAATTTGATAACATTATCCATCATTATCACTTTGCAATACAAAATATAATGATAAGAAGCAGAAGAGTATTGTACAAACAAGCATAATATAGGTGTCTTAGATTGAAGTACTTAAATTTAGACAACTATTTGCAGCCCTAAACTTAGCCACCTAAGTTTAGGTCCATGAGTAACTGTTCTTTGGAATACCAGCTTCCTTCAGCTTGTAATAATGTTAGCATGTACTCAATGAAGAAAATAAGAATTCAAAAGAATAAAAAACAGAAGACACATAACAGTGGAAAACAGATCATAAAGTTAGAGATGGAGTTGACTCTGCAGTACTGCTGTAGGGATGAATAATGAGTAGATTTGATGAATCTTGTGATCATCCACGGTTCCTGTGATGAAAGTTTTATCACACAGCTGCTGTATTTGGCACAAAATGGAAGAATAACAGCTGAACAGGCTGGGTGGTCAATCTGGCCTTTTCCCAGAGATGCCAAATCTCATTCCTTAGGAACATGTCACATGCATTTGAAGACTTTCTCACTATGACACTCATTGAACCCCTTGTCTCAAGCATTAGAGCCTCAGTGCCAATGCACTGATCCTGGTCAATGCTTTCATGAGAGATGAGCCTAAAAGAAGAAAATCCAAGTGCATCAGCCAGTAGGAAGAGATGTGAGCTCGCCTTCTTGCACACCACCTACTCCTGTACCATCTTTGCCCCTGTTTCTACAAGTACGGGTGCTGTGAAACCTATGCACATATTTTGGCCATTAAGTGAAGATCAGTTCTCAGCCCAGAGAATTTACCCATATTGCCTTTACTCTGAATTCTTTCAGAGGCTCCACAGAAAATCAAGTATCATTTTTACATTGGCAAAGCAATACTACACTTAAATCTCACTCTCTGTGGCACTAAATCTCACTCTTTGGGATTGTTCATCCTTGGGTTTGATTTTTCTCTCATTTGCTATCTTACCTACAGTGTCGTCTGTGATAACCCTAGCATGCATTCTTTGTGAAAGATAAGCAAGGTGATTTTATATTGTCCAACCTGTGCCTTAAGACAGTTTTAATCCTTAAACCTCTAGTTCTACTTACTATCATCACTAAACGCAGTTTGACAAGGACATGTGGCGTGTCATCTGAATTCACAGCTGAGTTGCTCAAGGGATTGTTTGTTGCAGTCCTGCATGCATGCGTGTCACAGCTTCCTATATTCAGGGATTCTGCAATCTTTATTTTCAAAGGTTTATTGTAGTTTTTGCCTGTGGCAAACATTTCTTGTAAAATTACACATTACATTGCTTCAACAAGTTATTCTTCCTTTGATTTTCTATGCAGCAGCACAACAAGCCACTTGTGAGTGACAAAGGGGCATGTTTATTAAGCTGCGCTACCTCTTAATGCGGCAGACAACATGCCGCTACCCAAACATATTAACAGATAGCACAGCGCAAATACAGATAGCGTGGTGATTTTCTGTGCTATCTGCACAAAATGTGTCAACTGCCAGAGTAGGCAGGAAATGGGTGGAGAGCGGGCATGTCTACAACACACAAGCATCAATGGGTGGCTTAATGTGCATTTGCAGCTAAAGTGGTGGTATTTGCACAAAAACACCCAAAGAAAGGTCTGAAGGCAATGATGCGTATAAAAACTTTATTCTGAGGCCCAACCTGGCCAAGTTTCGGCTGGCTAGCCTTCATCAGGAGCTTAGAAAAGTGCCAGCTACTTCTTAAAACAGTGCTTTTCAATCAGTGTGCAGCATGAGCCTCTGTCCCACCTCCACAATTATCCCCCAACGCAGGCACAGTACTACTTTTTGATTTTAAGTGGGAACTGCATGTTCAATTTTGCCGAAGATACCTCCTCCTTTTTTTGGGATTGCTATTTGCACAAAACCACTGCATTAGCTGCAAAGGCCTAATGCAGTTTAGTAAATATGCGCCTAAGAAATATTTTAAAATGTGTTAAGTACAGCTAGTAATACTTTACAGTTTTGCTTTGAATACTTTTTCACTTTCCAAAGGGAAGATTTTTTTTCTTTTGGATTAATATTCAAATTTTATTCAAAACAGCAATTACCCTTTCTATCTGTTCTGTGTCAACTTTTAATATGACTATTTAAATGCAAATTTGATTTCTTCTCTGTAATCATGTGAATGTTTAGCAGGAAAATTTTAATCTGAAATGCAATTTTGTACAAAAGCAGTAATGGAATAGTGGACTTTTCAAGATAACATTGTATATTCTCCAGCTTAGGTCCCCCTAATGCATCCTGCCCTATATCAATTAAAGAACTGACAAACAATAATGTGCAAAGAATTATTATAAGACATTTAGTATATATACCTTTCTGCAATATATTTTTGAAAAGGCATACAATTTCAGAAAATATATTTAGCAAAAACCCGACAAAACAATTCACTTTTGTTTATTTAACCCAAATCTTTTCAAGATGAAGAAGAGATGATTATTTGTCCTCAAATTATCACCAAAGGGCAAAATCTTGGGGGGAGGGGGAGGTTGGGGGTTTGGGGAAGAGGGTGCTTCCCAAGAGGGCAGCTTCTTTTATATATAGTATGGAATGTTTTCATTAATAAAGAGTGAAAGTTGTAGGTTCAAAGAGGATCAAGAGCAGATAGAAGAAATCCGGGGTGGGTAGAAGGGAGACTCAGTGGGAATTCTGCAGTTCCCAAGAGGCAAGGGGCTCTGTGGGAAGAAGCTCTGAACGGAGAGGATAGACTGGACGCAGGAATATAAAGAGGGCAAACTGATCTTGAGGAGCTGGAAGGAAGAGAAAGACCAAATTAACTAACAATATAGCTTGCGTAAAAAGAAAGAAGCAACCCAGGCAGGACTCTGCTAGTGGAAGACTGCATTGGGTGTTCTCCAAAGGATTGATGGATGAAAGAAGTAGAAAACTGAATGTGAAAAGAGGATAACCCAGGTCATAGGAGGGAGGTGGTAGGAAGGCAGAACTCATTAAGGGATCTGTCTAGGGCTGACCCTACTACTATGCAGACCAGGTATCTGCCTAGGCCTGCATGATTGGGGGAGGGGGGGCTGCAGCCTAACTTATGCAGTAAGAGAGAAGCATTTTTATTCTACTCTCAGCATGGTACAGATCCTTTCAGCTCAGGCCCAAACTGAAAACACTGCTGCACCCCACCCCCTTGCGACAGAAAATCTGTGTCATAGAGGGGCAGAACATGGTAGTAACTGAGTATGGGCCTGCGATTAAGGACCTGCGCAGTGCTGCTTTATTTCATCAGTGGGAGCAGAAGAGGTGTGACGGGATAGGTTAGCATGGAGGGGAGAAAGCAATGGATGATATACATAGGGGGGAGGGGAACTGCTCACCACCAAGAGGAAGTGGGCAGTGCAAGGCTTCTTCTTTCTCATCACTATTATTCAACATCTACATGCAACCCTTATGCAACATTATCAAGTCTTTCAATGTCAACTACATGATATATGCTGACGATGTGTTACTATATATCCCTTTCTGCATAGATAAGATTAATCTCACCCCCATAACCAACTGTTTTAATGCCATCTCAGATTGGCTACTGACTCAAAATCTCAGAATCCAGAACAAAAAAAAAAAACAGAGGTGTCTTTTCATCTCAAGGAACCCTAAGTTTACACCACCCACATTTCTTGAAGTTCAAGATGCCAAGCTGCAAGTAAAATCCCACATCCGATACCTTGGAGTGACCTTGGATCAGAATCTAGATATGAAGACCCACATAGCCAACACCGTAAGGACAATTTATTTTAAGATTCTCTCCCTCAGACACCTCCGCCAACTGATTGATCCAGATGATTTCCGTACGGTCTACCAGGATCTGGTTATACCGCACTTTGACTTCGCAAACTGTATATTACAGGGGCTCCCCCAATCTACCCTTAACCCACTTCAACTAGCATTAAACAGCGCAGCAAGAATACTCTTCGGGGTTCCAAAAGAGAACATGTAACACCTCTCCTGAAACAATTACACTGGCTCCCTATCCAAGCGAGAATTACCTTCAAGACCTTGCTTCTAGCTTTCAAAGCTCAAAAGGGCTTGCTCCTCCTTCACTTTCGGAGTTAATCCTACCAATTCCTTCCAACAGGAGTAGAAGAACCACTGAACTAAACATGCTAAGAGTTCCAAAAGAGTCCTTAAGATTACAACTCCGCAACTGTAAACCGATCCTTCAGTTTATGTGCTCCAAAGCTATGGAACACCCTCCCACCACAAATTAGAACCATCACTGACCTCTTCCAGTTTAGAAAGGCCTTGAAGCATCACCTTTTCATCAAATATTTCCCAGAAAACACAATAACACAAGATCACTCAAATAGCACCATTCCCGTTCTTAACACGCCACCTCTGCTAACCCAATAACTTTTCACACCTCTCTCTCATACTATGAAAATTATTTTAGGCTTTATTCCGTTCATATGTAAATAGCCAATGTGTTGTATTCATTGTAAATAATTTCCCCGGTTTATCCAAGTTTTTGTTCCTTGTTCTATGTAAAAAACAGATAACATGTACCTTATCTGATGTTTTCTTGTTCTATGTAAACCGCGCTGATTATAAATAGAGCGGTATATAAAAGATGTTAAATAAAATAAATAAATAAGGCTAAAGGTTTGTCTGGGGGAAGGGTACCCTTGGGTCAACCCTGGTTCTCCTGAACAGGCTGGGAAAGAAACAATATTTACTTATGTGTGTTTTCAACTTGTTTGAAGCTGAAGACTGCCAGAAATGCCAGAGTTTACTGGGATACTTAGAAAAATGAAACTTTTTGGTTCTTGTGGTGAGAGAATTATCTATTTCTCTATGCAAATATATCGCCGGCCAAAGAGACAAGGGTTCAAATCCTATAGGCATTCCTTGTGGCCTTGGGCAAGTCATTTAACCCTCCTTGCCTTAGACTGCAAGCTCTACAGGGACATACGTGCTGTACCTGATTGTAACTTGCTTTGAACTGCTACTGGAAAGGCATGAGCAAAATACTACTAAAGAAATACAATCTATGGGCCGGATATTGCACTGGGCAGGGCTAAATGCCGTAGCTGCATAGCCCTGCTCGCCAACCACTTAACCCTGGATTTTCACTTCCTCAGTGACGGAAGTGAAAATCCGGGGTTCGCCGCACAGCCAGAAAGCTGTTGAGCCTAACCGGGCAGCAGCGATTTTGGATGCTGCCTGGTTAGCCCCGGAACCTTAAAGATAGGCAAGGGTTTTCCTTGCCTATCTTTAAGGTGCAGAGCACTAACCGGGTAGCATCCAAAATCGCTGCTATCCAGTTAGTGCCATTTCCCACCTCCACGCTGCCCTGGAATGCCCCCAACAAGCCCCGTTACTACCCAGATAGCATTGGGGCACGTAGGGGATTTAATCGGGGATTTCCCAAGGCACTAGCCATGTAGGGGCCTTTGAAAATCCCTGATTGAGGCATTTACATGGTTAACATGGGCTGCTAACTGTGTAAATGCCTTCGGAAATCAAGCCCTATCTGTATATATAATTGTGGGGATGGTTTTTTGCTTCTACTAAAATTTTGATGTCAACTTTTAGGAGGACTATGCAAACCTTTAGCCTATTATTTAAAACCTGCAATTAAAAAAAAGTTATCATGATGGTTTTTACACAGGCACTTGTAGACACTTCAATACCTAATAAAGCAGACAGCTTTTAGCACATTTGGCATTGAAAGTAATTTTGTCAGAAACATATGAGAAACTGTGGTAGTCACTGCATTTCGGTAGCTAACACAAGCCTCCTCCCTCTCTAAAACTAAAGAGAAAGAGTCAATGGACCAATGTTCCCCTTCCTGCTGACATAGATACAGTATTTGAAGGCCCTGATCCCAGTATCGACATGAAAGGCCCCCCAAGCCCAGGCCCTTCACTCTCTCCCGATGTGTATTTCATGAGCTCTCAAATTCATGACCCTCCTCACCCTAAAAAGAAGCAACTCTTACCAGAAGTAACCCCTTCCCTAGAGATCCCACCAAAGCTATCATTTTGATGGTGATTCAAGAGGAAATAAGGAAAAGAGAATTATTTTTCCCTTGTGTCTCTTGCAGGTGCCAAATTTAAAATGGTACGGGAAATCAGATTTTGTAAGGAAACTTTGAGGTATGTTTACTAAATGGCGGTAGCGGACTCCATGCGATATCGGAGTTGCGGCACCATTTAGTAAACATACACCTTTGTGTGCCTAATCTGTCCAACAATTGTCAAACGAAGGAGAGGCAACAACCTTTTTTTTATAATGATTACTATTTTTCATTTAGAGTTAGTCTGAGGTATCAGGATATTTCAGTCCCGAATTTTAGTCCTCTTTTTCTGTAAGTACTGGCCTAATGGGGTAGTTCATAAGGCGTGCAAAATATTAATGTGCATTCATTTACCATTAACACGCATTATTTTAGTGCAGGTCCAATGTTATTTAATGGGACATAAGGGCCCTTTTACTGACGTGCACACTCACCTGATAACTTACCTCCATTAGTAAAATTTGCTGCTGTATTCTGAGTAATCTGCAATGTTTAAATAAGCTTTTTAGATAACCCAACATATATCACATTCCAGTAAATGTGCCATGCACAAGCGAGTGGACCACTATCCGCAATGGCCCCTGTTCCAAATAAGGCCTGAGTTGCCATGTCATATGTAATTTCAAAAACACACTCTGGATCA
This sequence comes from Ichthyophis bannanicus, assembly GCA_033557465.1. Lineage (NCBI taxonomy): Eukaryota > Metazoa > Chordata > Amphibia > Gymnophiona > Ichthyophiidae > Ichthyophis > Ichthyophis bannanicus. The sequence goes on from CM066044.1 coordinate 119,802,847, forward strand.
CATTAGAAGTCTTCCTTCCCCCCACACTTCCAGCAACACACCTAGAGACCTGTTCTCTTTCACAGTATTACAGCATCTGCAATCATACAATTTAAATTCAATTCAGACCTCTCAATAATCACCAAAATGTAAACAAATGGTTTCCTCTATATTCAATACCAGTCCTCTCTCCATCAACCATTCCTTTGCCCTCCTCAAATAGCTATTAAGCCTACCAATAGTTTGTTCTACTTCCCCTTCTAACAAAGTCAATAGTTGGATGTCATTGGCAAAAATGTATGCCATAAAATCTAATAAGACATCCTAGAGGCATCAAATAGGTGTTAAATAACAGAAGATACAGAGGGGAACAGTTTGGTAACCCAAAGCTTCTGCACTTATCACTGGGGGCATTCCCAGGATCTTTCCATGAATTTAACACAGAGACAATACACACTTATCATGCATCAAGTGCATGGCAGATATCAGGGATGAACTGACCAGAAGCTATTAAGGATGGCAGTAAGTGATTGTTGTTATCTGCTTGTGATGAAGTGTATGGAAACTCCCCATCTCCCACTGGGACTCTCCCCAGCCAAGGTCAGAACCAGTAAGGTATTGCTCTGGTAAGAGCTTAAAACCTGTCCCTTTAAGAGAATAGGCTAGAGAATGCCTATGAGGAGGGTGTGGCCAGTCCCTGGGGTTTAAACCAGGAAGCAGGAGACCCAGGGGAGAGAGGAGCCTGGGGTTCTGGAGCATACCTAAAGACCACTTGTAAAAGAGAGCCTGCTGTAAAGGTAGGAAGCATTTGAATTTATTACTGTCTGCTCAGCCTTGCTGCTTGGATTCTACTCAGTTGGGGAGACTGTTGCTGGGCTGTGCTGCCTGCAGGGCTTGCCCGTCCATTGTGCGATAATGTTGTTTGCACAGGGCCCCACGCTAACTTCATTATTGCATGACGGACAGCTGCAGAGGGAGCCGGGGAAGCCCGTGCGAGGCCCCGGCTCCCTCTGCTCAGCCGCCAGCATGAGGAGTCTTTTCCCTCGCGCTGGCAACTGTATCTGTGAAGCCGCGAATGCTGGGAGAGGAGGAAAACACTCCTCACGCTGGCGGCTGAGCAGACGGAGCCAGGGCCTCGCGCGGGCTTCCCTGGCTCCTTCTGCAGCCCCTTAGATGGCCGTGGGGCTCTTCGGAGGGGGTGGGTTTCTAGGACTGGAATCAGGCTTGATGGGGGGCTAGGATGAATCAGGCTTGATGGGGGGGGCTAGGGCTGGAATCAGGCATGATGGGGGCTAGGACTGGAATCAGGCTTGATAGGGGGGCTAGGACTGGAAATAGGCTCTGATGGTGGTGGTGGGGGGGCTAGGACTGGAATCAGGCTGGAGGGGGGGCTAGGACTGGAAATAGGCTGTGATGAGGGGCTGGAATCAGGCTGTGATTTTGGGAAACTTGGACTGGAAATGGGCTGTGATGGGGTGCTAGGACTGGAATCAGGCTGTGGTGGTGGGGTGCTAGGGACTGGAAATAGGCTGTAATGGGGGGACGGGAAATAGGCTGTTATGGGGGGGCTAAGACTGGAATCAGGCTGTGATTGGGGAAACTTGGTCTGGAAATGGGCTGTTAAGGGGGGCTAGGACTGGAAATGGGCTATGATACTGGGGAGCTAAGTCTGGAATCAGGCTGTGATGGAAACTTGGACTGGAAATGGGCTGTGATGGGGGGGATAGGACTGGAAATAGGTTGTGATGGGGGAAACTTGGTCTGGAAATGGGCTGTGATGGGGGGGGCTAGGACTGGAAATTGGCTGTGATGGAGGGCTAGGATTGGAAATGGGCTGATGAGGGGCTGGAATAGGACTGTAAATGGGCTGTGATGGGGAGTGTTGGACTGCAAATGGGTGATGGGCTGGAATAAGACTGGAAGTGGGCTAATGGGAGCTGGAATAGGGCTGGAAATGGGCGGGCTAGGATTGGAAATTGTCTGATGGGGGAGCTTGGAGTGGAAATGGGCTGATGGGGGGGCTGGAATGGGACTGGATATGGGGGGCTAGGGACTGGAAATGGGCTGAATGTGGGGGCATGGGAGAATGGGACTAGAAGGGAGCGGATGCTGGGTGGGTCTAGAACTAGAAGGAAGCTGATTTGGGGGGATGGGGATGGGGAATGAGAATGGAGAGGGGAAAATATATTTTGTGTGGGAGGGAAGAAAAATCTACAATGGGCCGGGTATTGGGAGAGTAAGTGGGGATTGAGAATGGAAGGGTGAAATTTGAGTGGATGATAAAGGAATAAGGAAAGAAATGGGGGAAAGACCAAAAGGGAAATGATCAGTATGTTATAGCAGATACAGAGAGAGAATGGAAAACATCTAAAAGAGAAGAAAGGACAAATGGACAGCTTGCAGAAGACACAAAGAAACCAGAAGGAAGTGACTGGAGCAATTGCAACTGAAAAATAATATAGCCAAACAAAAGGTAGAAAATTACTTTTTATTTTGAATTTATTAACTGGAATATGTCAGGTCTGGGAAATGTGTATCGCTAACATCTTTGCGTTTTTGATTAGTGCAAGAGGAAATTAATTTATAGTTTTATTTCTACAGAGTTGTTGTATATTTAATGTTTGTATTTGGGGTTCCCAATTTAATTATTATCTTCCTATTTCTGAATTGTGATCCCTTGTTCTTTGTGTGGTGATGGTCTATGTTCTGCATGTGTAACCAAGCTGGGGTATTCTGTTCATACAGTATCTGTTTGACAGTCCCACTTGTTCTCTTTCCCCCAGTGAGATGTATTGGTATTCTCTGCGATGTATTGGTTTAATATTTGCAGTGTTGCCTTTTGATAGGTAGGGTTTGGTGCTTTGTAAATCCTGGTAGTGCTGTTATGATACGGTGGGTTTGCTATGGGCTCTAAATGTTCAGTGTTTATAGTGCTTTCTAATGGGCCTGGCGGTTCTCACTGCAATATAGTAATGTAAAAATCTGTTAGTCTTTCTTTTTCCAGACACTCATTAAGAGGCATGTTTACTAAAAGTGCATGTTAATGTTATGCAAATATGTATGCAAATGAGGCACATTATGCAAATGAGGCCCCGCAATGAATCTCCACACATGGCCCCACACCCCCCTTGGGCTGCCCCTGGCTGCTGGAAGTGAAGAAACTTTGAAGAGTCAATTTTGTTTTGTTTTGGAAGTGTCTGCTGTGCTGGAGCAGCATTCAGCTATTCAGCAGAGTAGCCCTGCTAGGAGCAATTAAGGACTTATTACAACTGAGGAAAAGCCTTGGGCAACAGAGGGTTTAACCCTCCATGTGCCTTAAACCTCAGGAGGGCCAGGACAGTTGTCTGGATGCTTGTCCCCAGATAAAGTATATTTTCTTTAAAACCTCTCTTGACTGTGGAGTCCTGTGTCATGCTTCACACTGGCCACGTCTACCACACTGCTTTATTAAGGTGATGTAACTTACATGGGAATTAATACATGCTGAGTGTCAAGCTACCATGTTCACAATAGCATGTGCTAATTCCCACATTAATAGCTTAACACACTTTAGTGAAAGAAAAACCCTAAATTTAGGATTACAGGGCTGGCAGACTTTAAAAATAAAAAGTCTAGATGCCTAACTTTTAAAGATACTCTACCAAAAATAAAACAACTCCCAGCGGCTCTCACACCAAAATGATTGAGATGCACAAAGTATATTCTTAATTTACACAATAAGACAATGTTTTGCTTGTCGAGGAGCCCACAGGAAGTTCAACAGAAGGGACCCCTAGTGATATTCAGTCAGAAGAAGACACATCAAAATTAAGACAAAGAAATAAGAAAAGCTTTTTTCTTCAGAGGGGCAACCCCAAAGGCCACAGGGGATATCCAGGTACCTGGCGGTGAGAGTAGATTCACAGCCCCGAACTAAGACACAAATTGACCTGTCACACACCTGTACTGCTGCCAGAATCCACAGTGATTAATCTTTCTCAAAGGGTTTTGACAACATCCCAAGAAGCAGTTTTAAACAGCTGTTTATCTTTCGTCCCCTCTAATCAGCATGATCCCTTCCAGGCACGGCTGGACATACATCGCCTTCTGTGTACATTACAGATTAAATTATTTTTTGCAAATCGAATGATCAATACCCATGTGAGAGAACCCCAACAATTGCCTTTCTGCCCCCGTTCCCAATGCCCCCATTCCCCCGGACCTTTGGACACCTGTATTGTAACTTTTAGGGATTTGGTCTTAAAGGACCTTGAAAATACAGAAACAAGAGCAAAGAGGGGGGTGGTGTTTCAACAATGTATCTCCCATGAAGTGGGAGGTCTTAGAACAACTACGTCTTCATCTTCTGATGTGCTTAAACCAGCGGACAAAGGGGTCTCCATTGTGGTTCAACAGCTAGGAAAACTACTATGCGGAAGTTATGTCAGATCCAGCACCAGAACTTCAAAGACATATATTATGCATTTTACAACAGGCACTTGATGAGAACATCCTTACATCATAGGAGCATTGGTTCCTGAGGTTCACAATCCAAGGGTGCCAGTGTTTTACATGGTCCCCAAAGTCCATAAAACACTGCAGTCACCTCCTGGTCGCCCCATAGTGTCCAGCAAGCGCTCCCTATTTAACCATTATCTAATTTTTTTTATTATTGTTTACAAACTGTGGTCCAACAATCAGGTTGTATATTCAAGATACATCTCATTTCCTTCAAAGAATGATACAACAGGAGTCATGGCCAGAAAAGATAATATTGGCCACATTTGATATAGTTGTTTTATATACCAATATACCACAGGCACATAGCCTGGCCTTAATACATGAAATTTTGGCTCAGCGTTCCAGCACTGAGTGTGTCACTAGCCCACTCTTTATTTCTATAGCTGAAATAATACGAAAAATTATTTTTGTTTTGCAACAAATTACTAAGTACAAATACATGGGATTGCAATGGGTGCCAAGTGCGGTCCCAAGTGTCACTAAATTCTATGTGATAGCCTTTACGGCTCGGAATGGTACAAATATATAGGTCTTTGGGTGAGGTTCATAGATTATGTCTTTTGTATTTGGTTGGACACTGAAAACACATTGGAGAAATTTTCAATTTGGTTGAATACTATTGACTCGTGTTTACAATTGATGATGTCTAAGTCCCCAATGCAACTGCCATTTTTGGATGTGGTGGTAAAATGTGAGAATGGAATTTTATCTACATCACTGTATTGGAAATCAGTTGACCAGAATAAACTCGTTCACTTTAACAGTCACCATCCTTAATAGGTGCGCTCCTTGGGGCAGTTCCTCTGGGGGCGGCATCATCCTTTTTCTGGTTGCACTTCTTCTCTACCTATTGGGATCATCACCCTGACCCGCACATCCCCTGTCTCAAGGTTGCCTCTGGCCTACCTCCACTCAGGTGAGTTCGCTATTCTCCTCTCACACTTCCTCTCTGGACCTTGCTTCACCTCTCATTAATTTTCCGATGGCCACTATTCCAGTGCTCTGGGGCAATCATCCTACTTCATTCACCAGGCCTCCTGGATTCCATAGCGCCATTTACCATCCCTCTATAAACCTTCTTCCCTGTACATCTGCCATTCACTCCCACCCTTTGCCCTCTTCGGCTTCTCCTAGCCACTTCTGTCTTCGTTTTGGCCTCTTGAACTGCCATTCTCTGAGGTCTAAAACATTACTTCTCTCGGATCTTGTCTCCCGTGAGTCTCTGGATATCTTTCTACTCACTGAAACCTGGTTAAAAGATGGGTAAGATGCACTTCTGGCTCGTTGTCTCCCCCCTGGTTTCACTGCCATTTCCGTTCCTCATGTTGGTCGTGCTGGGGGTGGCGTTGCTGCTCTCCTTCGCTCCTCTATTTCTTTCACTCCTCTTACGTCTCCTCTATTGCGCTATCCTGAAGCTTTGTTCTTTCAACTCCATCTGGCCTCCTATGCATCTTCTCCTTATTTATTCCCCTCCAGCTTTACGCCTTGATCTCTGGGATTCTCTTCTGTCATCAATCACTGATCTATCCCTAGCTTTCCCTCGCTTGCTTATTGCAGGTGATTTCAACTTGCATCTGGATTCCCCAGTTTTTCACTAGAGGACCACTGCTTTCTCTTCTCTTCTTCACGATCTGTCTTTTATTCAGCATGTCCCTTTTCCAACCCACACCACAGGTCATACTGTCGATCTTCTCTTCTCTCCATCTGCTGCCACTTATCGTCTCCAGTCTCTCTGTGCCTTTCCTCTCCCTTGGACTGATCACTACTGCCTCACCTTTCAGTGTCTCCTCTCTTTAGCCATCTCTCCTCCCTCTCCTCCAACTTCTTTCCTTCCTATCTCCACTACCCCACATTGTACTTGCCGCATAACCTCTCTGACCCTCCAGCAATTTCCTCCTGCAGGGGATCTCCTACCCTCTGGATTTCCCTTACTTTCACCTAACTCCCAAGCTTCCTTCTGGTTTTCTTCTCTTTCTGCTGCCCTCGATCGTGTAGCCACCCCTTCGCTCCCGACCACCTTCCCACTGCCCTTCACAACCTTGTTACCACAGTGGTCATCACCTCCTCCGCACACAGCTACGCTGTGCTGAGCGCCTGTGGCGCAAAGCACCTTCTTCCTCCACACTTTCACGTTTCAGAACCGAACATGCCCATTATTGATCTCAGGTGCACAAAGCTAAACGAGACTATTTTTCAACTGCTATCTCTTCAGCACCTAATCAGACCCGTCATCTCGACACTGTCCTCCAGTTTCTTACATCCCTTCAGCCCGGTTTCAATCCACCTCCCTCCCTCTCCTCCCTTTCTCCCTCTCAGTTAGCAACCCACTTTAGCACCAAGGTACTTGATCTTAGACAATCTTTGCCCCACTGCCTCCCTCCTATCTCTGATTCACAGCCTTGTTCCCCTCCTCCTGATTCCCAATTATCCCACTCTGGCACTCATTCCATTCAATTACCACCTCCAAGCTCATTGCAATAATTTCCTCTTCAAAGAAAACCTTTTGCTCCTTGGACCCCATTCCTTCCACTTGGTTATTTTTTCCCTCTTTCTCTCTCATCCCTCCTGTTCTTACCATGATTAACTACAGTCTCTCCATGGGTGTCTTTCCTCATTCCTGGAAACATTCCTTGGCCTGTCCCATCTATAAAAAGTCTTCACTTGACCCTACGATCCCCGCTCACTATTGTCCAGTGTCCAATCTTTCTTTTCCTCTCTAAAATTCTAGAAAAGGTTGTATTCTCACAGCGTCTTCTCACCTTGAAACCACTCACTTTCTTCACCCTCGCCAGTCTGGTTTCTGGCCTGGCCACAGTGTGGAGACGGTTCTTCTGGGATTTCTTAATTAACTTTATGTTGCACATGAGCACGGTAACTACTCTGTGGCGGTGTCCTTAGATCTTTCTGCTGCCTTTGATCTCGTTGACCACTCCCTTCTCCTGGCCCACTTATGTGAGGCGGGTCTCTGCAGCACGGTTCTTCATTGGTTTCATTCCTTCCTCTGCTCAAGCTCTTTCTCGGTTCTCTCTCTTTCCACCCTAGCAACTTCCTCCGAGCCTTTCCCCCTCCCCTGTGGTGTTCCACAGGGCTCAGTACTGGCCCCCCTCCTCTTTAACATTTTTCTTTCACCTCTTGCTTTACTGGTTCAACAACATGGGATTTCCGCTTTCTACTATGCTGATGATCTGGTTCTCCTGCATCATACTTCTCCACTCCATCCCGATCTCACCACTCTCAATGCCTGCCTTTCTGCAGTCGCTGACTGGCTCACTACCCACTGTCTACATCTCAACCTAACGAAACTCTCGCCATTTGGTTCACACACGGTAGCCTCCCTCCTCCAATTGCACCTTCTCTCTCTGGCTCACCTATTCCCCTGGTATCTTCCTTTTGTTACCTGGGTGTTTTCTTCGACTCTGATCTGTCCTTTCGGGATCACATTTTCTCATGTTTCCAAAACATCATTTTTCTTCCTCCATCAAATTCGTGCTATCCGTCCCTTTCTCACTTCACAGGCACTCACTACCCTTCTCTTATCCCTGGTCATGTCCCGCATTGATTTCTGTAACTCTGTTCTGGTTGGGCTTTCCTCTTCACAACTTTATCACTTACAACGGATTCAGAATACCACTGCTCAGCTTATTTCTCACTCCTCTCCTCGCTATCACGTCACGCCTCTTCTTATTCATCTTCATTGGCTTCCCATTAAATTCCAAATTCACTACAAAGTCCTTTCACTTGTCCACCAGGTCCTTTACACTCACTCTTCTCAATATCTGGCTGATGTCATTCATTTCCATACCCCTACTCGCACATTACGATCATTGCATCTCAATCTTCCCTCCCCTTCACGAGCCCACCTTCAGTCCACCCACTCCTCTGCCTTCTTTTTCATTGGTCCCGCCCTCTGGAACTCTTCACCCTCCTCTATCCGGCTTGAACAACACCACACCACCTTTAAGAGCAGCCTGAAAACCCACCTCTTTACCTTTGCTTTCGACCTCCCCGCCCCCTCTGTGTAATCCTTCTATCCCTGTCCCCTCTCCACTTCCTCTCCTCTTTTGTCTCATATGACTTCGCTGTTTTGCTTTCCAATCCATTATTGTAACTTCCTTTCCACTTTCCACCTTTGGCTTTCTGTACCTTTATTTTTGTAAACCACTTTGATGTTGCTGTTTAGTGGTATATTAAGCAAATAAACAAAAACATAATCATAAACATCCCTATAAATTGAAGAAAGCCTGCCCATAGGGCAATTTGTGAGGGTGTGCCAGATATGCTCCACAGATCATGACTTCATTATTCAGGTTAATAATAGGTTACTCCAGAGAGGATCCCAAGCAGGTATTGATTCAACTTACCTTTGGGCCAAATATGCTCATTGGCCCCTTTTATTACAAAAGAACTGCAAGGAAATATGGACAAACAAATATGTGTTCTCCAGTATTCAGATCAGTGGCAAAAACTAGCAGGGAGCATTCATAAGCACTGGCACATCCTAGCTTTGCATACGGTCTTTCAAGCAGGACCCTGTATAGTTTTCTCCCATGCTCGAAACTTGAGGGATATCCTGGTTACGTCTGATTTTCTGAAGCAAGGCCTGGAGAGGCAAGTAAGAGGACATCACAGCCCCAGTGGGCACTGTAATATGTGTGCTACATCATTTGACATTGACTTCTGGACAGATCCTATGAAGGATATAAAGTACCCCCTAAGACGGAATAGTGACTATCAGACTTCATGGGTAGTTTATGTTATAGTCTGCCTTTGTGCACGGGCGTATGTCAGTAGAACTTGCCGCCCTGTTAAATCCTGTCTTAATAATGAAGTGTTGACACGCACCTATTGTTCAGCATTGTGTAGATCATCAACACTGTTGGCAAGATCTTCAATGGCTAGTCATTGATGGGATCGAGGACCTTCAAGCCGGCTAGGCAGAACAGCACCTGGCTCAGCTGGAACAAAAGTGGATCTTCAAGCTGAATGCCATCCATCCCATAGGACTAAACAAATTTTTGGATTGGATGACAGCAGTTGGAATTGATGACCTGCTCACAAGCCGCTGCTATTGGGGTGTTACCCCTTAGTAATGATTGATCTGTGAGGTTGAGCAATTACTGGCTGGGCATTCATTTGTCTGTTCCTGTTGCTTTCCATTTTAAAGCCTCCAATTGAGGTGCGCTAATATTCCGAAAGGGGTTTTGGTTTGTCTGCTTAGTCCTAGTCCTGAAGCAGCCTGTAGAGAGAGGCAAAACTTGAGTCGATGGCTATACAGCAGGGACATCGAGCTCTGATGAGGATTGGGCATCATTAAATACCAGCTAAGTACTTTTGAGATTTTAAATGCATTAAAAAAATTATAAAAAAACTAGATGGTAGCCTATGATTGAAAGTACGGTGGTTTTAAAAGTCAGAAAACTGCAGTGTGAAACATTCCACAAGCGCAACTCTGCCCCCCCCCCCCCTACTACTGAGGCCAGTCCCCCATTACCTCAACGGTAGGGTGGGAGATTTACATTTTGAAAATAAATAGGTAGGTCTCTGGTGCCCTGTTGAATTCCCCCTTCCCCTCTGTTGGTTAAACAGAGTGTGTTGTTCACCCTGGCTCTTAGTATAGTTGTGTAACTGTTAAAGATAGGCATCTAGACCTTTTGAAATTGGTTTGTGTGTTGTTTGGTTATTTGACTTTATTTGAAACTTTTTAAAAGTATTTTCTTGTATAATACATTTTATAATTCCACAATGGTAATGTATTAGCTATGCAAAATACAAATATAATGTGTGCCTTTGAGTCAATGCTGACTCTTGGTAATCCAGCAGCTCCTGGGTTTTCTTGGCAGTGTGACTGGAAGTAGATGGCCAGGCCTTTCTTCTGAGGTAATGGAGAGTTAAGCAACTTGCCCAAGGTCAGCTAGTGGGAATCAAACCATGCTTTCTTGGTTACCAAGCCAGTTCTCTAACCATTAGGCTACTCCTCTGGATTGGTTAGTTTACAAAAATTGTTCCATGAGCAGCCATCTACTGCGCTATGAGAACTTGTGTTTACCTACATTCACACCTGTTACAGGCTAGTTTGCCGAAAACCCAGCTAAGTCAGGTCACTTTGCAATAAAACATTGATTGGACCTTGTTTTGCTGTGTGTCTACCTCCATTTCTGCTCATTTTTGGTTTGTTCACCTAGGGTAAAACACCGGCTTTCCCCAAATCTACCTGGTTAATCATGGTTTATGGATTTTTCTTTGAGGAAGTTATCCAAACCTACAGTAGCTATGCTAACTGCTTTTAATTCATTCTTTGACAATGAATTCCAGAGTTTATTTATACAATGAGTGAAGACAACTGTATGAAACTAGTTATCAATATGTAAATAGCTGCTAATGGGGGAAAATCTTTGAACAAAAAATATATTTCTGAGAAGTTATTTCTTGAGCCCTCCACGTAGGAGAATAAGTTGAGTGCTGTTTGCCATGCTTCCTGAGCTATTAATGAAGTTTGTTTCATTGCAATTAATCACTTTGTATTGGTTTTCCTTTTGTTCTTGTAAGTGTTACTAAATGAGCATAATGTTTTGTTTATTCATTGCCACTCAGGTTGAAGCCTGCTGGATCATTAATCTAACTTTTCAAGGTTAACCTCACTTTATGCTGAAATAGCCTTTTATGGGGCAAGCTTCAAGGTTTTTGTGAGACTTGTGCATAACCTCATTTTTGACATTTTAGCAACACATCCTTTTTGAAATATGGCTGGCTCTAATCTTTCTTTTATTCATAACAATAAAGATAATATATATTAAAGAGCTTTGTGATCTGTAAGGACTGAGATGATAAGCAGTTAGTAGGGGGGGGGGGGAAGCAGGTATTTTTACTTCTACTATTCGACTGCAGCATGTATTTCACAAAGAGATTGAACCAGGAAACGGTATAATACCACTTAAGAAATTTTATAATTGGCTTGTAAGCTCAACTATGGGTCCACCATTCAGCTGATGATGATAAAACCAAAACTTAAAACTAAATATTAATAGAACAATTATGGTTGCTATCTTTTTAATCTAGTGCTATACCACAGATTTTATGTATACCTACAATTTTACAGGTCAATTTTAATACTGACCCTGGTGATTAAGAAGAATTCCAAATATTCAGTGCTGGTATCCAGATAGTAGCCACTCTGAATATCCAGATAGAGCAGCGACTGTGGGCATAAGAACATAAGATATGCTATACTGGGTCAGACCAAGGTCCATCAAGCCCAGTATCCTGTTTCCAACAGTGGCCATTCTAGGTCATATGTATCTAGCAGTTTCCCCAAAAGACACAGGTGCCACAATGCTTGTACTGGGTCAAGTATTGATATCCTGGGTCCCTTCTTAATAATGGTTTATGGACCTTTCCTCCAGGAACTTGTCCAAACCTTTTTTAAACCTAGCTACACTAATAGCCTTTACTACATCCTCCGGTAACAAATTCCAGAGTTTGATTACACGTTGAGTGAAGAAATATTTTCTTTTAATAGTCTTAAATAGTTTACCCTGTAGCTTCATTGCATGTCCCCTAATCTTTCTATATTCTGATAATGTAAACAATCGATCTACGTTTACCCGTTCCACTCCGTTCATTAATTTATAGACTTCTATCATAGCCGTCTCTTTTCCAGGTTAAAGAGCCCTAACCTTTTTAGCCTTTCTTCATAGGAGTATCCTTCCATCCCCTTTACCATTTTTGTGGCTCTTCTCTGAACCTTTTCTAATAACGTTATATCCTTTTTAAGATAAGGCGACCAGAATTGCACACAATATTCAAGGTGCGGTCTCACCATGGAATGATATAGAGGCATTATAATATCTTTTGTATTATTTTCCATTCCTTTCCTTATGATACCTAGCATTCTATTTGCTCTCTTGGCCGCTGCTGCACACTGGGCCGAGGGTTTTAACATGTTATCCACAATGATGCCTAAATCTTTTTCCTGGGTGGTGGTTCCTAATGTGGAACCTTGCATCGTGTAACCATAGTTTGGGTTGTTTTTCCCTAGGTGCATAACTTTGCACTTGTCCACATTAAATTTCATCTGCCATTTTGATGCCCAGTCTTCCAATTTATCCTCTTGCAATTTTCCACAATCCTCTTGGGTTTTAACAACTTTAAATAGTTTTGTGTCATCTGTGGAGTGGGAGAGATAGACGGAAATCAATTGTTTACTCTGTCAAAAAATACATGGGGACAAACCATGAATTTACAAAGTAGTTTATTTAAAATATATAGGAGAAAATATTTTTTTCTCAACATATAATTAGCCTTTGGAATTCATTGCCAGCAGATGTCATAAAAGCAGTTAATGTAGTTGTTTTGAAAAACGTTTTAGCTAAAATTCCTGGACAAAAACTCCATAAACAGTTATAAAACTACTCCAAGAGAAAACTATTGCTTATCCCTAGGGATAAGAAGCATGGAATTTTGACATGAGTTGGCCATTATTGGAAAAACATGACAGTATGGCAGTTCTTATGCTCTTATGTAATATTAATCAGTTAATTGTTGTAAGTCCATGTATCATGTGGTTACTGCAGTCAGCACCAGGAGACTTCAAATGGTGCAAAAAATGCTATGAAGCTTATATATCAAGCATAAGAATTTGACCATGTGACTCTGAGAGAAAAAATGGATGCCAAGTTTAGAAGAGTCTTGTTGCTAAGAGTACTCATGAAAGTAGAATTTACTGGGCAATAGATATGTATGTAAGGAAAGTAAATAAAAACAAGAGGAAAAGGAAACCTATTTGGTTCTCCAAAGAAGTGACTGCACAAATAAAGGCAAAAAACACAGCTTTCACAAAACTCAAAAGTTTGCAAACAGAGGAACACAAAAAGAAAACAAGATAATACTAAAAGAGACAAAAAGATAAATAAAGATAGCAAAATCAAAGGCAGAAGAAAAGATGGCTAAAGATGTGAAGTGTGGCGACAAAACATTTCCCGGCATCTTCGGGAGAGGAGGAAAATCAGAGGTGGAATTGCAGGACTCAAAAGTGCTGGGAACGGACTTGTGGAAAGTGACACTGAAAAAGTGAAAATGCTAAATAAACACTTCTGCTCTGTTTTTACTAGAGAAAATCCTGGAGAAGAACCACCTGTGATTGACAAATATACAAATGAGAATGGAATAGATACCACACCATTCACAGAAGATGATGTGTTAGAGCAGCTTGCAAAACTAAAAGTGGCCAAGGCCATGGGACTGGATGGGATACATCCCAGGATATTAAAAGAGCTCAGAAAGGTTCTTGCAGGGCTGTTAAAGGATGTTTTTAATAGATCCTTCAAGTTCCAAAGGACTGGAGAAGGGCTGATGTGGTACCTCTTCACAAAAGTGGCAGTAGGGAAGAAGTGACAAACTACAGGCCAGTAAGCCTTACCTTAGTGGCAGGAAAAGTAATGGAGGCACTCTTGAAAGAGCGAATAGTGGACTTCTTCGAAACCAACAGGTTGCATGATCAGAGGCAACATGGTTTTACCAAAGGACAATCTTGCCAAATAAATCAGATTGAGTTCTTTGACTGGGTGACTAGAGAACTAGATCAAGGGTATGCGATGGATGTGATCTATCTAGATTTCAGCAAAGCCTTTGATATTCTTCCTCATAGAAGGCTTATCAATAAACTCAACAGCTTGGGGGTGGGTTCCAAGGTGGTGAACTGGATCAGAAATTGGTTGACTGTCAGACAACAGAAGGTGACGGTAAACAGAAACTCACTTGGATAAAAGGAAGGTAATTAGTGGTGTGCCCCAGGGTTCAGTCCTAGGACCGGTACTGTTCAATGTATTTGTAAGTGATATTGCTGAAGGACTGAATGGAAAAGTGTCTTTTTGCAGATGACACAAACATTTGCAACAGAGTGGACTCCCCTGAGGGAGTGGATAACATGAGGAAAGAATTACAAAAGCTGGAAGAATGGTCTTATGCTTGGCAGTTAAGATTTAATGTGAAAAAGTGCAGTGTCATGCACTTGGGAAACAGAAATCCAAGGGAATTGTACGTCAGAGGGGGGCAAAAGGTTGGTGTGCACAAACCAGGAGAAGGACCTCGGAGTGACTGTTTCTGAGGATCTCAAGGTGGCGAAAAGCCAGAAGGATGCTGGGTTGCATACTGAGAGGAATTACCAGCAGAAAGGAGGAGGTACTAATGCCACTGTACAAGTCGCTGTTGAGGCCAGCCTTGGAATATTGTGTTCAGTTTTGGAGACCATATCTCGCAAAGGACATAAAAAGGCTGGAAACAAGAAGGCGACCAAAATGATTTGGAGGCTGCGTCAGAAGACTATTGAGAAGAGACTTGAAGACTTAAATATGTCAGGAAATACTTTTTCACCGAAAGGATGGTAAATGCGTGGAATGCCCTCCTTATGGAAGTGGTGGGGGCAAATACTGTGACAGAATTCAAAATGGCATGGGACAGATACAGTGGATCCCTTTATAAAATCAAAATAAACATAACTATCTCTTATGAGGTGTGACAAGAAAGAAACGAGACTGTCCTATAAACGTTTTATTACAAAATCTACAGAGAAATTATGCATTGTCCCCTTCAAAGTAATCCTCCCCAGAGTTAATTCACTTCTGCATTCGCTTCTGCCACATATGGAAGCACTCAGTAAAGTCCTCCTCCTTGAGGTCCCTCAGCTCCCTCAACACAATGGCCTTGATCTCTTCTACAGAGGCAAAATGAGTTCCTTTGAACACAGTCTTCATCCTCGGGAAGAGCCAGAAGTCGCACGGTGCGAGATCTGGGGAATAAGGAGGGTGGTCGAGAGTTGTGATCTGTTTGTTGGCGAAGAATTGCCTCACACTGAGTGTGGTGTGTGCAGGTGTGTTGTCGTGGTGGAGCAGCCACGACTTGTCTCTCCACAGAGCCTGCCTGCTGCACCAAACCTGGTCATGGAGGCAATTGAGGACCTGCTGATAGAAGTGCTGGTTGACTATCTGACCCTCAAGCACAAACTCATGATGGACCACTCCCTTATGGTCAAAGAAGGTGACAGTCGAGTCTTCCACTGCAGGCTCTGTCTTGCTTTCAGGGTCATACTGGAAGACCCAAGTCTTGTCTCCTGTGATGACTCAGCCAATGAACTCTGGATCTTCTCCGATCTTCTCTAGCAAGTCTCAACAAACATTGACCCGGTGCTCCTTCTGGTCATCCGATAAAAGCTTGGGCACCATCTTGGTTCACACCTTCCACATCCCCAGCTCCTGCACCAAGATTGTCCTCACTAATTCCTTGTTCAGGCTGAGCTCCTCAGCTATCATCCGTGCCATCAATCTGTGATCACTCTGCACCAGCTGGTTCACTCTGTCAGTGTTCTCAGCTGTCTTTATAGTGGAAGGCTGTCCTGACTTGGGGTCATCCTCCACCTCCTCGTGGCCAGTCTTGAAGCATTTGTGCCACTCGAAGACGCGTGGCCTTCTCCATAAGCCTTTTGGATAAGTTGGAGACACTCAGTTGGGCCCTTCTCCAACTTAACCAGACATTTCAAGTTGATTCTTTGCTCCATATTTCTGCCACCTCCAGTTGTGTGACAAAGTGATGGAGCAGTGTGCTACAGAAAACCTGAAAAAGAAAAACAGTGAGAGAGATGAAAAATATTATATCAGAAAGGTGGTGAGATGTTGCACAACCCAGTGACATAAGCGGTTAGCCAAATGGCATTGAGTCATTGGCATGGCTGTCACAGTCTCGTTTCTTTTTTATCACACCTCATATATCTCAGCAAATAGGAGTGACCTACACGGAGCGGTCGGTACACCCCTGCACCCCTAAGCAAAGGCATGGGGAGGGGTGACCTGCACAGAGTGACAGGTGCACCTACTCTTGCCGCCTTGCTGGGCAGACTAGATGGACCATACTTGTCTTTATCTGCCATCATATACTATGTTACTATGGCTTTTGAGGCTGCTTATAATGGTCTACTGCACTATTCATACTCATCAAGTACAGTCATTCCTTATGCTCCTATCAGATATTTGAGGTCAACTTAAAATAATTTCCTGATTGTACACTAACCTTTTAGAATAGAATAGAACATTGTAGAAGGTTCTCCTTCGCTTGTGCTGCTCCCATTTTGTGGAATTCTGTGCCACATTGGAACAGGAAACAGACTTCCCTGCAAAATTCAAAGAGCTCAAAACATGTCTTTCTGCCATGATTTATGGACACAGTCTAACAAAGTTGTGGCAATCAACTGTTCATTATTCTCCTTCCCTTTGTTTTTACTATATTCTATTTTATAAACTGTAGCTTTTTCCTAGCGTTTCCTTATTCTGTTATCTATTGTTTTGTTTTATTGTACTTCTCTTTTTTTCATAGTACACTGTCTAGGTTTTTGACTATCGTTAGTATATTAAATTAAATACATGTAAATGTATCTAAATCTATCTCATGCATATTCATTATGGGTGTCCAGAAAATACAAACCACTTGTGTCCCTTGAGGACTGTCAGTGCTGATATAGGCCGATTTCTTATGGTATTAGGAAGTATTAATTTTAAAACAAATCAGTTCCAAGGACCAGCTTATGAAGCACTCTACAAATCACTTTTCTCTTCTTAAAGTGAATTCCACCAATTTCTATTATCTATCACGCAACCAATTTTAATCCAGTTCACCACCATTGGACCCATTCCTGGGCTGTTCATTTTTGATATGTTGCTCCTAATTTGTCGAATAGTATCAATAAGTTTGCAGAAAGCCAAATAAACCATATCCAGTGCAAGCTCTTGATTTAATTGTCTAGTGAAAAAAAAATCAAATTTGTTTGACATAATTTGATACAGGAAAGTTTCTCACACTGTCTAGGATCCCACAGGTTCGTACTTTTCTATTCTTTCCTTCATAGTATACTATTATTTTCTTCTTTAGAACTTTCATAAACTTCTGCATCACCAAGGTAAAACTAGCCAACCTGTAATTTCCAAGCTCTACTCTCTTGCCACTTTTTATTAAGAGGGACCATATCCATCCTTCTCCAGTCCCATACTGTATTCTGACGTGTAGTCAATTTTTAAAGTATATAACTCAGAGTGTTGTTATGTGGCGCACAAAAATTTAACCTTCCTTCAAAAGCTGCACACAGCTGATATTTTATGCGCACGCAGCCTACTGAAAATTAGAGGGAACATTGCATGGGACCAATCCAATCTTTGAAGATCTATTGAACAAGTATTTCAGTGGATGCACCAGAACCTCTGAGCTCACCGAATGTGCCAGGATGCATCTCATACGGCACCAAGACTCTCTCTAGATTCAGTATGGCTAGTTCCACATACTCTTCTGTCATATTTACCCTACTGCCATGAGTACTCTTACCAACAAGACTCTTCTAAAATGAATACTTAAGTTAGCATTACTACTTTTTTACACACATCTTGCCTCCTCTCGGTCTTTCAATTCTACCTCTTGCCTTCCATCTTTCACTGATATAATTGGAAAGTCTTGTCACCTTACTTTAAGTATTCAGCTATCTTTCCCTTCCACTTGCACTTTTGTTGTCCTTATTTATTTCCTTGTCTCTTTCAGCTTTACTTGATATTGTTTCCTATGTAATTCATTTTGACTTTTCAGACCTTGAAAGGAAAGGAGAGGAAATCATTCAGTTGATTCTTATAACCTAAAGTATACTGTAGGAATGTTCATTTGTGAGTGCCTAATCTGTTTGGGTGCCTAAAAATGCAAAATGTGCTCATATCTCTTCTATGCATGTATACCTGTGAATTAACACATGCATGACCGATTTTCATGCTTTAAAAAGGTATAGTGCACATACAATGTGTGCTTAAAGAACAAAAATATGACATGAACATGACGAATGCTCAAAAATAAAAATAAATTGTTTTAAATCAGCACAAACCCAACTGTTTGTTTTTGGCCTTGTACACCCTTAAGATAGTGGGATGTTATCATGATGATTTTTATCATAATCACAAGTGGTCACTAATGCAGTTAGTTTTCTTCTAAAAATCCATTTTCATTGATTGATCTCATCATTTCTTAATGATAGTCCAAGACATCATATGATAAAAAATATATATACTTGAATGCTAACCTTTTTCCCCATACTTCTTAGGTCATCGTTTTGGAGAACAATAGGAGTTTCCTTTTCTTACATCTTTTCCTGACAAATAGATTTTTTTGTCATTATTACACCTCTTAGTTTAGACCATTGAGTTCCTACACATGCAATTTCCCTATGAAATTACAATTTGTACCTGAGGACTTTGCATCTCAGTATGCTGTCTAGGAATTGCCCCTTTATGTTTGAACCATTATGATGATGCCCTCTTGTAGTCCATACTGTACTAGCATATCAAAAGCTGATTTCAATGGCAACAATTAAAAAGAAGACCATCCAGTCCATTTAGTAGTCTCACTGATAAGGATGCTTCCCAGATTCAAACCACAAATTATGGCCACCTACAAGATTTTTCCCAATTCAGTACAGTCTTTTGTCTTCCCTTTTGCACTCTGTTTTCTATATGTAGCAGTATATACATCTCCAGTTCTCAAACCTGCCCTGATGTACCCCTAGCCAATCATGTTTTTCAGGATATCTACACTGAATATGCATGAGAGAGCTTTGTCTCATGCATATTCATTAAGGATATCCTGAAAACCTGAATGGATAGGGGGTACATCAGGAGAGAGAGTTGAGAACCACCGTTATAGAGCGATGGTCTTTCCCATGTTTAAACACTGAATATTCATGGATGCCACTGCTAGATACTCCAATGCTAGCTGGCTAGCACTGGGGCATTCTGGGGGCGGAAAGGAGGTGGCACCTGGGGATAACTAGCTAGAGTCGATATTTAGCCGCTAACTAGTTATCCCACAGCAGCAAAAGTTAGGCATTTTAACACTAGAAGCCTCAAAAGGCATTTTACCTAGAAACCCCAAAGTGTGTCAATTGACGCATTATCACGACGACTGTGTTTAGCATGAAATCCAGATGTGAATTAATGTGAAGTTACTTATTTGTTAAATACGTGCAGTATGTGACGTCATTATATGACATCATCGTGTTTATTGTTTGTAATATCAGAGTAAAACTGTAAATAGTGATTGAGATGCGCCACCTAGTAGGAATATGAATTTATACCTAGAAGCCCCAAAGTACGTCAATTGATGCATCCAAGACAATTGAGTGCATCAATTGACGTACTTTGGGGCTTCTAGGTATAAATTCATTTTCCCGCTAGGTGATGCATCTGTCATTAATTTTCGATGCACATATTTGAACATCTTGACCTTGCTAACAAAGTCATGAAACATGACTGACATGGTTCTAGCAGTGGCGCTGGTATACAACTTCGAAGATGCATTTGCGTCAATTGATGCACTTTGGGGCAGGCCTGGTTAGCTTTCACAACAACAGTTAGGCCAGCCTTTCCGGTGCCTAATTTCCACTACTGAGTGATAACTGGGCAGCGGCTGAATATCACTGCTGCCCATTTATCTCTGAGTGGCACCCTCAGAATATCCCCAGAATGCCCTGATGCTTGCATCGGGGTGCCTAATGTCAGTACCCGGGGATCCCAGTGATCATGATTAAAGTGGATATCCGATCTGCTAGCTATGTTCATCATGTTAAATAATGGGCCCTAAGAATCCTGTGTGCTTATTGCATGCCTTCTTATACTCTGTTACTGCTGTACAGTAGTTACCACCCCCCACCCCAGAAGAGCATTCTAGGTTTCCAGCACCCTTTCCATGGAGAAAAAAAAATTCTGGTGTTTTTCCCCAGTCTAACTTTTCAAACTCTAATGACTCCCTTATACTAGAATATTCTTGCTCTTGAAATATTCTAGAATATTCTTACCCTTTTTGTATATGATTATTATCTTCCAGGTATTTGGATGTTTCAGTCACCTCTCTCTTCCAATTATTCCTCAGGGTTCTATGGGCCACATTCACAAATGTCCTGGTGAGATGTGCAGCCCCGCAAGCAACCTGGACGCCATTCCCCCTCCTGTCCTCTCTGCACATCTTGTGCTGTAAGACGGAGAGAGCTGGTGGGGGGGGGGAGGGAGCAGGGTCTGAGCAGAGCAGGGACTCACTGCTAGGCCCGTAGGGACACACTACTTATACCACCTTAGAGGTAGTATAAGCAGTGAAAACCTAGCCTTCGGGGCCGGGTGCAGGGGGTCCCAGCCACCTGACCCAGGCCACAGCAGGCCAGCCATGGCTTGGGCAGTGGGGATAAGGGGGACCGGAGCTGTGAATGTCGGGGACACCTGTGGGGAGAATGTCCCTGCAGGCGGCAGTGGCATCTGGGCCATCCACGGGCATGATTCTGGCTGCTGCAGGAACGTTTTCTTCCCACGGACCACAATCAGCTCCAAATGGGCCCATCTTGCCTGGAGCCATCTGGACGGCCAGATGCACTCCTACAAGTATCAGGCTCCATGTGTTTAGATTTCTAGCAGAGAATAAGTGTGTTTTGCATGCATAAATTGGCTATTTCAAACTTGCCTACCCTTTGCAGAGAGGAAAATACTCACTTTTCACAATGTCCAAACTTTTCTGTACATTTAATGGAGGCATCCTTGGGGGGGAGGGGGGCAGAATGAAAATTGCAACGATATAGTTAGATAAATTGTTATTATGATAGACTTTGGGTAAACAACATGGAATCTTTCTACTTTATGGATCCTGCCAGATACTTCTGGACCGGTCACTTTTGGAAAGGGAATGCTGGGCTTAATGGACCTTTGGTCTGACCCAGTAATGCAATTCTTATGCTCTTATTTTCAAAAGTATACATATAATTTGCTCAAAAAAGAGTACTTGTAGAAGTAAAAGGTGCACATATTTGAGTTTTGTTTAGGAAAGCTAATTTTCTTATTGATTATTAGGGAAAGAGTTTCTTTAATAATTCTGTCCTTTCTACATAAAAGTTAAATGTTACCTCCCTTTTCATGTGATCAGTTATAGTAACACTTGTATTCAATGGGCAGTTGCAATGTATTTGTATTTTTTAAATTTCCATCAGGAACTGCACATACTACAGGAACTGCATATTACCGTTTAATTGCTCCAAGTTTCTTAATTAAAGCTGATATACCAAAAACAGGAAAAGGATTTTTAGCATTTTTCAAAATAAAAGCACTGTTAAAATGGTTAGTTCACAAATCACCAGTATGCCCGAATTTATATCTGTGCTGGGGGTTAATTTATATCTGTGCTTCAGTGCTAATAGCTAATTTTATTTCTGCATATTTACATTTTAAAAAACGTTCCTTCCGTCAGACCCTCTGGCATCCAGAATTGATCCGTCCATAGTAAGCACAACTTGACTTCATGTAATCTAAGAGCAGCTAATATGTGTGAAAGTGTTAGTAACAGTTGCACCATTAAATCAAGAGGTGCAATCTATGGAATAAATTCTAATGCCTCTCAGTAGAGATTTCAATACACAAAGGACAACTTCAATTTCTGTGCTGCTATTTGCAGCTCACGTAGGAGCATAAACCTAGGAGCAATGCCTTTATATCTTAAAACAGGGCTATCAATTTGTCTTTGTGCATGTAACCACCCAGGTCAACAGTCTCAATTACACACACACACACACACTTTTTCTAAAAAAGTACCCCGCTGATTTGATTTCAGATAATAAATTGTGCTTTTCAACTACAGGTCCACTGGTTGTGTTTTTGTTTTCCTTTCTGTCTTTTTACTTGCAAAATTTGGTTCTTTTTAGATGGGGGAGGGAGTTGATCTCTGTTAGTACCTTGGACGATGTGAGACACAGACACCCAATATTGAAACAATCTTTCCTCTCCAAAATAATGCTCAGCTCTCTGTGCTTTATAGAGAAAATTATGGTTTAATTATGAAGACATTTATAACAATTAAAATATTTGCAGCAAAATACCCAGGTACTTTTTCTGCCCCAATAAAGGGCAGGATGAGATTATTAAAAGAACATCACAGTTAGCATAACTTACAGTGACCAATCCCAGACGACTTCTAAGAGAGATCCTTTTACTCACTCCGTCCCATTGGTTTGCAGCTTGTCGTGCTGTGAGGGCTTGTGTGCATCAGTGATTCTGAGGCCTAAGCTATCGGTAGTTTAACTTCTGGCAGGGTCTCCCAAGATGGACAGGTCTCAGCTGAGGTGCCAGACCAAGACAAACCACCCATCTGGGCAGCAGCAGAATGGGATAGTTTTGACGGTGGAGGATCACATTTCTGTGACAGCGGCAACAATACTAAATTTAAACTGCGTGGAGGAAAGGCCTTTCAATCTACTTCTGTATCTTGCCATGAAAACCCATCTGGACAGCAGCAGAATGGGACTGTGATGGCGGCAGAGGATCACATTTCTGTGACAATGGCAACGACACTAAATTTAAAATGCGCAGAGGAAAGGCCCAGCAATCTACTTCTGTATCTTGCCATGAAAACCCAATGGACAGTCACAACAAAACAAATTGCACTATAGTGCTGGAAGATGAGACCCCCAGGTCGGAAGGCACTCAACTAGCTACTAGGGAAGAGCTGAAGACTTTTCAGAGTAAAGCCAGCATTTATGATCTGGTTGGATCAAAGCCCTCAGGACGTCTGACTGCTGATGTAGCTGTGCATGAAATTAGAGTCAGAAGCTGTAAAGATGTCTTACATATCAGAACATGGAATGTACAAAGCATGAACCAAGGGAAGTTGGAGGTGGTAAAAAATGAAATGGAACGTGTACAACTTGATCTGTTGGGTGTCAGTGAACTGAAATGGACTGGCATCGGGCATTTTGCATCTGATGATCACATGGTCTACTATGCTGGAAATGAAAGACAAATAAAAAATGGAGTTGCATTTATAATAAAGAAGAAACTTGCAAGAACTCTTATGAAATACAATGCAGTTGGTGAAAGCTTAATCTCTATTCATCTATGAGGAAGGCCTATCAGCACAACTATAATTCAAGTATATGCCCCAACAACAGATGCAGAAGAGGATGAAATTGAAGTGTTCTATGAACAAGTTCAAGCTGAAATTGGCAGAACATGCAAACAGGATATCCTGATAGTCATGGGTGACTGGAACACAAAAGTTGGCAACAAAGAAGAAGGCAAAGTGGTTGTAAAATATGAACTTGGTAACAGAAATGAAGATGGAGAAAGACTGATAGAATTCTGAAAGACCAACGATCAATTCATCTCAAACAACTTTTTCCGGCAACACAAGTGGCGACTCTACACATGGACTTCACCCAATGGATTGTACAAAAATCAAATTGACTACATCGGTGGAAGTCAACGATGGAAAAGCTCTATAACATCAACAAAGACAAAACCTGGAGCTGACTGTGGTACAGATCATCAACTACTAGTATGCAATCTCAAGCTAAAGTTGAAAAAGAGCAAATCACTCATGAATGCAGCAAAATATGACCTTGAGAATATACCACTGGAATTTAAAGACTGCCTGCAAAATCGATTTGCTGTTTTATACCAATACTAAAGAAAGGTGATTCTACTGACTGTGGAAATTATCGCACAATCGCTCTGATCCCACATGCCAGCAAGATTCTACTCAAGATTATTGAACAGAGACTACAACCATACCTGGAATAAGAACTACCTAAAGTGCAAGCAGGGTTCAGGAAAGGGCGAGGAACAAGAGACATCATTGCGGATGTGAGATGGATCCTTGAAAAGACTAAAGAATACCAAAAGAATATCTATTTGCACTTTATTGACTATAGCAAGGCTTTTGACTGTGTAAACCATGAGAAACTGGGCCACATTAAGAAGCATGGGTATACCAGAACACCTGATCATTCTCTTGCACAATCTGTACATTGATCAAGAAGCAACAGTTCGAACGGAAGAAGGAGAAACAGAATGGTTTAAAATAAGCAAAGGTGTAAGACAAGGCTGCATACTTTCCCCCTACCTGTTTAATTTATATGCAGAACAAATCATCACAGAAGCAGGATTGTATGAAAACAACAGAGGTGTGAAGATTGGTGGAAGACTCATCAACAACCTTCGCTATGCTGATGATACCACATTACTGGCTGAAAGTGAAGATGATCTGAAACATTTGCTTCTCACAATCAAAGAACATAGTCTCAAAATGGGCCTGCACCTTAATGTAAAGATCATAACAAGTTCATCATTGAAGGAGAAGAAATTGAAATTGTGAACAACTTTAACCTACTTGGATCAACTATCAATAAAGAAGCAACAAGCAGTCAAGAAATCCGATGACGCATTGCTCTTGGCAGAATGGCTATGAAAGACCTAGACAAGATTCTCAAGAGCAGAATGTCTCTTTCCATACAAAGATTTGACTTGTTCAAGCCATGGTAGTTTCAATAACATCATATGGATGTGAAAGCTGGACAGTGAAAAAGATAGACAGGAAGAAAATTGATGCCTTTGAATTATGGTGCTGATGGCGAATGCTGCCTATACCATAGACTGCCAGAAGAACAAGCCAGTCAGTACTAGAGGAGATCAAACCTAAGCTTTCTTTAGAAGATCAGATGACAAGACTTAGACTTTCATACTTTGGACACACCATGCGAAGAGAGAGAGCATTAGAGAAAGACATCATGCTTGGCAGGATAGAAGGTCAACACAAAAGAGGAAGGCCAGCAATGATATGGATCAATACAATAACAGCAGCTACGGGTTCCAGTCTGTCAACCAAAGAGCCGCCTGACTGAAGACAGAACACAATTTAGGACAACTATCCAGAGGGTCGCCATGAGTCAACACTGACTCGACGGCACTTAACAACAACCACCCAGGGATAAACAATGACACCCCCCCCCCCCCCCGTCTATATTTTTAGATGTGGTATACTTAGTTTTCAGTAAAGCCATTGACACTGTTCTGCACAGGCAACTTATAAACAAACCGAGCACCCAAGGGATGCACCCAAAAGTGAGTGACTGGGTTAGAAATTGGTTGAGTGGGAGGCGACAAAGTGTACAGGTAAGTGGAGCTCACTTTGAGGAGAAGGATGTTACCAGTGCTGTGTAGCAGGGATCTGTCCTTGGTCTGATTCTTTTTAGCTTCTTTGTTAGTGATATTATGGAAGGGCTTTCAGGGAAAGTTTGTCTCTTCGCAGATGACACCAAAATCTGCAATAGAGTAGACAGCCAGGAAGGAGTAGATAACACGAGGAGGGATCTAGTTAAGCTTGAAGAATGGTTGAGAATTTGGCATCTGAAACTTAATGTTAAAAATGCAGGGTCATGCATGGGGGCTGCAAAATTCAAGGGAGTGGTACAGTGTAGGGGGCAAAGTACTTCTGTCCATGAAGAAAAAAGAATGGGACCTGGGTGTGATTGTTTCTGATGATCTTAAAGTAACTAAACAAGTAGAAAAAGGTTGATGGTGAAATCCAGAAGGATGCTTGGATGCATAGGGAATGGAATGACCGGCAAGAAAAAGGAGGTGATGGTGCCTCTGTATAAGTCTCTAGTGTGGCCTCATTTGGAGTATTGTGTGCAATTCTGGAGACCATACTTTTAAAAGGCTATAAACAGGATGGAGTCAGTGCAGAGAGTGACTATGGTCAGTGGTCTTCGTTATAAAGCATATGGGGACAGAATTAAAGATCTTAATATGTATATTTTTAGAGGAAAGGCAGGATAGGGGAAATATGATAGAGATGTTTAAATACCTCCATGGCATAAATGCACAAGAGGATAGCCTCTTCAATTGAAAGCAAGCTCTGCAATGAGGAGACATTGGATGAAGGTCAAAGAGGATAGACTTGGGAGTAATATGAGGAAATATTTTGTTAGGGAAAGAGAGGTAGATGCGTGGAATAGTCTCCCAGTAGAGGTAATAGAGCTGAGGACAGTATGGCCATCATTCTGTCCAGCAGATAGTGGGGTTGGACATCCAGGAAATAGTGGGGTTGGACATCCAGACTGGATGTCTAACTCACGCTCAGCCCGGAATGTAATTCCATTCCCTACGCTCCCCGTATATAGAAAGCATGTGTGCGGGTAGCACTGGATGTGGGTGGGGGGGGGGGGGGAGCTGAGCTGGGGTGGAGCAAGGCCCCAGGATGTACAGAGGCCATTCAGGTTGGGCCTCTGTACGTCCCCTGGTGCAGAGATAGCCACCTACCTTATTCTTCCCTGATGGGGGAATAACTGCTGTACACTGCAGAGATCACTTCCTGTAGCCCCCCAACCCCATTACGCTGCCACAGGAGAGCTCACGGCGCTTGACTCTTGCCTTGGGGGGGGCCTCCACCAAGGGTCAGACAGCATTGTGCTGGGGCCACACCAGGATAGGGCATTCAGTACCTCCTGGCTGGATGTCTCGGTGCCATGGCGATGGGACGCCAATGCACTGGCACGCCAGCCGAAACACTGTGTGATGTGGACAGGCAGACCATGGCCCCATGACGGCAGAATCAGGTACATCTCCGGCACATCCAGGTTTGTCCGGGCAATGCAGCTGGAGGTGCCGGAAGCAGAATTGGCCTCCACCTAAATTCAATAAAGCTGGAACAAACACAGAAGGTCTCTAAAGGAGAAAAAGAGACTATAATAGTTGATATGGAAGAACAGGCTAGATAGGCCATATGGTCTTTTTCTGCCATTATGTTTCTATGGAATCTCTCCAAGCTCTTTTTAACCCAACAATACTAAATGCCTTGAACACATCCTTCAATGACAGCTTCAACAGCTTGATTTTGTGCTCAGTGAAAAAGCACTTTCTCTGATTTCTTTTTTAACTTTTAATTTACTATCCAATACACATTCTTGAAATCAGATATCAAGGAAGTCACAGAAGACATTAAACATCACAGCCAGCTACATCAACATTGGTTTTATTTTTCTCCCAATACAAGAAATTCTAATAACTGTTTATTTAAAAAAAGGGAAATTTGTATCCTCATAAGTTATAAAACACCACCAAGGAAATGTTAACATAAACACGACTCTTACAGCAAGGACACATAAGAATGTAAGAACACCATACTGGGTCAGACCAAGGTCCATCAGGCACAGTATCCTGTTTCCAACAGTGACAAATCCAGGACATAAATACCTGGCAGGTTCCCAAAAAGTTACATGGGTTCCTCAATGGATAAGTAGATAAGTTCCGCAGTGGATAAGCAGTGGATTTCCCGGGTCCTTTTTAATAATTGTTTATGGACCTTTCCTCCAGGTACTTATCCAAACCTTTTTTAAAACCAGTTACACTAACAGCTTTTACTACATCCTCCAGTAACAAATTCCAAAGTTTGATTATGCATTGAGTGAAAAAATATTTTCTCTTAGTACTCTTAAGTGGGTTACATTTAGCTTTGTTGCATGCCTGTTCTACTCCATTCATTAATGTATAGACTTCTATCATATCTCCCCTCAGCAGTCTCTTTTCCAAGTTTAAAGAGCCCTAACCTTTTAAGCCTTTCCTCATAGGGGTATCCTTCCATCCCCTTTGCCATTTTGGTGGCTCTGCTCTGTACATTTTCTAATTATGCTATATCCTTTTTAAGATATGGCACCAAGGAGCGATACAGAGGCATTATAATATCCCTGGTTTTATTTTCTATTCCTCTCCTTATGTTTCCTAGCATTCTATTTGCTTTCTTGGCCGCCACAGCACACTGGGTGGAGGGTTTCAATGTATTATCCATGATGAGTACTTAATCATTTTCGTGATGGCGGTTCCTAATGTGGAACCTTGCATTATGTAACCGTAGTTTTGGTTAATCTTTCCTAGGTGCATAACTTTGCACTTTTGCACTTGTCCACATTAAATTTCATCTGCCATTTGGACATCCAGTCTTCCAGTTTTATCAAGGTCTTCTTGCAATTTTCACAATCTTCTTGTATTTTAAGAACTTTGAATCATGTTGTGTCATCTGCAAATCTGATCACCTCACTCATTATTCCCATTTCCAGATCATTTACAAATATGTTAAAAAGCAGTGGGCCCAGAACAGATCCCTCGGGTACTCCACTATTCACCTTTCTCATTTGGGAAAATTGACCAATTAGCCTTACTCTCTGCTTTCTGTCTTTTAACCAGTTCCTGATCCATAATAGTACACTGCCTCCTATCCCATGACTTTTTAATTTCTCCCTCCAGATACACTATATTGCTCACCTTTGCCTACCTGTTTATTCATACCTTCAAAAAAAATAGAACATATTAGTAAGGCAAGACTTTATTTGGCTATATCCTTATTGGCTTTCTCCCATTAAACCATAATTATGTTCAGTAATTTTGTTCTTTATAATGGTTTCTACCATTTTACCTGATACTGACATTAGGCTCAGCAGTCTGTAGTTTCCCAGATCACTCCTGCAACCCTTTTTAACAATTGTCATTACATTGGCCCACTCTCCAATCTTCAGGTACTGCAGATGATATTAATGAATGGTTCAGAGATTTCTAATAGTAGATCTGCAATCTCATATTTAGCTTCAAAGCTAAGAAATTCCCTATGACATAGCTGTGTTTCATATGAAAAATCAGGAAAATCTTATATTTTTGCTCCTAGAAACAGCTCATCCATACACTTGAAATATAAACGGAGGACTGTGTCTGGGTCTAGAGTAAAAGGTACAAGTAAGGTGGTTCTCTCAGTTTAACCTCGTGAACTCTCAAGAAAACCAGTCAGATCCATTGATTCTTGGAAACCACCACTGTTATTCTCTTGCTGAGCACTCAAAGGCTTCAGGGACAACTTTCCATATGCATCTTCAAGACATCAAGCATAGATTTATATAGCATCTTAGCCAGGTCTAGGAGTGGGAGACTTTGGAAAATTCGAAAAAGCGCTCCAGCTTCCATGCCACCAACAATTTGTCCTTTTACCACTGCCGCATTTAAGTCTACTTCTTCCCCAAAATGTGCCTCAAACAGTCCCAACCTTGCTCTTTGCTGATTCTGCTCACGGGAAAGACTGTGCAGAGTCTTAGAAAGGATACAAAGTCATCTTTACGTTTCCCAGCCAAAGTTAGAAAAGAAGTATTAAAATGTTTGATGATGGGCCACAACGAATGACTGTGTGTCCATTTGGCAAGTTAAGCACCAGTAAAGCTGTTGCCTCTTAACCCTAACTCCTCTAGGTTGGACCACTGTTCCACACTAGCTGCCATTTTCTCTTTTTCCATGGGGAGCCCCCTTCAAACACACCGTCCATTTTCACCTGACATTAGATCCGACAAAAGTGCTGTGCTCTCAGCTCCCATACTCCTGGGTCTTGGCAGTGCTGTTTGAAGGTGGGGGCTTAAGGAAACCCCATCCATGCTAAGATCTAGTGGCGAAAAGTTTGTCAAACCTGCTGAGATGACTTTTCCTCCTGTATGACATCGGACAGCAAAACCCTCCAACGTCTTCTGGGCAGCCAATATTCAAAACCAAGATCCTGAGGGATGGCTTTTTGGTTTTCTCCTTTTAGGGGCATAGCTTCACATTGAAACCAGCCAAATGCCCAAGGAAAGAGCAGCCAGCGGAAAGCATCCTAGTAAGATGCCATTTTGCTCCTCATCCTCTTGGATTTGTTTGAAGGGTACATTTTTATAAGGGGGCACATATTTTAAGTGATGTACTTTTCATGGCAGTATTTTAGCCATTTACATACATATGTGCCCACATAGGTATATTAATGGCCTCTTATACAATATCAACCGGCTAAAAGTATGCATATGCAAAAGATGGTGTGTACATTGCAGCTAGGGGTGCATGGGGACCGGGTTGAGACAGATCTAACAAGTACACACAATTTATAAAATGCTATAATTTTATGCACATAGTAGAAAATTATAGGCATGGGTATTTACACCACCTCTAGTGCTGTTGTTAGAGCAACTGCCTAGTACCCAGAAGATCAAGGGTTTGATTCCCACTGGCACTTCTTGTGACCTTGGGCAAGTCACTTTACCCTCTATTGCCTTGGAAGAAAAGGCTGGCAATCTACTTCCGGTGATACATTGCCAAGAAAACCCAGAGGTAGCTGGGTTACTAGGAGTCAGCACTGACTTGATGGCACAAAAAAAAGTGCAGTTGTAAATATCTGTTCTTGTAATGTAGGTGGCCACTTATGCTAGTATTTTCTAAAGACAAGTAGGTATCTATTTGTGCTTTCATATGTGTCTACCGTTATAAAATTACCCTCTTGAAGAGGTTGGATTCATTACAGAGTAAAGTGACAAAAATGGTAAGCAGTCTCTATTAGATATATATGAAGAGATTGAAGATCATCTCATAGATAGATAGATATACACACACACACACACACACACACTTCTTAGAGGACAGCAGAGATAAGCAGGGCCAGCGCAACCCACTATGCAAACTGTGCCCTCGCTCAAGGTAGCAGCCCTGGGAAGGTAGCATGGCATAGTGAGTTGGCCCGATCCAGGTTAAAAGTGTGACGGCAGGAAGAATTACAATGTCTCAGATCTCCCCTGTCTTTTGCCAATAACAGTGCACTTACCAAAAACCAAAGCTGCATGCCCCCCACCCCCCCCAGGATCTTTCAAGCCCTGTACATGCTGACAATTTGATGCATCCCTGCCTCTCAGTTACAGGAAGATGCATAAGAGGGAGCGGAGACACATCGTACCTTCAGCACATACAGAGTTTAAAGGACCCATGGGCCATGCAGCTTTTCCTTTTTTTTAAATGTGCAGTGGCAGTGGTGTTGATGACAAGGGATGGGGTGGGGAAGAAAGAGAACGGGAAATATGGATTACTGGGAGGCTACTGGGACTGAAAGGAAGGAGAAGAAAGGGTAGAGTATGGATTGCAGAGAGAACAGGGAACGAAGGGCAGTGACTGGACCAACGGGGTGAAGGAGAAGGGAGGGAAAAGAGAGAGAGAGAGAGATTAGATGCTGGACTGTTGGAGATGGTGGAAAAAGGGGACTAGGGAGATACTGGAAGGGGGTATAAAGAGGGGAGATGCTGGATTGCAGATTAAGAAAAGGAAAAGAGTAGGGACAGGGAGATGCTAAATTGCAGGGAAGGGGAGAACAGGGGGAGAGAGGAAAGCTGTTAGACTGTGAGGGAGGGGGAAAAAGAGAAAAGAGACTGATTCTGGAGCATGGAAATAAAGAGAGAAGGGATGCAAGGATTCCGTATTGCATGGAGGAGGGGGGCATGGAGATGCTAGACCATGGGGGGAGGGGATGTGCTAGAGAAAGGAGAACAGAGAGAAGAAAAGTGCTGAATGGTGGGGGGTGTGGGGGGGGGGAAACTTGGCATGATGAAAAACCATATGGGAGAGGTCATGGGAGATAGGAAGGAGATGAGTGCGTGGGATGGGGAGACAGAGCTGGTGATGTCGTTAAAGGAGGCTAAGCAACAGAAAAATTAGACTGGAGGCAGTGGAAGGCATGACTGACAGGGAAGGAACTAAAGCTAGTAAGGAGATGAGAGACAGAGTAGGTGAGGGGGGTAGTGAAAGAAGGAGCTGGAAAGCTGATCGGTAGATGAAAAATAAATAGAAGGATGGATGATTGGAGAGTGGGATGGGTGAGATTTGAGTGGATAGAGGGGCAGAAAAGAAAGATATTGGCTGAGAGTTAAGAAGGAAAAATCTCTTGTTCTGTTTTGTATGGATGGATGTTCTAGGGAATGGTGTAATATTTGCAGTGCTGCCTTTTCAAAGGTAGGGCTGTTAAAGTGTGAGTCTTGACAGTGTTTTTTATGGTATAACAAGTTTGCTATAGGCTTCTAAGTGGTCTTTTCTGCAGGGATTTGTAGTACTTTCTAATTGTACCTGGTGAATGGCACTTGAAAGAAGTCTTTTAGAAATCTGGTAGCCTTATTCTAATTTTACTTCATGCGTAAACTGTATTCAGATGCTGATATTAAGAATCTCATTTGTTGGGACAGAAGAGAAGCTCGTGAAGAGATCCACCGGACTCTATAGGGTGGGGTGGGGCAGCCCAGTATTCATTCATACAGATAGCACCAGCCTGGAGATACGACACAGACCTTTAAATTCTTGAAAGGAATTAAAGAACAAATGAGCCTTTTTCAAATGAGGGGAAGCTCTAGAGCTTAAGAACATGATATGAAGCTACAAGGATATAGAATCAAAAGCAAAATCAGAAAATATTTCTAAATGAAAGAAATGGTAGATGCCTGGATGCCCTCCCAAAAGAAGTGGTGGAAGCAAAATATGGTACTGGAATGAAAAAGGGAGTGAGCTAATCACAGTGCATCACTAAAGGCAAGAGGACAGTAACCAAGAATAGAGCACCTCAAGTCAAAACAGATATGAAATGATTGTTTTGATTCCCCCAAGAATCCAGGGTGGAAATGACTTGCACCATGTGGCAGGTATAACTCCCCAAAAGACGGAAGTACAATACATCACCCGAAACGAAGCATCCGATTGTTTTCTTTATGAATTATCTTTTGCTTTCACTCAAGAAACTGCAGCAAATGTCTGCCTTCTTTCTTCACAGATAACAAATCACAGAAATATATCTTGGTACAGAAAGTAGCAAAGTCAGGTTCCATTTCTGCTGAACTAACAATATTTTTCAAACTGAAATACAGACCCACTAAACACAGCTGGTGTAACAGAAGGTCAGAGATGACAAGAATCAGGACGAAGGAAAATGAGATATAAAAATGAGCCACTAGGTGGCACCAGTATAACTTAACACAGCGATGGCGAACCTATGGCACGCGTGCCAGCTGTGGCACGCGAAGGCCTTGCAGCTGGCACGCGGGAAGGTCCGCATTTAAAAGGTCCCAAATTTAAAAAAAAAAAAAAACCAAACAAAGCGGCTGCTTCTGCCGCGGCAGCCTCAAGAGCTCTGCCGCGGCAGCCTCAAGAGCTCTGCCGCGGCAGCCTCAAGAGCTCTGCCGCGGGGCCCCCCCCCTGCCCGGCAGAGCCTCCCTGCATCATCTACCTTCAAGTCGCAAAACGCGGGCTTCTTTCAGAGCCGCGAGAGTTTCCTTTCTCGCGGCTCTCCCGCGAGAAAGGAAACTCTCGCGGCTCTGAAAGAAGCCCGCGTTTTGCGACTTGAGGTAGATGATGCAGGGAGGCTCTGCCGGGCAGGGGGGGGGCCCCGCGGCAGTGCTCTTGAGGCTGCCGCGGCAGAAGCAGCCGCTTTGTTTGGTTTTTTTTTTTAAATTTGGGATGATAGGGGGGACGGGGGTTTAGGACTGGTAATGGGCTATGGTGGGGAGGCTAAGACTGGAAATGGGCTGATGGGGGGGGGTTAGGACTGGTAATTGGCCATGGGGGGGCTAAGACTGGAAAGGGGCTGATGGGGGGGGGTTAGGACTGGTAATTGGCCATGGGGGGGGAGGCTAAGACTGGAAAGGGGCTGATGGGGGGGTTAGGACTGGTAATTGGCCGGGGGGGGGGGGTAGGACTGGTAATTGGCAGGGGGGGGTAGGACTGGTAATTGGCCAGGGGGGGGGGGTTAGGACTGGTAATTGGCCAGGGGGGGGGGTTAGGACTGGTAATTGGCCATGGGGGGGGGGCTAAGACTGGAAAGCGGGCTGATGGGGGGGGTTAGGACTGGTAATTGGCCAGGGGGGGGTAGGACTGGTAATTGGGCCGGGGGGGGGGTAGGACTGGTAATTGGCCGGGGGGGGGGTTAGGACGGGTAATTGGCCGGGGTTAGGACTGGTAAGTGGCCATGGGGGGGGGCTAAGACTGGAAATGGGCTGAGGGGGGGGGGGGGTAGGACTAGTAATGGGCCAGGGGGGGTGCGAAGGCTGGAAGTGGGCTGGTGATGGTGATGGTGATGGTGATTTGGGGGGGGGTAGGACTAGTAATGGGCTATGGGGGGGGGGCTAAGACTGGTAATGGGCTGATGGGGGGGTTAGGACTGGTAATGGGCTATGGGGGGGCTAAGACTGGAAATGGGCTGAGTGGAAGGAGGGCTTGAACTGCAAATAGCTGATGGGATTGGGGCTTGGAATGGAAATGGGTTGTGAGGGGGAGGGAGCTAGGACTGGAAATGGGTGAGGGGGGCTAGGACAGGAAATGGGCTGATGGAGGGGCTAGAATAGGACTGGAAATTGGCTGTTGGGGGGGTGCTAAGATTGGAAATGGGCTGTGGTGGGGGTTTGGATTGAAATGGACTCATGAAGGGGCTAGAACTGGAAGTAGGCTCATGGGGGGCTTGGATTGGAAATGGGCTGCGTGGAGGGGAGCTAGGAATTGACATGGGCTGATGGTGGGGCTAGGAAAGGACTAGAAATGGGCTCATGGGGGGCTGGGTTTGGAAATGAGCTGATGGAGGGACTCGGATGGGACTGCAAATAGATGGGGGAGCTAGGACTGGAAATGGGCTTATGGGGGGTTAGGACTGGATGGGGGGTGATGAGGGGGGGCTAGGAATGGTATTGGGTTGGGAGGATGCTAGGACTGGACATGGGGTGGGGGGCTGCTAGGACTGGAAATGGGCTGATGCAGGGACTAGAAGGGAATGGATGCTGGGTGAGGCTGGAACTAGAAGGGAGCTGGTGTTGGGGGAGGATTAGAATGGGATGGGGCTGGGAGAGTAAAATGGAGAGGGGAAAAATATTTTGTGTGGGAGGGATAAAAATCTACAATTGGCCGGGTATTGGGAGAGTAAGTGGGGATGAGGATGGAGGGGTAAATTTTGAGTAGATGAAATAGGAATGAGGAAAGAGCAAAAGGAGAAAGATTAGTATGTTAAAGCCAGATGTAGAGAGAGAATGGAAAAAAAAAAACCCAAGAAGACAGAAGAAAGGACAAATGGACAGCAGATGGAGAGGTAGGAGAAGACACGAAGAAACCAGAAAGAAAGTGGCTGGAGCAATTGCAACTGAAAAAAAAAATGCACAAAAGGTAGAAAAATATCTCTTTATTTTGAATTTATTAACTGGAATATGTCAGCTCTGGGAAATGTGCATCATTAATTTTTGCGCTTTGTTTAGTACAAGAGGAAATTAATTTATAGTTTTATTTCTACAGTGTTGTTGTATATTCCAAGTTTGGCTTTTGGGGTTCCCAGTTTAATTATTGTCTTCCTGTTTTTAAATTGTGATTCCTTGTTTGGTGATGGTCTGTTCTGCATGTGTAACTGAGCTGAGGTATTCTGTTTATATAATTCCTATTTGACATTGCCACTTGTTCTTTCCCCAGTAGGTCATGTATTGTTGTTCTCTGAAATGTATTGGTTTAATATTTGCAGTGTTGCCTTTTGATAGTTAGGGTATGGTGCTTTGTGAGTCCTGGTAGTACTGTTAGGATACGGCGGGTTTGCTATGGGTTCTAAATGGGCAGCGTTTGTAGTAGTTCCTAATGTGCCTGGCGGTTGGTACTGGATTATAGTAATGTAGAAACCTTTTAGTGTTTCTTTATCCATATACTCATTTAGATGCATGTTTACTAAATGTTAGTGTATTGTTACATTATGCAAATATTTATGCAAATGAGGCACCTTATGCAAATGAGGCTTTAATGGACGTGCTGGCACTTTGAGGAAATTCTTTGGTTTTGTGCGGCAGTTTGGGCACTCGGGCTCAAAAAGGTTAGCCATCACTGACTTAACATCTGTAGTACCTCTCTTGTTTTTCACCCTTTTTGAGTCTTTGCTCAACTTTCTATTATAAATGCCCTACAGATCAATCTCCTTATTTGGCTGCTGAAACCCTACCAGTAATACCATGAGACTACCTCTTGAGGTCAGAGCCACAATGTGAACTTAGGACTTGGATACAGAAGGAGCAACTTGGGATTCTCCCTGCTTCCCATGAGACACCAGGACTGCCAGTAGGAAGCAGTGGGAGTTATGGGCTTGTGGGGGGGAGGGGGGATCTGTTGGGTGGGAGATTCAGTATGTAATGTTGGGGGTTCCAAGGCGGGTGATTGGAGGCTGGGAGTGTACATGACTGAAAGGTAGGCATGTTCAGAGGAGAAGTCTAGGCAGAGGGCTGGCAAAGTCATGAAGAATACACGTAGGTTGTAAAATACTGAGCAACATGGAAACCATAGCCACACACCAGCTCTACATTTTTGTCACAATTTCAGTTAAATTTTTATGCTATTTTATAACAACACATAAGCCCTTATATGCTTATAAAAATAGCCTCTAAGTTAGCACCTACTGTAAGTGACCCATTATAAAATTATTCTCTAAGAGCCCGATGCTGAAAGGGGCCCATCTGGCCCATCTGGACATTCAAAATCTGGATGTGCCAGATTAGACCCTGATTCTGTAACCGTGGGAGCCAGATGGTCCCGCGGGTGCAGAATCGGAAGCTAGAGGGGCTGGTTGTGCCTGATCCTGTGGCAGGTGCAGGCCTGTGACCCACGGTGTCTGACATAGGCAGGCCAGCATGGCTAGCTTGACCTGTAAATGAGGCCTGTGGAGAGGCATATAGGATTGCACATCCCCCAATGTGCTGCTATTGTAAGATAGAACTCAGTAGAAGTATTGAATTAGCTTAGGTAAGCAGAACTGCAGAACTA
This sequence comes from Ichthyophis bannanicus, assembly GCA_033557465.1. Lineage (NCBI taxonomy): Eukaryota > Metazoa > Chordata > Amphibia > Gymnophiona > Ichthyophiidae > Ichthyophis > Ichthyophis bannanicus. The sequence goes on from CM066044.1 coordinate 119,839,779, forward strand.
AGAAATGGAAAAATACAGAAAAGACATGTTTGAAAGTTACTGATAAGAAAAAGTACATCTGCAGAGAAATAATGAGGAGTGCTGACAGATGAGTTACAGAACCTTGCTCTGCACGCACAAATTGGTCCCATAACCTTGAGAGTGTGAAAGTAACGAGTTGATGAACTGACCATTGTAATTGGGACTAGAAGGGGGGCAGGCAGGTGTCATGCCCACAGAAGGGACATAATTGGAGAAACTTATCAGTACCGGGACCAATGGAAGAGGTACGGGAGGTACGGGAGGTTACCGGGACCAATGAAATGTTTTCCTATACCTAGAATGGAACAGCAGTCTATAAAAGTTGTTGTAATGCTTGAAAAACCTTGCTCAGCCATTTTGAAATTGACTTGCTTGAGACTTGTGCACAAATAAATGATTTGGACCTTCTCAACCCACTACTGGTATCATTGGTTGGTCTGCGCTTTGCTGCTACATATTCCTTGGTGCGTTGGCCGGGAAGTTGTGGAATCAAAGTGTATATAGGGCAATATACCACGACTTTCCGCCTCTATAGGCTTGGTCCTGCCGGGATCGCGCCCTTCCGACGAGGGCCGCTCCCTGGCGCCACCGGTCCTTGTATCGGAGGGAGCTGGTCGGACCTCGGCGGGTGCCGGGCCCGGTTGGAGCCAACGCCTCGAACCCGAGTGAGGGGAGTCCGAGGTCCAACTCATGCGCCTGCTTGGGAAGTTTGAGGACCGGATCCGGTGAGTATAGTTTTGATTTTGGGTCTAGACAGAAATAGAAAGAGCAGTACTGCCATTGGAATTTGGAATTTGTAATCTCGAGATATTGGGAATTGGTAAGAGAGCATGATCAACTCTCAAGAAGAGCGAGTAACCTGGCATGGGAATTCGCTGGGTGAAACCCTCATCCTTTTTGTAATTGGGAAAAAGACTAGTCAGAACAGATAGAAACGAATGCATTCTGGGATACGTTGCTAGCATGATTGTGTGAACGAAGTGTGAATGAGAGGTCTGGCAGCACGGACCAAGTGAAGGCGGACCCCTGATTAGCGCATTTCCTGACCGGGCGACCGCGTTCAGGTCGCGAAAAAGGGGGGAAGCGTTTGTCGTTTTTTGTTGTTATTTGTATTCCCTATACGTTTCCTGGACCGTGCGGACCCCTTACCCACGGTCCGCCCTCCTTTTCCATTCTGTCTGTTGTTGCGCGAACACATCGAATGGGGTGGGGGGGGGTCTACTAGAAACACTCCATTAGAATGTATGATCGCACATTTTAAAGAGGGATATTCAGGAGATTATGGTATTAAAATGACAGCAGCCCGTTTGCAGATTTTGTGTACTAGGAGTGGCCCGATCTAGACCCCATCTGGCCCCGAGAGGGAACGTTCACTGTAGAGATTATTCAGTCAATACATCGTAGAGTGCGGGTAGCGCACCCCGATCAGTACCCCTATATAGATTCCTGGTTAAGTATTTGTGAAGATCCGCCCTCCTGGGCGCAGTGCTGCTATGAGGAACAGTGCAGAATAATGCTAGCTAAAACAGATTCTAGACAGAAAACGGAACAGCCTAGAATGAAAGAGCAGGATAAGAAAGCCAAGAAGAAACCCATCTTGGTAGATCCTGATTCCCCAGAAATAGTCCTCAGGCAGCCCCGAACCCCAGGTCCAGTAAGATGATGCCCTTACGGCAAGTCCCGGGAGTGCCCGTAAAGAATGATAATGATGAAGTGGTAGCGGGACCCCTAACTTATGTGTATATCCCTTTCTCTACAACTGATTTATTAATTGGAGGTCGCACTATGCCTCCTATACTAGTAAGCCCCAGGAGCTGACAGAATTAATAACTAGTATTATGGAAACTCACCAACCCACTTGGCCAGATTGCCGTCAGCTCCTGACCACCCTATTCACTACAGAAGAACGAGCGAGAATTAGAAAAGCAGCTATTGAATGGATGGCAGAAAACCCTGCAGCTCCGGCACAGGGGCAGAATATAATAGACCGTAGGGAAGCAGCTCAGAGAGAATTCCCGAATGAAGACCCCCAATGGGATCCAAATACAGATGAAGGATCCACAGCCCTAGCCCGTTTTCGCCAAGGCTTTTTACAAGGCCTGAGAAGGGGGGGCCAAAAAGCTATGAACCTTTCCAAAGTCACAGGAGTTATCCAAGGGATAGATGAGAGCCCAGCAGATTTTTATGAAAGATTAACTGAAGCCTACAGAATGTATACTCCCTATGATCCCGAGGCACCAGGAAAGTTATGTATGGTGAATTCTGCTTTTGTAAACCAGTCTCAACCAGACATTAGACGTAAATTACAGAAATTAGAAGGGTTTGCGGGCATGAATGCAACACAGTTATGGAAGTCGCTCATAAAGTGTATGTGAATCGTGATACTGAAAGACAGAGAGAATGTGATAGAAAGATGAAGAAGAAAGCTGATTTTTTGGCTGCGGCCATAGTTGAAAAGAAAAGGGGAGGTGTCCCTAGTCGAAGGAGCAGAGGAAGAGGGGGGGTCAAGGCGGAGGCCGGACCCAGAGACTAGGCGTGAACCAATGCGCCTATTGCAGAGAGGAAGGACATTGGAGAGATACGTGCCCGCAACTCGAAGACGCCCAGCAAGATGACGACAACGATCATCAGTGGCGAGAAGAAAGACGAGGCCGTCCCCGAGGCCGAGGAGGAGCCAATCGAGAACAATTCCAGCGAGAGAGAGGAGGAGGAGCCATTCAAGCATTGGCCACACAAGCCCATGATGAGGATGACGTGGATTAGGACAGACCGGGCTCCAAGTTTGCTTTAGGTCTCCAGGAGCCTATGGTCGGAATACAAATAGGAGACCAAATTATGAACTTTATGGTGATACTGGAGCAGAGCATTCAGTAATAGACAAAAAGATAGCCCCATTCACTACAAAAGCAGTCACCATTATAGGAGCAAACTGGTGCCAAAGCCACAAAGTCTTTTCTTCAAAACCGAATATGCAGTCTAGGAGGACAGCAAGTAACTCATCAATTCCTTTACATGCCCGAATGTCCAGTACCACTACTGGGACGAGATATGCTAGCCAAGCTTCAAGCACAAATATCTTTCTCTGAGCAAGGAGAAATGCAAATGACCGTAAATTCCCAAGCCAAGCCAGCAGGAGTGATGCTGCTGACAGTTCCCCGAGAAGAAGAATGGAGGTATTACATCGATGACTCCATCCAAGACACCTATTTTGAACAAACTTTAAAGAACATTCATGCACCACCTGGAGTATGGGCAGAAGGCAGTCCCCCCGGCCAAGCCACGCATAGAGCACCAGTGATGGGAACCCGCACGCCTCGGGCTCCACCAGTGCCCGACAAACCGGCCCCTCTCCCAAGAGCCGCAAATGAAGGCATCCATCGCCACCTACAGAGATTGCTTCGAATATGGCCTACTAAAAGTATGTCAATCCCCATGGAACACCCCACTTTTGCCAGTAAAGAAACCCTGGGACAGATGATTACCGCCCAGTGCAAGATTTGAGAAGAGTGAATGATGCAGCTGAAACCATACATCCAGTTGTGCCCAATCCTTACACTCTTCTAGGACTGATACCTGCTGAAGCTACCCATTTCACTGTACTGGATTTGAAAGATGCATTCTTTTGCATAAGATTAGCCCCTGTAAGCCAAATATTGTTTGCATTTGAATGGCAGGACCCCATCTCTGGAAGAGGGGGCCAACTCACCTGGACAAGATTACCCCAAGGATTCAAGAATTCACCTACCATTTTTAGTGCTGCACTAAATCAAGACCTTTCAAGCTATCCAGTAGCCCCGGGGAAGAGAGTGCTTCTTCAATACGTGGATGATCTGTTGATAGCTGCCGTATCAGAAAGTGAATGTATATTAGCCACCAAAGATCTCTTGCAGTTACTAGATGAAGCTGGATACAAAGTTTCCAGAGCCAAAGCACAGCTATGTCAAAAAGAAGTGAAATACTTGGGTTTTCGTATTACCCAAGGAAGCAGAAGATTAGGCAGAGAAAGAAAAGAAGCAGTATGTAGAATTCCAACTCCAACAACCAGAAAGCAGGTCAGAGCCTTTCTGGAAGCGGCAGGATATTGCCGAATCTGGATACCCAATTTTGCCCAAATTGCCAAATCACTGTATGAAGCCACAAAAGGAGAAGAAAAGTCACCACTGGAGTGGGGACATGAGCAGGACACAGCCTTCCAGAAGTTAAAAGAAGAATTGATGTCATCACCAGCACTTGGACTACCAGATGTCCACAAACCTTTCCACTTGTTTGTACATGAAGCACAGGGAAATGCCCTAGGCATGTTGACTCAGAAATTAGGAAATTGGGAGCGACCTGTAGCCTACCTATCGAAACAATTGGACCCTGTGGCCAAAGGATGGCCACCTTGCTTGAGAGCAGTTGCAGCTACAGCGCTACTAGTGAGTGAAGCAGACAAACTCACACTAGGACAGAACATACGAGTCACTGTGCCACATGCAGTCCTTGCCCTTATGGAACAAAAAGCAAATTATTGGCTCACCAATTCCCGAATGTTGAAGTACCAGAGCATGTTATGTGAAAACCCACAGATACAACTTGAAGTGAGCCATGCCTTGAATCCAGCTACCTTGATACCCATCAGTGAAGAACTCCCAGAACATGACTGTATCGAAGTCATGGAAACTGTGTTCTCTAGTCGACCTGACTTAACAGATGTGCCCATAGACAATCCCGACCAGATCTATTATGTTGATGGGAGCAGTCTCATCCTTGATGGACGACGCTGTGCCGGATATGCAGTCGTCACTCAACACGAAGTAATTGAATCATCAGCTCTAGCCTCAGGCACATCAGCCCAGAAAGCCGAATTGATAGCACTCACCAGAGCATTGTTGTTAGGAGAAAAACTTGTGCTAAATGTATATACAGATTCCAAATATGCCTTCACCACCTTACATGCCCATGGAGCTCTCTATAAAGAAAGAGGACTCATCACATCCGGAGGAAAATCAGTCAAATATGGTCCCGAGATATTGATGTTACTTGACGCAGTCTGGGCCCCAACACGTGTAGCTGTCATGCATTGCAGAGGACATCAAGCAGGAAAAGGAGAAGTTGCCCGAGGAAATAGATTTGCAGATGCCTCAGCACGACAAGCAGCTATGACAGGACAGATTGCCCCACAAGCTATGCCAATGCAAGCAGCATTGTTTCCAGTACACTTGAATCTATGGACCCCACGATATACCACCAAAGAATTGGATTACTATTGTGACACAGAAAATGGAGTATTGAAAGATGGATGGATTGAGCTGCCACCAGAAGAGGGCAGTCAACCTCCAGGACGAATAGTAATTCCAGAACTGTTAGGACCATCCTTTGTCAAAGCTTTCCACGAAGCCACCCACTATGGGAAGAGTGCTATGGAAAAAGCACTCAGACCACATTTCTACATCCCTCTGATGACAACCATATCAGCCTCAGTAGCACGACAGTGTGTAACTTGTGCCAAAAATAATGCCAAGCAAGGCCTTATTACAGCACCCCGAGTTCAGTCAGGAGGTGTCACCCCCATGCACAACCTCCAAGTTGATTTTACCGAAATGCCAAAAGCCAATGGATACCATTATCTACTAGTATTAGTCTGTACTTTCTCTGGGTGGGTAGAAGCCTTCCCAACCAGAACGGAGAAAGCTCGAGAAGTTACCAAAGTCTTAATGAGAGAGATTGTCCCCAGATTTGGAATCCCCGCAGTAATAGGGTCAGACAATGGACCCTCATTTGTCTCCCAAGTTACTCAGCAGTTAGCAAAAGCTTTGCAGATACAGTGGAAACTCCACACTGCATACAGACCCCAGAGTTCAGGGAAAGTTGAGCGAATGAATCGTACGTTGAAAGCCCAAATGTCCAAGCTTTGTCAGGAGACACACTTGAAATGGCCCCAAGTGCTCCCCATAGCTTTACTCAGAATACGCTCAGCCCCTGTAAAGTCAACAGGATTTTCCCCTTTTGAAGTTTTGTATGGTAAACCCCACCAATAGTGCAGGGAGTCAAAGGAAGTTTAGCCCAGATTGGTTTCAGAAGTAACCAGACAAGAACTCCTAGCTCTTAGTTTTGTTCTGCAGACTCTCCATACGTGGATCCAAGACCAGTTGCCTATCAACTTGACGGAACCCTTGCATCCCTACCAGCCTGGAACTTCGGTGTGGATCAAAGATTGGAAGAAGATACCGTTGGAACCCCATTGGAAGGGACCGTACACCGTCATCCTGTCTACCCCAACTGCAGTAAAGGTAGCCGAGATCGACGCCTGGATCCACCACAGCAGAGTCAAGCCCGCCGCCGATCCTGAACCAGAGCAGTGGACAGCAGAGCAGCACCCTGATGTACCCTTGCGAGTTACTCTGAGACGGCAACCAGCAGCATAGACACTTCATCACAAGTGCTTTGCAGTAGCCAAGTCTTTCGAAGAGGATTGCTGTTTTCCACGCAGCAACAGTTTTGTTTCAACGAACCCAACTTGTGTGTGATTTGACACACTACTTTGAGACTACATTGACTAAAGCCAGATTTCACAAGCCAACTGAATTGCTAAGTTGGTTAATGTGTGCTGGACATCTTGAGGATCTTCAATCAACACTCAGCACCCGTTAAATTGCTTCATTAGCAAACGGGACGAAGAATAATAGACCGTCGTGATCAAGATCAGCAAGCTGAGGATTCAGAAGAACTCCAATCAACATCAACATGTATCTTTGTTTTTGCTTTGCCTTGGTTGCCTTCTTTGGAGGTTTTGAACTGACTTATGCTTTACCTCCATGCACTGCTTGCATTACTTCTACTAGAACTGGACTGAAAGTAACTCAGACTTTGCTTTACCATTCTTACTATACCTGCAAGGGAACAATAACTCGGTGTATCTATAACACCACTGAACTAAATGTTTGCACTCATGGCAAAATCAAAGCATGCTATAATCCGCATCAGAATCCATCCTATTACACGTTGGAAATAAGATGGAAGGATGCAGATGGACCTATATTAGCTGCTACACCACCACTTAAGGACATTACTAAACCTGCTGTTTTGAACTTTGATGCATGTAATGCTATTAATAGAGATAGTCAGTCCACCTGTGGTACATGGGAGAAAGCGTATCGAAATGACCATAAGTATATGTGTCCAGAAGGTGCCACAAATTGGTGGAAGTGTACAGGTAAAACAGGATCAGGGTATAGTACTGCTACAGCGGCAGATTACTATTGCCCGTATTGGGGATGTGTTTTTTATGCTACCTGGAACACTGGTATAACTGATGAGAAAATAGATAAGCGGATGGCTACTCTAACCAAGCCAACCACAAATGATAAATGTCAGAAAGATGCTTGCAACCCTTACATTTGCGTGTACATAATCCCCATGCATGGAAACAAGGATATAAGTTTGGTTTACGTATTGCTGGAGGAGCAATAGATCCAGGGACCATTGTGTATATCAGATTGAATACCCAAGCCCACAAGTCATCTAAATATCATATTCATAATACCTTTTATGAAGCTATGCATGTAATAAGTTTGAGATCCCTCACCCTTCACAGAATTTGTTTCTAGAATTAGCCGGAGCGTAGTATCTAGTCTTAAGATCACAGATTGTTATTTCTGTGGCGGAACCCAAATGGGAGACCAATGGCCCTGGGAAGCCCAAGAATTGAATTATTCCATGATTTACAACCAAACTGAATTACACAAGACTACCAGTGAATGGGTGTTAGCGCACTCAATCATTGGACGTCTTTGTTTTGCCAGAACTGGACCCCAGTTCACCCAAAAGGTAGGACAGCTGGTCTGTCTTAGCCAGAAATACTATAATGCCACGACCAAAAAGACAGCATGGTGGTCAGGAATCAGACATCCTGAACCTCCTAACCCATTAGCTAGATTTCCTGAACTTGCAGGTCTATGGACTAACCTTGCCAAAGTCCAAGCCTGGCAAGCCCCACCTGGCCTATATTGGATCTGTGGAAACCGAGCATATGCACAACTCCCGCCACACTGGGGGGAGGAACATGTGTCTTAGGAACCATCAGACCTTCTTTCTTCCTGTTGAACACTGAACATGGAGAACAATTAGGATACCCTGTATATACTACCCACAAACACAAAAGAGCATCAAGACAGAAAAGAGAAGCCTTACAGATAGGTAAGTGGGAAAAGTGGCAGGGTGATGATTGGCCACCAGAAAGAATTATTGAGTATTATGGACCTGCCACTTGGAATGATGATGGTATGTATGGTTATCGTACCCCAATTTATATGATTAATCGTATTATCCGCTTACAAGCAGTAGTTGAAATAATAACTAATGAAACTAGTCATGCTCTCACGCTCTTAGCTAGACAAAGTACTCAGATGCGCACTGCCATATACCAGAATCGCCTAGCACTTGATTACTTGCTAGCAGCTGAAGGAGGAGTATGTGGTAAGCTGAATTTAACTAATTGTTGTTTGAAAATAGATGATAAAGGTCAAGTAGTTGAAGAAATTGCTAAAGATATGCAAAGACATGCTTATGTGCCAGTACAGACTTGGCATGCATTGAAATTTCCTAACTGGTTTGCTAACCTTTTCTCTTGGCTGGGAGGATTTAAGACTTTCATTGTCTTAGTACTAATCCTTGTTGCTGTTATCTTTTTATTACCATGTTTAATCCCATGTTGTATGCGTTCCATTCATAGTGCTATTGATACCACAGTAGAGCGGAAGACCGCAACTAAAATAATGGCTTTATACAAAGCTAGTCCTAGTAGAAATCCTTCAATCATGATGTGATTCTTCTAAAAGTGATTTAATTCTCACACCTTATTGAATAATAGGGTGAGATTAATCAAAGGGGGGAATGTGGCAGGTGCAGGCCTGTGACCCACGGTGTCTGACATAGGCAGGCCAGCATGGCTAGCTTGACCTGTAAATGAGGCCTGTGGAGAGGCATATAGGATTGCACATCCCCCAATGTGCTGCTATTGTAAGATAGAACTCAGTAGAAGTATTGAATTAGCTTAGGTAAGCAGAACTGCAGAACTAAGAAATGGAAAAATACAGAAAAGACATGTTTGAAAGTTACTGATAAAAAAGTACATCTGCAGAGAAATAATGAGGAGTGCTGACAGATGAGTTACAGAACCTTGCTCTTCTGCACGCACAAATTGGTCCCATAACCTTGAGAGTGTGAAAGTAACGAGTTGATGAACTGACCATTGTAATTGGGACTAGAAGGGGGGCAGGCAGGTGTCATGCCCACAAAAGGGACATAATTGGAGAAACCTATCAGTACCGGGACCAATGGAAGAGGTACGGGAGGTACGGGAGGTTACCGGGACCAATGAAATGTTTTCCTATGCCTAGAATGGAACAGAAGTCTATAAAAGTTGTTGTAATGCTTGAAAACTTTGCTCAGCCATTTTGAAATTGACTTGCTTGAGACTTGTGCACAAATAAATGATTTGGACCTTCTGAACAGACTCCTGGTATCATTGGTTTGTCTGCGCTTTGCTGCTACAATCCCAAGGCCTTGGATTCCATCCCCCACCCTGGCTATCCCTCCCCATCCTCCTGCAGAAGCCCCGGTGCCATGGCGTCCTGTCACATGACTCCAGGACGCCATGCACGAGCTCAGAAAAGGCAGTCACTGTCCTGTGCTTCGTTCCCCACTGCCTTGACCTCCGCAGAGGAGCCGGGGCTGGGATCGGGTGGCGGGGACCTACCTCTAGCTGTCCCACATCTTTGGCTACTCCAAGGTGGAATAACTCTGATGGCCATTCCAGCATCGCCAGACACACAGGGCTGCAACTGAATTGGCCCTATACGTCCAGGGTCATGGGGCCACCTCTGCACTGCCCATTCTACCGCCTGTCACCTTCCCCTCCCACCCCCATCCAGAGCTGCCTGCACAGCAGCCATGAACCGTGCGGGGAGCTTTGGACTAGGATGTCTGACCCCGCTGTTCGGCACTCTTGCATGCTGGCCTAAGATTGTAAGCATTTGGAAATCAAACTCCAGCCTCCATAGAAAAAGAAAGCATGCTGGCATAGTTTTTCGTAAAGAGTTTTGCCATGTTCACAAGTATATGTAATTAGTTCAAGAGTGATATCCATTTGAAAGTTAGAAAGTCTACTGTTGCGGTTTCTTGAACTTCGGATCTGTCAAGTATGTTATGAAACTAAAGACAGTTTGAAATTCTGTTTTGAGTGCAGTCTGCTGATGTTTAGGGATATGAGATTGTTTTGTTACAAAATGCAAATTGCAACTGAACAGACTTGTTTCATTTTACTTAAAATAACATGGAAAATCCCACAAGGATGCTTTTCTTTGTTTAGTTTGTATTGTGCCGCTTCATTTTTAGCATGCATCATTTACAAATTGCAAATACTGTTTGCAAATCGTATGCTTATATTAAATAGTGTGCACTAAAACTGAGACAAAATGGAAGAAAACAAAACAAGCCTGAAAAAAAACAAATTAAAAAAAGACCACCAATCCCCCTCCCCCCAAAAAATAAATGGAAAGAAAAGAGTGTGCATACTCTTACTACTACTATTTAAGTTGACATCATAGAAGGGGACTGTATACTGAACAGCAAAATCAGTAATCAATTGCCATTTCACTATAGAGGTCATTTTAAAAGCCTTAGTCGTGATTTGGATGTCCAAATCATGGAGACATCCCCAGAGCCATTTTACAAATGGCTTTTAAAGACATCTCCGGTGCAGAGACATCCAAGTAGCTAAGGGGCATGGCGGAGATGTGTCTGGGAAGGTGCAATGGATTTAGATGCCCCTGCTCAACTTCAGAAACGTTGGGAACATCTGTGATCCCATTCAAGTTTAGACCTGCTCCAAGCATGAATAGGCATCAGGAAAGTGATTGTTTTGGCTGGAAAACATCCAGAGGACTAAAGAAGACGAAGAGTTACATCAGTAGCCTAAGATTACAAGGAGCAGAACTGGTATTTGAACCCTAACCCACTACTCTAACCATTAGGCTATTAGAAGCCTTGTTATGAAATACTATTCTGGGGGCATGTATGTAGACATTCCCATAGACATCCATATTGGGCATATCCATGTTTGTAAAATTGTACATGAACTTGGATGTACCTGCTTTTTTTCAGATGTCCTGGCTTAGATATTCCAGATTGCATTAGGGTGTCCTTTGTAAAACGTGCCTTTATATGGAAGACCCCGTTAAACTGAACCATGAACCAAGACCCATGATAGGAAATAGGACCCGGCAACAAGACTCCAACAATCATCAGATTTTCAATCTTCTTGAATTAGCTAACTAAACGGCATAGGGATCTACACAACTATTCTTATAAATGTTCATTTTATAACCAGGCTAGTGTTTTTGTTTTGTTTTGCTCTTTTGAAAAGAGTAACTTATTAAATTGAGCTGGACATAATCAAAACCTTCAAAAACCAATTTGTTACTATAGTAACATGCATACAGCTTTGAGTTGCAACCAGATATTGCAGAATAGTTAAATATTTAAAATGTGTTGCATGAAAAATTCTTCTTTACCATTTTAACTAAAGATTTGTAATTCAAATGTAAATTAAGGTTCATTATTCATGAGCCAGCCATTAAAATTTTATCCATGGCCGTTTTGGTTATCAACAATTCACTACTAATGGAGTGTCTGGTTTTCACACTGAGGCAAACATAATGATTATTTCTCTATAGTAAGAAACATACTGTTCCCAGAAAGACAAAGGAACTAAAATCTGAAATGTGCAATATATTCTAATATATCTTAGTCTTTGAAATCTGATTTTCCATTAAAGAGCTGGAAAAAAAAAACCTCCAGGGACAAAAAGTTGAAATTTACTCCACATAGTGAACTGCAAAATATATGAATATTTGATTATAGATGGAGTTGATATACTTGAATATAGGAGTAGAAAATTCATACCCAACTGCACAGGCTGGAGCTATAATATTGCTAGAACAATCTACAGAGTGACACCTGTTCAGCAATGCAAATATCACCTTAGCTTTTCTAGAGAAGGATTCTGAAAATAGGGCGAAATATAACACATTTGCTTTTGTCTTGTATGTGTAAGTATGCCTTGCATGATATAAAGATGTAAGATCAATTTTCAAAGGTTTTAGTAGTCTAACCTTGATAATTAAGCACCTAGGAGCAGTAGTTACTAAACTGCAGGAAATTATCATATTTTTCAGCTGTGAAATTTACCACATGAATTACTAACCTGTGGTAGCTCAGTACTGCAGTTTAGTGACTCATGAGGTGGGCAGGGGTGATGGAAGAATTTCACACTCTAAGGATTATCCAGTTAACTCTCAAAGTTAGCCGGATAAAACCTTTGACTACCAGTCCTTCAGAGACTCTTGTAGTATTTGCTCCCTTGAATGCCATCATTAACTATCACTTTACAACAGAATGGATATTGCTTGAGCTTTTTTTTTTTCTTCATTTTGTCTAGTCTAAACTTAAAGGCACGTTTTAGAGATGAGATGGGGATCTGACTTGAGACATCGAGGCCACGATGTTTCCAATTTCAGTGGTATTTTAGAAAGGGATCTGCTACATGTAAAGTCATTTCTAAAATATCAAACAGGAAGTGGGGGAGCGTAGCGTACATGGATATGCATCTATGTACAGTGGGAGGAGACATTGTACAAGTCTACACAATGGTTGCATGCACGTGTAAGTGCAGCCACCTACATGTGTAAGCCGGTATTTTATGACTTACATGTGTATATGAGCCATTCTGCACGCCTAGACATGTAACTATAGATGCTGCTATCTTTTTCTAATTTCAGTATGGAGATGGCAATAAATAACCCCTTTAATCCTCTCAGTAAAGGACTGACTGAAACAAGCACATTTTTGAGAAAACTGTATGTGCCAGAGAGCAGGTGTAAATCCCGACATGAGCATTTTCAGTCATGCATGTGTTATCCCATATATAATTGATAATATATATATATATATATATATATATATATATATATATATATATATATATTTATATATGAGTATAGAGCCGATAGCTGTCACCACTGAACTTTAAACCCGGATATTCAATACCGGAGCCATATCTGGGCATTATCCCCACTGTGGCTCAAACTAACGCCTTGCATATGAGAATAAGCATATCTATCTTGTTGGCAAAATATCTTCTATCTGCAGATCATTTTCAAACACTGCAGAACATACATCTTTATTTTAAAATAAATTTATAATACATATTAGTATTTTTGCACACATTTGAACTATCGAGTCTTTTTCAAACATGCTCATCGTTTGTTTATATAATACATTTGTATGTTTTGGGATATTTATATTGATACGCTAATATGAACGTTCAATAAAAATTGATGAGGTAGAATGGCCTTCATCCTATTTATTGCCCCCTACCCTTCATGACTACCTAACAGAGCCCTCATGGCTGACCCAAGCATTAAGCAAACTAAGCACTCTCGGTCATTTGCAGTCACTTCTTCTTCTGTCACTACTGATGCCTTTCCTCTTTCTTGCGGTGTCCCCCAGGGCTCTATATTGGCTCCTCTTTTATTTAATCTTTTTCTGACCCCCCTTGCCCTTTTGATACAGCAATCGGGTATTTCTGGTTACTACTATGCAGATGATATCTTTCTTCTACACCACACATCCTCTTCCCAACCTGATATTGCTCCCCTTAATGCCTGTCTATCTATGGTCTCTTCCTGGCTTTCTACAAATTGTCTTGTGTTGAATATCTCTAAAACCGTGGCTATATGGTTTCCTCACAGCTCTACTGCTCCATCACTTGCTCCATCTTTTTCGGGTACCTCAATATCTCTAGTCACTAAGCTTCGGTATTTAGGTGTCTTTTTTGAAAGTAATCTCTCGTTTCATGATCACATTTCCCAGGTGTCCCGTCGCTCTTTCCATTGTCTTAGACAAATCCATGCCATCAGACCATTTCTCTCCCCTCAGGCTCTTTCCACCCTCTTGCTTTCTTTAGTTATCACTAGTTTAGATTTTTGCAATCCTGTTTATGCTGGCATTCCCCAATACCAGCGCCACCGATTACAACTTATACAGAATGCTGCAGCTCGGATGATCCTCCATGCCTCTCCCCGTGACCATATCAATCCCATTCTTCAGCATCTGCACTGGTTGCCAATAAACTTTCGGATTCAGTTCAAGATCCTCACTCTTGTCCATCGGGCTATTTATCTGCACACCCCTCAGTATTTATCCGATCTATTAACCTTTCACACTCCCACCCGCAGTCTCCGTTCAGTTCATATTAATCGCTTGCACCTCCCCTCTCCCTCTCAAGCTCACCTTCACTCTACCCGGCAATCAGCCTTTTTTTACATTGGTCTTGCTCTCTGGAACTCCCTCCCCACTGACCTCCATCTAGAACAGTCCATGCCTACTTTCTGCTCCCGTCTTAAAACACATTTTTTCTCTACTGCTTTTAATCTTCTCTAGTGATTTCTGCTTCCCCTATGATTTGCTCCTATTTGCAATCTATCTTCTCTATCCTGGCCTTCTTTTTCTCCTATCCTTTTATTTTTTAAAGTATTGTTATTTTCCTTTTCTTTTTTTAACCATTTTATGTATTTTATAGTTTTATTGTAAACCGCCTCGATGTAATGGGAGGCGTATATCAAGTGATTATAAACAATAAACGGTTCCCTAGGGCGGCAGCTTGGGGGGGGGGGAGGGGGACAGCAAAAAGCAAGCTAAACAAATAAATAAAAATGTAGAAAAATAAATTCTGACAGTCAGGAGGGGGGAGGCAATATGGCTTAAGGTTTGCCAAGGATGCCAACACCTTAAACTAATTCTGGGGCAGGTCAACCCTTCCTAGCTCCCTTAGAAAACAATGTGCACTGTTTGCAAGCAGTTTATACTATTTGTTAGGAGCATATAAATGACTGTAAAATTGTATGCACTATTTGTACGCAGCATGCACTTCTTCCCAAAGGTGTGCACTAAAGGCCCAATATTCATCTGGGTAGGGCTAAGCACTGTAGATGCTTAGCCCAGCCTACCGACCCCTTAACCCCATATAATCACTTCTGTGACGACGGAAATGAATATTCGGGTCTGGTAGCACTGTCCGGTAGCCACCGAGGCTAACAGTGCAGCACTGATGTTAGATGCTGCACAGTTACGCTCAGCACCTATAAGATAGGTGAGATTTTTCCTCACCTATCTTATAGGCCCTGAGCATTAACCGTGCAGCTTCCATTATCGATGCTGCATGGTTAGTGCCGGTCCCTGCCTCTGTTTCACCCCAGAATGCCCCAATGCTAGCCAGCTACCATCAGGACACATAGGGGACTTAGTTGGGGATATTTGACGACACTATCCATATAAGTGGCATCGAATATGTGGTTAGCAGGCATATTTACACGGTTAACTGGCTGTTAACCACGTAAATGTCCTTTGAATATTGGACTCTCTAAGTCTCTTCAGCACGTGTAATGCAGACCGTGAAAAGGCAAAACTATTGCTGTCACAAACTGAACTGCCTCTTCTAAAGAGAGATTCTTAGATTTTCAGGATTATTCCAATTAAATAGGAGATATTGATTAATGATCAACATTTGCAGTTAAGCTTTTTTCAATGTACTTTGAAATGTTTGGAGAAGCTGTCTCATCAAACAATCTGACAACACTATCAGCAACATAACATCAAAACAAGAGAAACTGTAAAAGAAAAGTAAAAAAAGCTGCATTAATTAACCTTTTTAAAGACATATTAGAAACAGTTATACTGTAAATCTTAACTTAAAGGTATTTCAGATTTTGCACATCTTTAAAATGTCATATCTCAAAGTTTAATGAGAAGAGTAGAGGACTGGGAAGATAGGGTATGAAATTATACTTGAGGAGTTTACAGCAGAATCAGACTCAATCTGCCTGTGATAGGTCAGAGCTTATATCAAGAGCATCTGTTTCAGTCTCAGCATGTGTCAAGATCGAAAACACTGTCAGGGTGAATAGCAATGATCATGTCCATCCTGGATTTCACTATTTGAGAGACTAATGAGATATAGCAGATTCCTTTGCCTTTTTTCTAAAGTGCAACTTTATAGGAAAAAGGGTATATCCTACAAATTCTCCAGTGTGAACTCTGATACTGGGTTGGCCTTCTGAAGACAATTTTCAAAGTCATTTGTACATGACCATGTCCAGTCTGGACATCCAGAGCTGCTAAATGGCTCCCCACTTGTACAGCCCACTTGTGCGGGGAGCTCTGTTTGTGGGTGGGAGGGGGTGGGCCAGGGGAGAAATGAGGGCAGGCGGTAAGCGGGGATGAGACCCCGGATGTACAGGGCCAAATCTGAGGTTGGCCCTGTATGTCCAGGATCGCACAGTTAGACAGGGGACAGCAGCACTTAAGGCCAAGCTTGAGGTGATGGGATGCAGGGGGTTCCCCGCAGCCCAACCCCCAGCTGTGGGAGGCCCCATTGGGGGTCGGGGTGTGGGCGACAGTCCTACAACCAATGCCACCAGTGATCGCAGTTCCTTCATGGAGCCATTGAGTTAGCCGGGCAAGTGGCTGGACGTCTGGGGTGCCTAAATCTGGGCACCTCCTGGACATACAGCCACTATGATGTGATTCTACTCCCACAGAGACATCTAGCCCCCCGTGGGAGCAGAATCAGGTGCAGGTCTAGACATCCGGATGGCCCAGGGACGCACAAACCTGAATGTGCCTCATAATGTTTAAAATCTGCTTGTTCAAGTCACATTTCCACCTCAGCTCTCCAGGAATCCTGATTCAAAGTATACACAGATCGGCTGTCTGTGCAATTTTCATATGCTTATGTCCGAGACAGTTTTTAAAAAAAATCTACTTCTACATGCAGAACACTACTTCATGAGCAAAAAGACATAAAATTACCCCATAGTATTAGGGCAAGTTCTTAAAAAGGGAGAACATTGCAAGGGCACTCAGGATGTCCATTTATTTTGAAACTAAATGGAAAAGCAATGAAACATCCTTGTTCTGTTTGGTTTCAAAATGAATGAGCCAGAAAAAGAAATTCATTTTTCTCACATTATTTAAAGCATATGCACTATTTGCAAATAGAGCCCACTGTTTTGGAATAACACTCGTCATTAGAAACTAGAGCAAGGACTGTTGTCGAAGTGGATCAAATGAAATAAAATCCTTGGAACAAAATGAATGACCAGATAGCAATAACAAAATAACAACAGAGAAAAAGAAATGAATAAAATGAAAAACACAGCTGTGCACTGTCTTAAGGCATGTGTCAAGTATGATGTTAGTCCTAATAGATCAGACGAGACATAAACCTAGATCCCGATCCCCAGGCAAATTTGGGAGTGGGATAGTTACTCGGCTGAGCCCCACCATCTGATTCATTATGGGGAGGGGAGATGGGGGACTAGGGAATAAGTGGAGGAGGAGGAAATTTGGGAAGAATCATTGGGAAAGAATTGGACTTTGCTTTCCTGGGCAGGAGTGCTGTGAGGAGAAGCAGTGGCATGAGAGGCTTGAACTCACCTGCCCACCCTGATAGCTGTGTTAGGGCAGAGGTTTACATAGGGCAGGTTTAGTGAGGCAAGGAGGAGTGCAGGGCTGTCGCAGCTTGAGTTATGAGGGAAAGATAGTGACCTCCCCACTGTTAATATATCCCCGAATTAAGCGGGCGAGAGATAAGGGAGCAGTGGACTGCAGTTACATGTGTGTGGGCGTCGCAGCCACGCGCAGCCCAAGTCATAAGACTTCCGCATTCTTAAGTAAACCTCAGCCTGGCACCACCCCAGGCTGGGAAAGGGTGGAGGTTTATGACTACTTGGCTGATATTGCAGAAGTAGGGCTAGGACACCACTGTCTAGCCTAGTCAGATGTTAATTGTTTGAGATTCAAATATGGTTGTTAAGTTATCAAGGTAAAGATCTTGTTGTTGATGGCATAAAAGCTGCAGCCATGTGTTTGCCAAATGAACTAAACTAGGGTGGTAGTTGTACTTATGTAGGGACCTGTGAGAATGGCAGATGGTTCTGTGAAGGAATATGTTATCAACAGCATAGTTTATTTTTATCATAATTATTCAACATGTGGAGGTCAATTCAGGTCTGGGCGCCTCTGGTCCATCTAGGCGTCCAGAATCTCGACGGGCTGGATTTGTACCTGATTCTGATCCTGCGGGATCAGAATTGGGTGCAGCTGGCCTGGATGGGCTGGCCATGCCCCGATTCTGGGCTTCTGGATGTTCAAGTTCATTCCCGGTTAGCCCAGCCAGGCTCCTGCATGGAGCTGCAGTGTTGTGGCATTCCATTGCTACAGCACCGTGGCTCCAAGCAGGAGCCCCGATCCCTGGGAGACACAGCAATGGTCCTTTCCCCACCGGCCAACCTCCAATCGGGCTTGCCGTGGCCAAGGTCGGGCTGCAAGGAATCCCCTGCACCACCTCATCTCTTTTTCTGGACCTGGATTCTTCCTTTGCACCATCTAGGAAGACTTATTCCACCTCCAAGGTGGAATAGGACTTTCGTCCAGATTGCAGACCTCGGACATACAGGGCCGACAACAGAATTGGCCCTGTACATTCAAGTTAGGGGTTGTGCCTCCAGCCTGCCCTTACTCCTCCCTTTGCCCCACCCCTCCTGCTCCCATGCAGAGCTCCCCACACATCTCTGCTGTACATGCATGGAGCTCTGTGGGTGGAATCAGCACACTGGTGTTTAGCAGGGATATATGTCCAACTCAGACGTATATCCCTACTAAACGCAGGTCAGAATCTATCCCATAATGAATAAATTGAAACATAAGAACATAAGATATGCCATACTGGGTCAGACCAAGGCCCATCAAACCCAGTATCCTGTTTCCATAAGTGGCCAATCCAGGTCACATATACCTAGCAGGTTCCCAAAGAGGTATACAGGTTCCACAATGTTAGTCCTGGGGCAAGCAATGGATTTCCTGGGTCTTTTTAAATAATGGTTTATGGACCTTTCCTCCAGGAACTTGTCCAAACCTTTTTTAAACCCAGCTATACTAACAGCTTTTACTACATCCTCTGGTAACAAATTCCAGAGTTTTATTACGCATTGAGTGAAAAAATATATTCTCTTATTAGACTTAAATGGGTTACATTGTAGCTTCATTGTGTGTCCGCTAGTCTTTCTACTTTTTGATGGTGTAAACCAGTGGTTTTCAACCCAGTCTTCTGGTACCCCTAGTCCAGTTGGGTTTTCAGAGTATCCACAATGAATATGCATGAAATAGATCTGCATACAGTGGAAGCAGTACATGCAGATCTATCACATGCATATTTATTGTGGATATCCTGAAAACCTGACTGGCTTGTTGGTACCAGATGACTGTGTTGAGAACTACTGATGTAAACAATCAAACTATGTTTACCCATTCCACTCCATTCATTAATTTATAGACCTCTATCATATCTCTTTTCCAGGTTGTAGAGCTCTAACCTTTTAAGCCTTTCCTTATAGGGGTATCCTTCCATCCCCTTTACCATTTTGGTGACTCTTCTCTGTACCTTCTCTAATTTTGCTATATCCTTTTCAAGATATGGCATCCAGAACTGCACATAGTATTCAAGGTGCTGTCACACCATGGAACGATACAGAAGCATTATAATATTCTTTGTTTTACTCTCCATTCCTTTCCTTATGATTCTTAGCATTCTATTTGCTTTCTTGGCCTCCACTGCACATTGGGTAGAGGGTTTCAACATGTTAACCACGACGATGCCTAAATCTTTTTCCTGGGTGGTGGTTCCTAATGTGGAACCCTGCATCGTGTAACCATAGTTTGGGTTGATCTTCGCTATGTGCATAACTTTGCACTTGCCCACATTAAATTTCATCTGCCATTTGATGTCGTCTTCCAATTTATCAAGGTCCTCTTGCAATTTTTCACAATCCTCTTGTGTTTTAACAACTTTGAATATTTTTTTGTCAGCTACAAATTTGATCACCTCACTTGTTATTCCCATTTCCAGGTCATGTATAAATATGATAAAAAGCAGTGGACCCAGCACAGATCCCTGGGGTACCTGGAACATGACCATATAATTTAAAATTTAAAAGATATTCAGTAGTACAGAAGAGTGGCATTTGTACCAATTTATTCCAATTAGATATTTAAGCAGCAGAAAAACATATTTATTCATAGTTTGCAATTATCACCAAATACCATAATATACAAACCACGATGCTTCAGGCTGAGGGAATTCATAAAACTCATGTACGAGACTGAATTTGTTTACTTGTTTAATTGAAATTCAGACTTTTACAGATTAATTTGATTTCGCAGGCTCAGTAATATTGAGTTAAATTTTGACTTCAAGCTTGCCAATTCACCTACTAATTACAGTGCAAGTGAATTCATATTTACATAGCTTCCAACTAAAGGATTGGTTTGGCAATATTTCTTGTGTCTTAAGTTGCTTTCCTACTTAGCCCATGAGATTTACCAGTAATGTTAGATAACCCAAGAAAAATGCTGCAAATTGAATGAAATATGAATGAGCCAGTACTTAGAGAAACTTTCCATGGTACGACCTCATTTTGGCAAAAATGCTCAGCATCAGAAACATTGTCTTCCTAGTCTTCTGTATCGTGCCTTCTCCTTTAGGGGATCATTTTCAAAACCGTTTTCACACATAAAACAGGTGGTTTATATGCAGAAATGACAATATAAAATGTTCAACCTTCCCCCTCTCCCCCCCCCTTCCCACATCTCTCATTCCTTCTCCAGCCCCATTCCCCTCCCCTCCTCTCCCACTTCACCTTCTTTCACTCTGGCCCACTGCCCACCCTTCCCTCCACTCCCTTCACGTAGCTTCTAATTTTTCATTTAAAATTACCTCCGTGGGATCCTGTCTTCCGCACGGGCCAAGGCCCGCCTCCATTCTTCTGTTGGCAGGGGATGAAGTCCCTGCTGGCATCTACCACCATATTTGACCTCAACCCCCTGAAGTTCCGTTTGGAACGCACAAATACAAACAAACGTATGCAAATAGACAGAAGAAAATCAAAACAAAACGCATGAATGTCAATAGGCGCTATCACATAAAATCTAAGCACACTTAATTCAGCATTTTTTTTAAATTCCAGGTAAAAAAAATAAATAAATATGCATCACTGGTAACCAAATATTTAGCCGCTCTCTGGATAGACGAGTAACAGAGCGGGTGGGAGAGAGCACTGCTGAATTTAGCCTTTATCCAGATAACTGCAGGCATTCTCCAGGTCTGCCAACTGGCTGTCCCAGCACGGTCTGTCCAGTGCCAGTGTGGTCAGAGGAAATGTTGAGTGTCACTATCCAGAGAGCTCCACCGAACATCGGGGCTGATCTGGTTAGCAAGTCCTGCAAACCACATACATTTTTTTTAAATATTGACTTCTAAATAGAGAAAAAAGTAGCATATATGCCTCTGTAAATTAATTTCTGTAACAAAAAAAGAACATGGGGCTTCATCAGATAGTTTATTTTATTTAATTCTTCCCTAGCTTCTGGAATAGTGCTGAGCCAAGCATATTAGTAAAAACTGTGATTAAGTTAAGGGTCTTCTTTTATTAGCTTTTAACATTGAAAAGTTATTGTTAAGAGTCAGGGTTCTGGATTCTCAGCACAAAATTTCACAATTAGCTTTGTTGCACTGTGTCTATGTGAAACCAATTTACATTAATGCTTTGTTTTCACTCGGAAAATGGTTGGTTTTCTTCTCACAGTAACCACGCAGCATACATATATTAACCTGAGGAATATTGAAAGTAAAGCTAGAATATATTATAGTATATAATTTTTTTTAACATACAATACCTTTCAAGAAAACCTCACAACAGCAAGCCAAGAGGAGGGTAATTTTATAAAAGATTGCTAACTTATCCACTGCTTTTATAAAGAAAAGTTTGTGTATACTTTCCCTTTATTCATGCAAGTGTGTATTTTATAAAATATGCACAAATATGGAAGCTCTAGCCCCAGGAATTCCTCCTCTTGGACTGAACAAACTTATGTTTAGGCTCTTGTACCACAAGAAATTTTCTGTGCATATGAACCCTGTTTTACATGCAGAAATGTCTTGTAACATTATCCCTGAAGGGGAGCATTTTAAAAGCCGTATTCCTAATGCGATGGAATTAGATGTCCCTGCTCGATTTCAGAAACGGCAAGGGCGTCTGTGACCCCATCCACGTTTAGATCTGCTCCAAGCACCATTAGGCACCAGGGAAGTATTCATTTGGGCGGTAAAATATTCCAGGGATGTAGAGAAGATGGTACCCCATCATCCCAATTACAAAGATATCAGAAGTGGGATTCAACCCTTAGTTTCCTTGGGCCTAGCCCACTATGCTAACCATTAGACTAATCTTAGATGTCTTCAGGTTTAAATGCTAATCTGGAGATGTCTATCTAGACAGCCCTACAGTTGTCCATATTGGGCACGTCCACATTTGTGAAATCGTGCCTGAAATTGGATGCTTTTTTTTTCAGACATTCTGGCTTGGATGTCCCAGACTGCACTTGGCCGTCATTTGTAAAATGTCGCTTTAAATGTATTAAGTTGCTCCAGTAAAAAGGCATCACTTTATATAATTTTTATCTTGTTTACTACTCAGTGCGCAAACATTAACACACATTAATCTACCTTTAATGCACATTATTTTAGTGAATGTCCCATGTTATTCAGTGAGACCTACCTAATAATAATGAGATGTGTTTACTAAAAAAATATGGTGCACCACATATTGACCTGAAATTTAGGACATGGGTAGCACAGATCCAGCACCACCTGTGTGCTAACCTTAATTAATTTTATATTTAAAAAAATTGATATACCGCAATTCCTAGGATCAATGCAGTTTACATGACAAATTCAGAAATGATTTAACTCCATCCATTGAGGTGGTGGTAAGTGTATCCGTGCTAACTGCAGCATTGCCAATTAGTATGCACTCAGGAAGTCTGCACTAACTGCAATGCAGATACTCCACCCCATCCTGTCCCCTCCCAACTCACTCTAAGCTGTTAGTACAGGAATCTTACTTTGACAGTAGTTACAAAGAAGAGCAACAAAAATGGTAAAGAGAATGGAAGGATACCCCTATGAGGAGAGGCTTAAAAGGTTGGGGCTCTTCAAATTGGAAAAGAGATGGCTGAGGGGGGATATGATAGACGTCTATAAATTCATGAATGGAGTGGGACAGGTAAACATAGATCAGTTCTTAACGCTATTGAAAAGTAGAAAGACTAGAGGATACATCATGAAGGTATAATGCAACCCATTTAAGACTAATAAGAGAAAATATTTTATTTGCTTAATCCATACTCAAACGCTGTAATTCATTACCGGAGGATGTAGTAAAAGCTGTTAGTGTAGCTGGGTTTAAAAAAGGCTTGGAAAAGTTCCTAGAAGAGAGGTCCAAAGCAATTACTAAAGAGAACCTGGGAAATCCACTGCTTGTCCTGGGACAAGCATTATGAAACCTGTGTCTTTTTGGGAACCTACTAGGTACTTGTGTCCTGGATTGGCCACTGGGCTTGATGGACCTTGGTCTGACCCAGTAAGGCATTTCTTATGTTCTTATGAACTCAAAGAAACAGCTTATATTGTTGTTCAGGACTCTTGTAGTATGTCTTCCAGTATCCATTTGGCCTCTGATGGGATCATAGTAACCCAGTCACACCCTATGTTCACCTAATCAGGGATATTTACAGATTTTGTATCCTTGAGTTGTTTGCAAAGTAGAGATGAAGTGTCATTTATATCTGTCACCATGCTGGGTTTGCGGAATACATCATCAGCTGGGATTTTGCCTTGAGGCTGACATGCTGAGTTTTTGAAAGCAAACTAAGGCATTTTTTTCCCTATAGCAACCTTTCATGTATAGCCATAATTTGTTTGTTTTGTTTAATATGTAATGTTGTTGGATTTTAATGACATCTGTGTTCTTTTAGCTATTCTGATATTTCACATATTGGTCTTTGTAATCCACCCAGAATATTTTGATGGGCAGAATGCAAATTAAAATGAATAAATAGATTCCCCACCACCCTTTTTAAAATCGTTTGTGATCCATGGTGCCCCCTGCATCCCATCGACCCATAAAAACAAAATTACTGTGAAGTCCACGTATCCCCTCTCTGCTTCATCCCCATTCTATTGTCTTGCATCCTGTGAAACCAATTCAACCCTCCAGTCCCAGACTGCCTCAGGTCTAATTTCCAGTAACCGGGTACGGCGGACACGATGCTTTCCGCCCCTTCACCCACCCCCTCCCCCCCTCACTCTTCACCTCACCTCTCCTTCCCAATGACACACACAACACCTTTTATGGGACTTAAACTGATCGCAGCTTTATTAACCTTTTAACAATAACCAAACTACATTCCAACACATTATAATTGCCCCCCCCTCCCTGCAGAGCGAGCCCTCACCAGCCATGTGAGTAGCAAGGTGACACCGCTTCTGCTTCCGCCGGGTCCAGGCCCCAACTAATTTGCCTAGCCCTCCCTCGTCCGGCTTCGCCATATTATTAGCAGAAACCTGAGGGATTGTCCGGGTCAGGGGTACCCCACCCCCGCCCTAATGCTTGCCTCCCGCTCCAGACCATGGAAACCTCTGGGATCCCGCCACTCCCTCCAGCTGCAACACCCCGACACCCACGAAGCCTTTGACCCTCCCCAAGCTAGGGTGGGCAGGCAGGATGTCCGGCGTCTCTGGCTTCGACCCCAGAAAGGCCGGAGCCAAGCCGCGTCCCCGCTCTACCCCCATGGCCCAGCTTCTTGACCTCCCATTGGCTCCCGCACCTCTCCGCGGCCCGCGGGAGCCAATGACGCCACGGGACACATCGCGTCCTGCCCCCACGGCTCCATGCCACCGACGCAAGGGGCGCCCGCGTGCAGCCGCTCCCCCAGTTACCGCCGGCCGCGTGCACGTGGGCCCCGCGGCCTCGCCATAACCGGGTACAGCGGACACGACGCTTTCCGCCCCTTCACCCACCCACTCCCCCCCTCACTCTTCACCTCACCTTCCCAATGACACACACAACACCTTTTATGGGACCTAAACTGGTTGCAGCTTTATTAACCTTTTAACAATAACCAAACTACATTCCACACATTATAATTGCCCCCCTGCAGAGCGAGCCCTCACCAGCCATGTGAGTAGCAAGGTGACACCGCTTCCTCTTCCGCCGGGTCCAGGCCCTGACTAATTTGCCTAGCCCTCCCTCGTCCGGCTTCGCCATATTATTAGCAAAAACCTGAGGGATTGTCCGGGTCGGGGGTACCCCACCCCCGTCCTAATGCTTGCCTCCGGCTCTGGACCCCGGAAACCTCCGGGATCCCGCCACCAGCTCATGCCAAAACTGTCCTGAGTCGCCCCCCCCAAGGTTCAGCTGTGACCAGCTCTCCTCCCTTGCATAATACCTTCCAAGGCCTCCTTCCAATCGTTAAGGAGTAAGTCCATCCCCACCGGGGATAGCTGCACTCCATCCGACCTATACAGGCCAGCACATTCGACGTCAGCCCATGGGTGCAAAATTTGGCACCCTCCATGCTCCCCCACCCATCTGCCAATTTGGCGATTAATTTTCGTCAATCCTCTCGACCACCGCCGCTGATCCCTGCAAGTCAGCCTTGGAATGATATCTGACCAGACCAGAACTATGCCTTTAAACATCGCTAACACCACCCCCAAGTCCTTATGAACTGCACAAATTAACTGCCGGCAAGTCCAAGACACCAAGTCGTTGCCTCCCAGGTGTATCAGCAAGACGTCAGGCGCCCCTCTCATATACTTGTTGTGCCGCAGCAAAGGCAGGAGCTGGATCCACCGAAGTCCTCGCTCGCCCAGCCATGAGACGATCACTCCTGAAGCCTCCAGACCGATATTCGGCCCCACTGGCCGTGTTGCTGCTTGCCGACCAGCCCAGTAAACAAGAGTGGCCAATCACCCAACAGTGACACGATCCTTGTCCCACTTCTGCAAAATAAAGAGATGATACAGTTAGTGACCCCCACCACCCCTATAAATGCACATAGCTTTGGAACACCTGCGATTTCCATCTACCAATCCGCTGAATCTCTCGCTCGGGCAGTCCTTCTGCCGCTGCACTGGTAGCTGCCCCAATTCAGAAGGAGGACGGAGCGAAACACCCAGGATCCTCACCAATCCGCTGCAACGACAGCCGCAGCACCGTCGTAAACTGAAATCATGAAAGCACCCTCCCGTCCTCATGTATAAAGAGACTGCCCTCGCCGCCCTGCCGCACTCGCAAGTACGCCTTTAGCAGTGTAACCGGGCATGTGAGTGCCCCGTCCACCTCTCTCAACACCACCCACGTTCCTTTCCCCGTCTGATCTGTCTTGGAACGCGCTAGGCGGATACGAACCCCGCCCCCCACCAACTTCACCTGGTGCACTTGCAAGCCCCCGCCCCCTGTCACCCGACCCGACTCCGCAACCAACTCACCCACCCGAAATGCGTCGAAAAAAGCTACCGAAAACACCGCCCGAAAAAGCATGCCTTCATAAGGGGACGATATCACCTGCGACAGCGCAACACACAAACGTCTCAGCAGGTCATGCGTTATAGGCCGCCGCCCGTCCCCCGGCAAGGGAAAGGACCGCTCCCAACCTTGCAGCAGCCTACGCATTAAAAATCCCCCCCAGCAGCCCCACCCCACCGTCTTCGCAAAAAATGAAAACCCCGCCAAATGCCTCCGCACCGTCACCCGTGACAATCCTGCGGCCTTCGCTGCCAAAATATACTGACCCAGTAGCTGATCAGATGCCGAACCCTGCCATCATCCCTGCTCCACCAGGAAAGTCACCACACTGCTGCAGCCCCTCTGGTATGCAGCCCACGTCGCCGCCGACACTGAGTTCTTCAGCAGTTCCGTCATTTCCCGAGGCCAATCTGCCATAAGTGCTCTGGGACCGATGTCCCCACTTCTTCTGCCTCCAGCGCCAAGGTCCGAAACAACTCCCACTTGAAACGGGAAAGAGCATCGGCAATCTTGTTAGTACACCCGGGAATATGACAAGCCTTAACCACCACATTCAATCGCAAGCAAGCTAACACCACCTGCCGCATTAAATCAGCCACCTGCCTGCATCGCGGGGCATAATTATTTATCACACTGACTACTGCCTCATTGTCGCACCACCAAATGACCTTACGATTCCGAAGCCTGTCCGGCCACACTGCCAGCACCACCAGAATCGGAAACAACTCCAAGAAGGTTATATTACTAGTAAGGCCTGTGTCCCGCCATGCCTGTGGCCACCCCGCTGCACACCAAGAGCCCCCAAAGTAAACCCCCAAGCCCAATCCCCCTGCCGCATCAGTATACAATTGCAAATCCCCACTGGACACCTCCTTCTCCATCAATACCGTAGTACCATTGAAATCCCGCAGAAACTCATCCCATACACTTAAGTCAACCCGCATGCTCAGCGACACCCTGATCCAATGATGAGGTTTAGTAACCCCCGCCGTAGCTGCCGCAAGCCGTCGCAAAAACACCCTCCCCATAGGGATTACTCTACATGCAAAATTAAGGGAACCTATCAACGCCTGCATCTCACGTAACATCATCTTACTTGAGACCATCACGTTCGCCACCAAAACTCACAGCTTCATTACCTTGTCTGCCGGCAGTCGTGCTACCATTGCCAACAAATCCAGCTCCACCCCCAGAAACGTAATACTTGTCGCCGGGCCCTCCGTCTTCCCAGCCACCAATGGGACACCCCACACACCTGAGCCAACTGCACAAATCCATCCAGCAACACCTTGCACTGCCCAGACAGCGCATCCCCTACAAACAGGAAATCGTCCAAGTAATGCACCACATTACCACAACCCACCTGCTCCACAAAAGCCCAATGCATAAATGTGCTAAACTGTTCGAAATAAGCGCAGGATATCGCACAACCCATTGGCATGCTCTTATCAAAATAACAGTTACCCTCAAAGCAAAATCCCAACAAATGAAATGCCGACGGGTGCACCAGCAATAAACGGAATGCCGATTCAATGTCCGCCTTTGCCATCAAGCACCCCGGACAACATTTCCTCACTAGCTCCACTGCCTCATTGAATGATGCATAGCGCACTGCACACAATTCCTTCGAGATATGGTCATTAACTGAAGAACCCGCGGGGAAGGACAAGTTATGGATTAAGCGGTACTTCCCCGGCTCCTTTTTGGGTATTATTCCCAGCGGGGACACGACAAAGTCCTCAAATGGCTGCTCCGCGAAGGGGCCTGCAACCCTCCCCAACCCAATCTCCACAGCCAACTTATCCCTCACAATTTGGGCAAACTGTCTAACCGAGGGCAAATTCCTCGCTTGTCTCGCGGCCACTCTACCCACCACAGGAATATGAAACCCCCCCTGAAATCCCTCTAATAATACTACTCTATCCCTCCTTATAGGATACTCCTTCAACCATGGTCGCAAAGCTTCGATCCTAATAGGAGTCGGAGCAAAGCTCCGCAAGCTCCTACTGCTTGGGGGTGGGGGGCGCAATGGCTCCGACCGCACCTTTCTTAACACATTTGAGGGCAGAATGCCCCCCATTGCAGATGGAACAAGCGTGCCGAAATTTGCAATCCAGAAAGGGGCATGAAGTCTTGTTGAATCGCCAACAAACATCTCCAGTGCCCCCCCCCCTGCCATTCTCGGCACCGCTGAGGGCCCGCCCACTCGAAAGGGCCACCCCGCACCCGATGTACCAGCCAACCCTCCCTTCGGCCCGCTCACCCCCCTCCTCCCAGTCTGACTGCCATCTGCGTCAACCATAAATTGATATCTTGCGTCCCCCATGACAACATCTGATTTTCTTCCATCTTATCACGGAACTTCATCATAGTTGAGCCATGCCCAACCGTCATGCGCCTGCGACGCCTCTAAGATGGGGTCCGCGTAAGCCAGGAGCATCCCATTCTGCTCTGGATGCAATTGCCTCCATACACTAGCCAGCCGCAGAAAAGCCCGAGTCCAGTTTACCACGTTCCGTGCCACTCTCCGCACCCTACCCGCCTTCTCATCCTCCTTCCTCTTCCTTCTACTGTCCCCCGACCTTCCAAAAACCGGAAAATGTCTATATCACGCCTCTTCTGAATTTTCCGCCGCAACTTCCTCGGCACACTCTCCCACAATTCTGAGAATGCTACCACCGTAGGCGTCGCCACGCCTGATCCCAGCCTCCCCGCATTCACCCCCTCCTACCGCCGGCCATGCGCATGTGGGCCCCGCGGCCTCGCCATTCCTCTAGCATGAGATCCTAATCTCACCTGTAGGGTAAAATAGCAGTTAGTATTTGCCAGCACCATTTTGTGGTAATTTCATAATAGGGAATCTATATGATATGTCCAAAAGTTGCCTATTTTATAAAGGCAACATACAGTAGGTGTCTCTGTGCTTTTATAAAATGGTTGATATGGTAGGCTTACTAGCATGGAGGAGTATCCTAGTGGTTAGAGCAGCTGCTTAATACCAGAAGAACAAGAGTTCTATTCCCACTGGCACTCCTTGTCATTTTGCCCTCCACTGCTTCTGAAAAAAAGATCTGGCAATCTACTTCCTGTGATACATTGCCAAAAAATACCCTAGAGGCAACTGGGTCCACACTGACTTGACTGCAATTAAAAAAAAATAGCACACAAATTTACACTTGCTCCTAAGATGCAGCAAATGAATATTTTTGTATGTGCATTTGAATTTTATACAATGCATACATACTTCATATCTTTGCCCCAGTTCTTCCAAAACAAGGATCCCAGGAATGTATACCTGCAAGTCCTGTAAAGTATGCACAATCTTATTGCATGCCTACTTTTCATATATGCATATCTGTGTGCTATTTTATAAGCCATTTTCCATGTGTAATACGCCTAGAAAATGCTTTATAAAATTGTTTCCATTTGGTGTGTCTTCATATTCTTATCAAAGATCCAGTTGTGACATGTATTTTTTAACCAATATAAGGCAAGTAACATGAGCCTGTGTAATCAGTGTCTGCCCTTATGGTAAATGCAAGACAGATTCTACGCATGCTCCCAATAGTGTTCAGGTTCCATACCACAAAATGGCAGTAGAAAACCTATAGAGACTTGACCCCACATGGTTCAAGGTAATCCAATAAGAGTCGAATAGCTCTTATTTCAAAGATAATACAAAAGTCTATAAGAAATAAAATGAAGAAAAACTCAGTTGTCAGAAGGGAAGCAATCGTAAACTATTAACTCAACGGCTAATTCAAAACTGGTGCCATGAGGATATTTCATTGTAGTATATAACATTGGTCCTAGGGATTCACAAAAAGGTCTGATTTTGAAGGTAATAACCGTGGTAGCCCGGACCCAGTGCTCCTCCTTTACCATTCACTCCCTGCAATGCCCCAAGATCCTGTCCCCCCCTTTAATTTACTCACTTTCAGCCACAACTCCAGACAGACAAATTGGGAATAAACTGGTTGCAGCTTTATTAAACAACGATAACTTTCCAACCAAATTACAATCCGAGAATAACCATCATAGCAACCAAATAGTGGATCCGAGTCCGACACCTCACCAGCCATGCAATTAGCAAAGTGAAATTGTCTCGTTTTCCACTGCGGACAGGCCAGCGGCAAGCTTACATATCCTTCCCACACCTGACCTCGCCATATAATTAGCAAAGGCTGGTCAGATGTTGTCCGGGTCGGGGGCACCCAACCCCCGCCCAAAGTGGTGCCCAAAGTCTCCGGACCCTGGAAACCTCCGGGAACCCACCCCTCACAGCTGTGACACCCCAAAGCGAACCACATGACCCAAATCACTGAATAGGGAGGGGAAGATGAAAAGCCGCAACTGGGGAGACATACCATGTCAGCTGACAGGGAGATGGCCAATGAGACAGACAGGAAGAGGTCCCTCACCCCCCATCAGCCACTCCCATCCTTCCATTGGCTCCCCTCGCAAAACCGTGAGGGGAGCCAATGAATTTAAAAGACGCCAAAGCCGCCACCAGGACGCCCCGATAACTTGGCCCGCCATCCCCCCTCCCCACACCGCCGAGGTAAGCCACACCACAGGGCAGGAGCCCTGCACCAGGCCTGGCACCCGGTTTTGGGTGGCTGCCTAGAGATTACACCCCATGGCCTAGAATCTATGATTCTGACCCAGTTTATCTATGATAAACAGAATAACTATGATAACGAGAATAATGTAATGCAATGGTTCCCAACTGAGTTTAAGGCACATCTAGCCAGTCAGGGTTTCAGCATTCCTACAATGAATATGCACAGCCACTACCTCCATTATATGCAAATCTGTCTCATGCACATTCATAGTAGATATTCAAAAAACCCGAATTGCTGGTTGTGCCCCGAGGACTGGGTTGAGAAGCACTGATCCAATGCATGCAGATATGTATGATGGGTATTCAATGAGGATATCCTTATAAGCCAACCTTTCAGGAGATCTTGATAAGCAAGGGGGATATTTACTAATGTGCACTACCAGGGTAGCACGGAGTTAGCACGTGGTATCAACACCATGCTAACAAGTAGCATGTGATCCCACTCTAAAAGCCTGTACTAGCCGAGTGGCAGACATCTAGGTGGCAGCTTGGTGAGATGGGGCGCATTCCCATCAAAGTGATGCTAGAGTGGGGGTTCTGTGCAGGTGGTGCGGGTGCAACTACTACCATCTCCGTGGGTCATGTCAATTGTTCCCATGGGGGGTTTATCATGGGAGCAATTGCATGAAGCCCTGTGCTAGCAGCATGGCCCATACCTATCTTACCAGCGTGAGGCTTAGTAAACATGCCCCTAAACGCATCAGGAATGTATGAGTTTATACAAATAACACATATACCTATTCTGTAAAGGTAATATACCTGTGTATGTTCCTTTATGAAATAGTTCTAGGGGTCTTTCTCCAGTTCTGCAAGTTGCTCTCACACACACTTACAGATGTAGGTAAACGTGTGTTTTGTAAGCACACGTGTACTTTGCAACTCTGCCCCCATTCCACCTACATGCTATCCTCAGGAACACCCACACACAGACCAAGTCAAGTATACATGCTTTTCTTTGCACATACCTGTGTGTATGCTTGTTTACATGTGTGCAGTTTAATAGTAGCAATTGTCCATATCTAGATCATGCCTACATGTGAAAAATGATTTCTTTCCCACAGTAGTGTATATGTAGATTACACTATAAAGTAAACAAATATCAGCGTTTGTATGGTATATGCAATAACATCTTTAACTGCACTTCATGAAGACAGTGGCTTTTCACGGATAGAAGGCTAATTCATTGGTAGGCTACTGCATGTTGACACAGTAATGGCTTCCTGAGGGATTATACCATATTTTACTCATCTAATATAATTGAGGGTTGAGAAAAGATTTGACGTGTATTTAAATGGTATCAGGAAAGACTCTCTTTGCAGTTGTATATATTAAAAGAAGTTCAGATATGCATACAACCTTTTTTTAAATATTATATTGAAATTGAGAACCAATGCAGTGTTGATGAAAAGGACATTTTGATCAACATTATTTCTAATGGGAACTAACTGCTATCACTAACTGCTATACCCACAGTCTACATGGTATTATACAACCGGAAAGTCTGTAGTAGCAGCTTCGTATGCTGATCAGCTTAGGGGCATGATTACTAAAATGTGTTACGCATGCCGTGCTGATAGCATGGGGCAGCGTAGTAAATGTCACATGCTAACTGCAGAGTGCAATTTGGGGAAGGGGCTGGATAAAACATAGGAAGAGATGGCATATCGCAGTTAGCATGGGCGTCATTGATGCGCGGTGACCACGAATGTTGCTGTTAGCATGGGTGCACGTACCGCTTCCTCAGGGGGTGGCCTGGCTCCAATACACTGATGGCAGAAGGACACGCAGACACCCCCCAAAAGTAACGCCCACCTCTTCACTAATCTTTGGGCTTGAACATGTGCTAACTCATAGTTTTTATGGCTTTGTTAAAGCGGAGTAGAAAATGCACTTTCACATTTTGTTATGCTAATGAAGCCAAGTTTAAAAAATAAAGCAGATAAAACGAAATACTTCTTTGCTCACTAAGAAACACTGAAAATCGTGTATCAGACTGCAGATTATATCGATTAAACATCCATTTTCTACTTGACTTTCCCCCCATTTAACAGAAAACATTTCCCACTGTTCATAGTGAGACAAATTTTAGATGTGTACATGACCAAAAATAATCCAACCTCAATCCATTACAAATTTCTACTAATAAATCATCATTTGAAATTCTCCAACATCTATCCTAGAATTCCATGACAGACTTGAGTAGTTGTGTTAGCTAGGGTCACAAATTATGTCCTACTTCTTTGATAGGACTAGTTGGTCTTTATTGCTAATGTCTCAGATGACATGTTGTTTTCGTGAACCAATCAGATTCCATCTCATGGGGACAATTTTATAACAACCCAGCTAGCTCGCTCATCCAATATGAACAAGTTAAACCAGTTTTCAAAAGGAAAGTACATTCTCCTCAAATTAATATTCCAAGGAGATCATTTTAGAACAGCTATGTGACATTTTCATGTGTGAATAATGATATTTGCACGCCAAGACCAGTTTTACAATGATTCTATTTGCATGTGGATATGTCATAGGAAGTATAGATTTTAAGGGGTATATTCTGGGCATACTTTGGGTAGTTCAGAAAACTATACAGGTATTTTCCTCCTTACAATTGCAATACATATATATTCTTAAAACTTTCTCTATCAGCATTATATGTAGTAATTGCATAATGTAAACCACTTTGATTGAAGGATAAGGCGATATAGAAAACTGGTTAAATAAATAACATGTATACCTGCTCTGAGGTACAGTATGTGTGTCAGACACCTGCTTGTTTGGAACCGGAATGTCCACCATTTATTGAGGGGACAGGTGGCTTATCTCAGTAGTGTCTGACGCTTCCTATGAATCTCAAAGCAAGTGTTATTTCTCTCAGCTCCTTAATTGGCTTCCATTGTGCATGCATCCTCTTGTGAAATCTGGCACTTCCATGTGCTGGGAATTGTACATGTAGTTACTGTTGCTTACACCTGTAAAACCTATGCTCTAATTCCTTTTTAGATGTTCTATGCAAATGGGTCTTTGAAGTTGCATGTGCACATATAGCATGCACAATATGTTCTTGAAAATGTATGTGCATACTGTTGAAAATCCAAAAGTAGGTACAAAAAGCCAAACAATTCCCCTATCTCCACCCCGGGGAAAGTTTGTCTGTCGATAGTAAAAGTTTGTAAGAAATATTATTCCAGAAATAATTGTATTAAAAAACTAGTTAAATAAAGGAAAATAAGGTGATACCTTTTAATCAGACTAACTTATTACATTAGTAGACTAGCTTTCAAAGGTAAAACCTTCTTCTTCAGGTGAGGACACTATTGTCTTCGAAAGAAAAAGGCTTTACCTTTGAAAACTAAACCATGATTTTATGCACACAAATAGCTTTTAAAATGATTCCCCATATGCAGCAGATGGTGATTGTTCAAAACATGGTAGCTTTCAAGATTGGGATATAACAGGACACAGCTTTAAGAATTTCAAAAGTAATGCCTAAGCATTCAACCTGCTAATTGACAGAGAATTAGTTTTACTACGTGTTCTGCGTACTATTCATACTCTACACAGTATGCAGACAGAGCTTTCTTTTATGCCGATGTACATTTCTTGTCTATTAGTGAGACAGATTGCGTAATAGATTTCATGCATTCTGTGATTGAATAGAATTGCCAGGAAAAACAACCTGGGACTAGTAGCCATAAGCAAAATGAGTTTGGAAATGTCATGAAGCTCTCCAGTGGGTAATTTAAGAAGAATGCCAGCGAAATCATTCATTACTAACAGTTACACAGTGTACCTGTTTGTTAGTTAATCATTTGGTGTGAAGTTGGAAAAATGTCACGTCCTACGAAAAAATAAGATATTATCCAGTTATTGTACATAAATTAGTATCTGTTGAAAACTAAGACTGGGCAACCTGGCAGTATTAAATCAGAAGTGCATTCAACACAAATGGGTCTTTGGTTCATCAAATTTGAACCAGAATGGAATGCAATTTGGATCTGATAAATTAGTACTACTGGCAGTACTGGAAGGAATTTTATAACGTTCTTTTTCATGGCTAAACCCTGTATTATGCACAGAAAAAGGACATAGCTGCATAAAAGTATATGTGAGGTAACATGACAGCATGCACTTT
The DNA here is from genome assembly GCA_033557465.1 of Ichthyophis bannanicus. Lineage (NCBI taxonomy): Eukaryota > Metazoa > Chordata > Amphibia > Gymnophiona > Ichthyophiidae > Ichthyophis > Ichthyophis bannanicus. The sequence continues at coordinate 119,875,084 of CM066044.1, forward strand.
TATATGATGTGTATGTGGGGATTTTTGGAGATGTTGTATGGGAAGAGTCATGAATTATGCAAGTTGTATATAATGTGTTCCTATGTGCAAACTTCACGCGCGTTTATACCAGTCCCCAAGCGAGTGTAAATATATGCAGGAAAAGTTTAGCCAAGGCACACAGGCACTTGTATTGACTTTAACAAATAGTCCAAACTAGGTGCCTATGTTGCTTTTCAACCTAAGTGACCTGTTATGAAACTACCCTTCACACGCTGGTTTTGATCTTCACAATCTGTGTCAGATGCACGTATTCACAGATTGATAGATGTTCATTTGATGTTTTCAACTGTAGCTTAGTTTGTGGGTATTTACATGAATGACACTGATTTGAAGAAATCCATATTCAGAAATCATTAGGATTTAAATTGATTGAACAGGACCTTAACTATCCAAAGAAATGTGACTTAACCATTAGCAGATCCAAAACATTAGAATAGTTTCACATATCCATACTCAAACTATTTATTTGTCACTGAAAAATTCCAGACCATGTACCAAAAAGACATGATTTCATCAATGACTATGTCTGTCTTCAAGCTATTCATAGACGGTACATATTTTCCCAGTCATAGCTGAAGGAAGATGTTTTTCTAAGCGAAACACCCATGAAATGAGGCTATTGGATGGAGTCTGATTGTGTTCCAGTAAAGTTATGCCATTGATGTCCATTTTACCGCCTTTATACAACATGTAAGGGCAAAACCCACTTGAGAATTTTGCAATAACGACACAGTTGGAGAAGACTCTCATTGAGTCAGGGTCAGGTCTTCCATGAATAGAAATAGAGTCATAAGTTGCTTTCTTCAACTTTAGAAAGTTCAGTGATTTCCTTTTTCTGTAATGCTATACAAAATAAAGTACTGTAGTTGCATCTCTAATTTATGTGAAATATGCACTGCACTTTGGGTGAAATAGACATTTTCCTTTTCCTTCCATAGCAGCATGATAATGGGCGCTGACACTGCTGAGTGTGGCAGTATCAAAAGAAAATTGTTTCTCTTCCTATTTTAGAAATTACAAAGTAAAGTTCAATTCATCATACAGCAATTTGGCTTATCACCGTGGAACTTCAATAAAAGGGGAAGAGTTCACCCTCTTCTTCTAAAAAAGATGTCTTTGATCCTAAAAATAATAAGTGTGAACAATATTACGTGCATTTTGTCTTATACTGATTCCTTTCCAGCCATATTGCACATTTAGTATGCTATGTTCTGACCCTACCCTTTCACATAGATTTGTAGAAAATTCCATTCAAAGTAGAATCCATTGATTCTGTAAAAGTTGCAGTGTTATTGGAAGTTTTCACCCAGAATCATTTTTGGTTAATTACTACCAAGTGTATGATTAGTTTAAAAAGTCTCATTCTCTTTCGTCTGAACCATCTTTTATGTACAACTGATTTCATTGTTTGCTGTCGAATATCAACTGCTGAAAATTTAGAAAGCTCTAAATTTATATCAAGACAAAAAGTCATAAAGGAAACACATAGAGCCCAATTCCATAGCATGCATGTCCGGCCTGTGGACACGTCTAAAACAAAACCGGACCTCCTTTGAACCTAATTCTGCATCCATGGGTCTGGACATGACCATGGGTCCGGAATTGAGGAGATAGACGTGTTCAGCAGGCACGTGCAAGCACTATTCAGCCAGCCCCATGCCTCGGACATGGGGAAACATTTTGGACGTCCCCGCGCCCACTGTATTCTGAAATGTTACACGTTTCGGATCTTGCCCGCCCCTGCAGACGCCATGCCCCTCTGGAAAAATATGCATCTCCTAAGCAGCTCATCATAGACAGTAGTTTGCAGATGCACACTAGACATAAATACCAATGAGAAATTACAGCTGCTGCAACCTAGACCATATAACTATCCCCCTTATGCTCTGAAAAGTGCTAGGTAAGCCCAGGGCACCCCAAAATGGTATAGCAGAATGTAAATGTAATCATGTATGCAGGATATACCTTGCATCAAATGGAATATTCCCTACAGTTAAATGTCAAAACATATCCCTGTCAATAATAGGGACCCTCAGAATAAGGGCATTCAGCAGTGCAAACAGCAATGATACATGCTCAACAGCAAAATGTGCATTATGAGCATGCATTAGTGCTGTTTGCACTGTTGCGTACCCTTATTCTGAGGTCTCTTATTATTGACAGGGATATGTTTTGACATTTGGCTTTAATGAGCCCTCTCTGAGTTTGACTGCCCAATCATACAGGCACCTGGTGACACTGTGGTCATCCATAAGGTCCAGTTACTGGCCAGACTTTCATGTCCCCCCTGAATTGTAGATGAGCACACCATATCCCCTTCTCATGCACTCCTTAAACCACACACACACACACACACTCACACACTCACACACTCACACACTCACACACACACACACACTCTCTCTCTCTCTCTCTCTCTCTCTCGCTCTCACTTTCTGTTGCAGAAACATGATTCTGCCAAAAGGATGTCCTGAACCTGTACATAACAGCTATGACATAACAAAAATTCATGGGGTACCAGGACTACAATATGATCTCCATTTCTCACCCCAAAAGGACCGCTTTCCCTGCTCCCATCCATACTAATCCCTGCATCAGCAGTCCCATTTTTCTGAATATGGGAATTGTTCGAGCCCCATAGATTGGCTCCTTTAGCACAAACAGCACATAGGTGCATAGCCTGAATAACCACTATTCCTCTACTTAATATTTCTGTAAGGGTGTTTAGAAATGTTGCTTTACCTTACAACATTCCCTCACCTTTGCTCCCTGTACCTTAAGACTGCATTTTGTATTTTTCAGATTGCAGTCACACCAGTTCAAAACATACTTGTCACAACTGTTCTTCTATACTGGACACATTGCAGCGCACAGCAGAATGTTTTCTAAATCCTGGTCTTATACCATGTTTCAGGAGGCATAAAGTGGATGTTTCCAGGAAACGCTTAATACATACACAGGCCTTTCCTGAATATGCTTTCTACATCTCTGTGGCTGACCACGCCCCCATTCCATCCTCTCCTGCACACGTTCTGAGATCCCTGTGCTAGTGCCATGGATGTGCATGTTAGCAGTGTTTTGGAATATGCTCTGGGATGTTTTTGGCACATAAACGTCCCCACCGCACATACAAACCCCTTATTCGTGTTGTGGAATGACCCTAATAATAATATATAGAAAACTGTATTTTGGACAAAATAGAATATCTTGTTGAATCTTTACAAAGCACAAGCGTCTTTGGAAATCCTTGCCAGAGAAGGCATTAAGGGCATCCATGCAATGCATTTCCGATATGATAAATGTCTGTTCTGTGTGGTAACGTCAGGGCAGGTGCTAGCCTTGCTCCTAGCAGTTGCAGCATAGGTTTTGCACATGCTAATTTTTGCTACTAATATGCAAAAATGTATTCCTTTGCCTTCTTGTCCACCCTCTTTTCCACACCCACACTTTAGAAGTATGTGCGGTAAAAAAAACATTTGGTTGGAGTTTCCGTGTGTTTTAGTTTTGATTTGTTTTGTTTTGTTTTTCATTTTGTTTCATCTGTTTTTTATACTGTTCAATTTCAGGGCACTTTATAATGTATTTAAGAAGTGGTTGTCTAGCTGTGTTTTTTGTTAAACAAAACAACACAGCTGGAACGACTACACAGGTAACACAAAAAAAAATTTTTTTTAAACGCCCTCTAATGTTTCGATTGATTTTGACGTTTTTGTGCGGCGCTGAATCAAATCTGGTAACCAATTTGCCCATCACGTTTACAGATTTTGTGCTACATTGGGTTAGCAGTTTGAGGTGAACGTTTCAGATTGATGCGATCGAGATAAAAGTTTCTGGAGAATTCTTTATACTAATGGGTAGTAGTTATTGAAATAAAGACTAACAAATTGCAACAAAACGGCAGCACATAAGAATAGAAGTAATGCAACAAAACACACTGTGATGGGAGCAAAAATGTTCTGCACTTAAAACAGCCCTACATGTGAACAAACATTGGGCTATAAGAGACAAGGTTAGACAAAAAGCAAAGCAAAAGAAAAGTGCAAAAAAGTTGTACAGGTATGTATGTAAGAATAGAAAACGCAAACCGCACCATTGCAATGACATGAAGACAAAACACCCGATGGTTGTGAAAAAAAAGTATATAAATGGATCCGACACTGTGTAATAACTAGCAAATTTTAGTTTAAGGTTTAGTAAAAACACGATAATTGTCAACAAAGTTTAGATTTAAAGTCATTCTTGGGTCAATCAATCTCCTGGTGGGCCTGTTTTATTCTTCCCCGAATGCTTCTCTTGGTGCGCTGCTTGGTGGTATTTTCATCTGGGTGTTCCCACAGCAGCACAACCAGCAGAAATCAGCCATCATAGTGGTGTGCCATCTTCCTTGGTACCTCGTCTCTGAGTCCTGATGTCCTGTGAAACCTTTCACCTTGTTCGCACTGTAAGCCCCCACGTTTTCGGGGAAAGTAGTTCACATTGGGAGTGCAGAAATGGACTTTCAGTGCGAATGTTAACAGCCTGTTCTTTGAAGGCATTGAGCATCCTGGCAACAATTATCCTTGTCTCATCCCGCCTGTTCCCCACGATTTGAGAACAACATCCTTGAAAGACCCAGGCTTCTTTTTCCTTTCATCAGACTCGTTAGCGAATGCTCCATTGAAATGGTTTCCTTTATCAGGCCAAACAACATCCTTCCTTTAGCTTTTGCTTCAGAAAGCTCGGGGGAACTTGGAGCAAAGGTACCAAATCACTCACCATTTTTGGAAGGGAACTTGATGAATGGCTAATTGAGGACCCAACTTAATGTGGAGAGGGTGGTTAATAGAATTTTATCACGAGGTACCAAGCTCGTCATGAAGAACATTTTCTCACCGGGTCTCAAATACTCCCGAAGGCCAGTCTTTTTTCCCCAGTGTAGGGTCGCGGGCACGGCTATCCCACACAAGCAAAGGAAGCAGGGATATCTTGGTGAAACTGGATTGCTGCCTAATACATGGATAGATTTAAAGTCTCCACACCTCATCACTTATGCTCTCCATACACGAATCTTCGAAGACTCAGGGCCAAAGTCTCGTATTTTCTTGGAGAATAACAGAGTGAGCAATAGAAAAATGAAGCGAATGGGTGCCATTATGAAGGAAGAAAACTTTTATGCTGTCTTGAGAATCATTGAACAGCCGCAGTCAGCAGGATATTACGGGTTTTCAACTTTTCCCATCACTCCGTATAGATAGTTGCAAAATACAATCTTCTCTTTGCTGAGAATACTTCAAAAATTGTGTCTCGCGGTGTTTTGTGTTGTTTGTACCAAGAAAAAGTTGTCCTGTGGACAATAGATTTTTCTGTTAAGCCGAGAAACCTAGCAGTTGGGGCAGCATTTTGGGGAAGTCCTAAATCCCGGGACTAAAATCCAGTCAATCAGCTTGAGAGAAAAGTTCAGGTTCGGATCGGTTCAGTTTAAACTAGGAAGTACTGGACTCATCAGGAAAGCCATCGATGAGTTCTATCATGATCAGAACGTCCACCACAAATATGATCCAAAGATTTTGGTGGTTCCAGGCACAGGTAGTCGTTGGCTATGAGGCATAGGCCTAAGTGTGAGGAAGGTTGGGGTAAATATACGTTCTTATTTTCCAGTGTATCCTTCACTAGCAAGAGCAAAAATAGCAGTTACTGCTGTGGTCTCTTGTCACGCACATCATAGGTATCCGACGCAATGCTAGCTTGTTTTTTTACCTTTCATCCAAAGAGTAGACTTCCTCACATGTCTTGCCACTTTGAGGAGCCCACGGTTTGTCTTGATCGCTAACTTCAAACCACATAGGCGAAATATACCTTTTTAATAAATGCAGAAATGTTCTCGCCGCTTTTTCACGGTATATTCACCACAAATAAAACAAAAACTGTCCGGAGAGTTGCACGCACCCTCTGCTCGTGAGCCATCACAAATACACAGCCACGGCAAAACTACAACTGTAGTGGAACGCACTTCGGAATAAAGCTGGATTACGAAGTGAGCAAACACAGGTAATAATGAACTTGCAAGAAACTGAAATTTGACAGGAACATAATGTCGCACCAACCGTGTTTGAGCGAGCGAACGAGGCGAGGCCGAACAGAAAAGAACATGACCAGTGCGAGTCATAGGAGTTAGCCCCCCCCGCATACAATTGTCCTTTAATGTATAAAATGAATACAAAACACTCTAAAAATTCATGAAGGGAGTGTTTTAGTTAGTTAACCATTACAACCTCTATTTTGGGCCAGAAAATAAACTGCAGTCGGCTATAAAAGAAATTAATGTGACATTCATTGTATGGGTAAGAAATCTAATTTTGCAAGAAAACGTGACGTGATGGAACATTTTGGCTATTTTTCCTGGATTCAGCATCCCAAAATCTATAGGAATCAGTTGCAAAACTGGAGGCAGTTTTTTGGTAGTGTACCTGTGTTATTAGAGGTTTTCAGATAAATAAAATGTCCAACATTTTATTGGGTACTTTTTTCCAGTTGTGATGGGCTGGCCTTGAACCAATATCGGTTGAGTTGGAAAGGCACTGGTCTTACATGAAAGTTATTATGTTTCCTGAGGGGCTGGCTCTTTGCCAGTGGTATCATTTTCTTTTTCTTTGTCTTGTATTCTCTGATATTAGTTCCTATTTCCGGATTGGTCCAAAGCTTTTCTAGTCTTAAGCTCTGTGGAAAACCCTTCCTGGATTTTCTTGTCTTGCCAATCTATGATCTCCTTCTCTAAAAGATTTAACTCCCAAAATACTTTTCTTGAGCAAATATCCTAGTCCTATACATTATTTGAAAGTATCCATGTAACCCTTGTTAAAATGTTTTTCCTTGTTCAATTTTTTGGATTTAGAATCCTGAATCCTTGTGCCAAGCCTTTCTGCCAAAATTACCCAATCTATGAGGGAGACATTTTTGGCCAGCTCTGATTTTGAAGCTTACATCCTAAAGCAGTTGTTGTATTTGTAGTCCATGATTCTAGACCATTAAAATCAGTATTGCAGGTCCCATAATGCACACTGATAACGTTAATCATAATCCAGGACTGACCCAAAATCTCCCTCCTAGCACTGCATAACTTGGCATCTGTTTGTGTGTAATTCCCAGTTACAATTATACTCTCAGACATTTAGCAGCCGATTCTCAGATATCTTGGTATTTCCAATTAATATTCCCATTAGAAATTCTGGACAAACCATGATTGGTTGCTCACCAGAATTTCTGGTACAAAAAACATGTACAAGAAAAATCTTCGGAGTAACAGTGTCTAAAACAGGAATCAATAGATTGGCAAGGCAAAAAAATCCAGAAACAGTTTTCCATGGAATTGAAGACCAGACAAAGAAAATCAGAAAATGGGAACTAAAATTAACAGAAATATAAGACACAAATACGCATAATTGTTACTCCTGAAATAGCAGTGCCTTCCAACCCATAGGATACTGGTTGGAGACTAGTCTGGGCCATGATGACACTGGGGAAAAATGTCAATATCATTTCCCTTGTTATTTCAAACAACTGAGCATCCCTACACTAATAAACAGACCTCTAAATTTCAAACACTGATAACTTTTATGTTTTTCTATAACAAAGTTTTGTAATAATCCTTTTTAACTTCCCAATTACTACCTCCTATCTCCCCAGGCCCTGGCGCGACCTCTTAAGTAAGCTTCTCTTTCAGTAAGACTTAGGCAAAGAATAACAGCCTCCTTCTCTGGTTTTCAGTGCCTCCTCGGAATGAAGGATCATCTGTTAAAATTTCATGAATGGCATGCAGTATTGATCTGCCAGTCTGTAACATTGGGGCTTGTTTAACAAAAGCCGCTTGGGTAGCGGTTTTCCACCACCCGATATCGGAGCCGCGACCCATTGGAATTCAATGGGGCCGCGGCTCCGATATCCAAGCGGAGGAAAGCCGCTTTGTCTACCATGCGGCTTTATAAACAAGCCCCATTGTGATAGCAAAAAAAGACTAAAGTGATCAGGTCAGACTGTCTAGTTGTGATGCTGCTTCTTCTTTTCAATTCTTTTCTTTAACTGTCCTTCATACTAAGTTTCCAAGCACAGAAGACTAGAATTTGTTAACGTGCTGGGCCTCTACCACCTTCACTGGTAGGGTATTTTCAGACAGTGTTATTTTTCTCTAGTGTTTTTTACTTAGATCACACTATTAAAATCCAATATCCATAACCCTTCCACGAACATCTTTTTACCAAGTTTTTCAGTTGATTTACTGTAGCTAGCCAAACTAGACATCCATTGTCCAAAATATCAGGCCGCCCGAAGCTCAGTGAAGTTTTGGCTTCAAACCTTTGTCAGTCGATAGCAGGTTACCTCTATGCCTTCTTCGGAGAGACTCTAGCAATGATACCACGGCTGTTAGGTAGGGTCTTAACCATCACTCCATATAGGTTACACTTTATCTAGTCTCAAGGCTTTTCCAACTATCTTATTTATTCTAGGGACTGACATACATGCTTAACTGAGGAGCCCTAGGAACCGTCATGTGAAGAGTGACATTTTTCATGCTTTTTCAGAACAGAATTTGGACTTGCTTCCAAAGATTTTTCTTTGTGGCATGTCTTTTGTACCACAAATTCTGTGAGTCGGCTTTTTGGGCTCCTTCTCTGGCCGCTATTCCCAAGTTGTTTTATCGTTTATTGGTCCAGGCTGAAGACCCACCTTTTTGAGGCTGACTTTTGGATCCGTGAATGCTCCTCATTTCTCTTGCCCACTACTTATGTGTATCTTACCCTACTCTAGTCCCCAGTTTTGTGATGTTTTTCATCTGGAATTAGAGTTGCAAGTCCTGATTGGGCAGAGGAGATGTGGTGACGTACATCTATATGTACAGGTTGTGTGTCACACCATTGTAGCACTATACAAATGAATCAGTATAATCTGTGGGATGAAGCATGGTACTTTCTAGAAATGGGGGACCATTTTTCAAGCACTATTATTCGGTACCATCTGTGATAACTTAAGGACAAACGTGCTCTATGGATCAATTATCTCTGGATAGTGGGCCTGACTTAACAGTGCTATCTGGACTAAACGCCGTCACTGATCATCTAAGTTGGCATATTTGTGGTGAAGGCACCTGTGCAGATACTGACACTGGAATAGCTACAAAATTCCTCAGGATTCTCAACCTTATAAATAACTCTAAAAAATGTACAAAAAGCAGTAAACGTTTTTTGTGGTAATAAAGTGATCCCAGTTAAAGGGGATGAAATCCAGTCATTCATGGAAAACCTACACATAGATTAAATTCATGTCCTTGGTATTAATGTTTTATTCAGTAGATTGCATTTCAAAGAATTTCTTGTTGGTTCAAATCTTAATGCTTAAAACAGCTCTTCAAAGTCAAAGATAAGACAATCTCTTGTTGTAGGAAGGTTTTGTTTAAATCTTTTTTATGAGATTTTTGCATGAACTCTTTAAGTACAAATTAGTTTTTTGAATTTTTTTGATGTGAGTTAATTAGAAAAAATAGTTTTCTTGCCTATGAACCCAGCTGTTTGGATGTACTATACTATGTGAACACAAACATGTTGGTTTAAAACAAATTTGAAGTCAAATTGAGGTTTTGCTACAATCTCAAATTTTCGGGAGGTCAAGCTTCTTTTTATCATTTAACTTTTTATTAAGGAGCCTAAGTCCATTATTTTCACAGATAGCTTTGTTTAATAAAACTTGCATTTAAAACAGACCTGACCGCCCTTAAAGACCATTTTGTGAAAGCCCCAAACACTACTGAGGGCTGCTGGTCAGGGAAAACCTGTTCATTAAAATAGCCACCACCAGCTACCAATGGATGCTTCAGAGCTACACTAAAAGCGCTCATTCCTTTTAAGAAGAATAAAGACCACTATGGGGCTTGTTTACAAGCCGCGGTAGCGTTTGCGATCGTAATCGTAGCCTCGGCCCCATTGATTTTCAATGGGGGCCGCGTCTGCTGATCGCTCTCGCGAACCCCTACCGCGGCTTTGTAAACAAGCCCCTATGGGGCTTGTTTACAAAGACGACGAGGTAGAGGTTTGCGATAGTAATCGGAGCCGATGGCCCCCATTGATTTCAATGGGGACGCGGCGGCGATCGCGATCGCGAACCACTAACGCGGCTGGTAAACAGCCCCCTAATATTGCTCAAAAGAATCATGGTGGACAGCAGGATAGAAGAAATGTGGAAGTAGAAAGATGAGCATCTGCTTTTATACCTAAAAAACGGATCTACTATAGAATTTTTGGCCCTAAACAGTTGATGGTAGAACATAGAGGGAGAAGGAGAGGAGAAAACAGATAACCCTGCGAAAGCACAAAGCCAGAAAAGAGGAACATACTCTTCTGGGTTTTTTTGGTATGCCTCGGCTCCTCTTTATTGTTGGTCTAAACAAACGATGGTCCAATTTTCAAAGTCAGCGTTGAACCTATTATTTTTAAATATGCTTGGCACAATGTTTTAAAAAACACCATATAGTCCTACACCAGTATACGGATAGTCAGCAAGCAGCCCTGAATATGCCTATAAGGCCGTCACGATAAGCAACCCTTACATAACAAGACACTGAAAGCAAGAGAACTATAGAGCGCGGGTCTCAACCTCAATTCTTTTGAGGGCCGAATGAGTCTTGTAAGTAACCCGGGGGGCACAGCATAAGACACGGTCCTCATTCATAGGGGCCTCATTTGCATAAATATTTGCATAATTTTGTGCCTGGATCAATCAGCTAGAAAATTCTATATTAACTATAATTCAGTGCCACCGCCAGGCACATTAGGAACTACTACTACCACTGCCCATTTTGAACCCATGCAAACCCCCCTATCCTAACATACTACTACCAGGACTCACAAGCACCAACCCTACCTCAAAAGGCAACACTGCAACTATTAAATCATACATTTTTCCAAGAGAACATAACATGACTGACTGGGAAAAAGAACAAGTACAATGTCAAATAGGAATTACACCTGACTGACCTCAGCACTGTAAAATAACACTATAAATTACTTTCTTGTACTAAAGCACAGACCTAAATTATGCACATTTCCCCGAGCTACATATTCCAGTTATAAACTCAAATAAGAGATATTTTTCCTACCTTTTGGGCATTTTTTTTCAGTTGCAATTCTTCCGCCACTTCTTATGGTTTCCTTCGTGTCTTCTCTAACTCTTCCATCGTCTGCTGTCCATTTGTCCTCTCTCTAGTTTTTTTGTCATGCAGTCCACTGGTAATGTGCGGGGGGGTTTAGAACTGGTAGATGTGCTGTGGGCTGGGGGGGGGGGTCAGAACAGGTAATGGTTCTGACCCCCCGCCCCAGCCACAGCACATTAACCTGTTCTGACCTCCTCCAGCCCACAGCCCCCCTCCCTCCCTCCTTGGCAAAAATCACAGGCCCCCCCTCCCCTCCTTCCTCCCTCCTTGGCAAAAATCACAGGCCTCCCCCTCCCTCCGGGTCAAAATCACAGGCTCCCTCCCTCCCTGGCAAAAAATCACAGGCCTCCCTCCCTCCCTCCTGGCAAAAATCCAGCCCCCCCTCCCTCCCTTCCCTTGCAAAAGTCACAGCCTCCTCCCTCCCTGGCAAAATATAGGACCCCCCTCCCCGTCCCTCCTTGCTCATAACTCCTCATTAAAATCCACAGGCCTCCTGGCAAAAATCACCGGCTCCTCCCTCCCTGGCAAAACATCATAGCCCCCACCTCCCCTCCCTCCTTGGCACAAATCCAGGCCGCCCTCCCTCCCTGGCAAAATCACAGGCCTCCCTCCCTCCCTCCTGGCAAAAATCACCGGCCTCCCTCCTCCCTCGCCTCCTCACTGGGCAAAAATCACAGCCACCCCTCCCTCCCTGGCAAATCACAGGCCTCCCTCCCTCCCTGGCAAAAAACATAGGCCCCCCCCTCCCCTCCCTCCTTGGCAAATCACAGCCTCCCTCCTCCCTCCCTCCCTGGCAAAATCACAGGCCCCCGCCCCTCTCACCTCCTTCCTCCCGCCCTCCAAAAATCATAGGCCCCCATCCCCTCCCTCTTGGCAAAAATCACAGCCTCCTCCCTCCCTCCCTGCAAAAAGCATAGGCCCCCCTCCCCTCCGTCCTTGGCAAAAATCACAGCCTCCCTCCCTCCCTGGCAAAAATCCAGGGCCCCCCCCTCCTCCCCTCCTTCCCTCCTTGGGCCCCTCCCTGGCAAAATCCATAGTCCCCCCCTCCCCTCCCTTCCCCTCCCTCCTTGGCAAAAATCCAGGCCCCCCCCCCCCCTCCCTCCCCCCTCCCCCTCTCCCTCCCTCCACTCCCTAAAATCGCAGGGCAGGCAGTCCGGCAGGCCGGCTCTCTCCTCCCTCCTCTCCTCTTCGGGCTTAGAACCCGCGAAGGGAGAGTTCCGCCACTCGCGACTCTGGTTAAGCCGGCTGAGGCTTATGGAAATTATCCCCTCTGCCCCCTCGACGCTTAACAGAGTCTCGAGGGCGAAGCTCGCCCTTCGCGGCTCTGAAAGCCAGAAGAGGAAGAGGGACAGAGGGAGGCAGGGCTGGCAGACTGCTTTCCTTACCTTCGCGAGAAGCTGTGCCACCCTTGGCGATCCTCCAACATGCATCCAAGCAGGGCGCATTCTTCAATGCTGTTCGACTGCTTCTGTGCCCCGTCCCCCCCCCTCCTTTTTCTCCCCTCCATGCCTGTCCGCTGATTGGTGGAGGCAGGCGTGTGACGCGGACGTTGAGAAACACCATGAGCCCCGGGATCACGCGAGTAAAAAAAATATAGAAACAGCAGGAGGACAAAAATGCAATGTAAACAATACTCCGTGGTGTCGCGGGCCGCAGAAAATGCTCTCGCGGGCCGCATGCGGCCCGCGGGCCGCGTGTTTGAGACCCCTGCTATAGAGCATATCAGCATATAATAGAATCTACTATGCATCTATGCCACAGTTAACTGTCCTGCTCCCCAGATTAACCCTGCCTTAGGCACTGTACCATTCTGTTCTGATCAAATAATTCAAATGTATACATCTCACAAATGGTGTCCCACTAGAAAATATATTCTGTACGTTTTCCCATTTTCCAGTCACTGAGAACCACCTTCAAAGCCAAAGAAAATAAGATATCCAACAGGGCTTTAGTAGGTTAGAGAAGAGGGTATTAATTCTCTTAAAAAAAGGAGTCAAAGTTTAATTATTTGTTTAAAATATTCATGCTATTTGCTTCTTTTTGAAACTATCATGAAAAGTATTGTGATTTATTGAGATTTTTCTTTTTCATTAAGAAGAGATATGTTCTATCCTTTTATTCTGAATGTATGATGGATATATATGGCGCTGTATCTCTGCTAAAGAATACATGTAATCCAAGTTTTAAGTGTGACATACTTACATAACAATGAAGTGAAAATAATAGGACATAACAAGACTTGAGGAGAAAGAGCAAATAGATTATTATAACACTCTAGGCTTCTGGCAGACCAAGAGAGACAAGCAGCAAAAAAAAGAGAACAGTTTACACATGGCAAAAGAGGTAAGAAGACCAGAAATAGAGCATTGCTGTTTAATAAGAAAATCCAAACAATAACTAAGCCCTAAGAAATCATCGATATATATTCCTAAATCAAGATGACTTCCTCCTAAACAACCCATCTATGTGATAAACTAACCAATGTAAGTGTGTATTCATTTTTTGTCAGATCGCCTACCTTGAGAGGTGACCCTCTCTCGTGGTAGTCCCTCCTTTTAATCAAACTTAAATAAGACCTGAAGGCCTAAAAACGATGTGGAGCAGGCCACATGAATGCATGCCGCTCCATTTCTTCAAATCGAAGATTATAATCTCAATTGTCCAGAACAATATTTAACAAAGCACCACGGCAAAAAACTTAATGATGAAAGTCCTCCATCATGCCATGAGGCGCATATAGCAAAATTTCTCCATAGCAAAGAGATGTGAAATTATAATTAATTCCAACTCAACTGTCAGCATTCAATCCTCGTTGTAGCAATGACAGTTAGTTTGTTGTGGACTGAACAATCACTTACGATAAAGATCCGAATAGGTATCGACTAGGTCCTGCAACACCACGTAGTCATCTTGATTTAGGTATAAGAAGAAAAAGCATCTTGGACAAGACATTTAGGACCATATTTATGAGCTCGATACCATGGGGCACAAGGTTCAGCACACGCACAGTGCACCATGCTGATATTTAGTGCATGGGTGCCATGCTATAGATCCATTGATACCTGGAATAGGTGGGGACAGGGCATTTAGAGACATAATATGGTCATTGGCAATGCATCATGGTTAGCGTAGGCCTTATGGAGTGACTGTTGCCATTAGCGTAGGTGCAGTTAATGCTGAGTGGCATTACCCACACCTGCATGCCGTTAGTACAGTGATGCACAATTTCAACATGCTATCAGCATGGGGGATGGAAGTACAGGCCCACAAACATCAATGTGGTTTCTCTGAGCTGATGCTGTGCCGCAATCACACCTCTTTCGGAACTGACTTTCGTAAACATGCCCTTAGGCTTAAATTTACAATATGTTTTCTGCCATTTTGGATGTTTGAGAAAGTGCTCTGTGGATATTTTTCAGTATGTTGTCCACTGTATAAGGATAGACACAGTTCTTATCTGCTTATCTTTATGAAGATGTTCAGTCATTTCTGAATATGTGATTCTCAAATCTAAACAGATAGGTTGCAACAAAACTTTTAGGTATGTACCCTGTTTAAACATAATTTAACAGACTAGTGGATGGCGTTTGCTATAAGTATTTACGCTTTAACCACATCCCCAGAAACATGTGATCCCTCCCTTGTCTCCCTGCATAATTTTCGGATGGACATTGAGATGCATTGGCTAGCCCAATTCAGAGTTATTCACTGGCTTACCAAAAATTCTAAGCCTTTACGATTTAAGTGATTAATACTGAATTAACTGCAAAACATCATTTTGAAAAGCAACCTGTTTGTTGCATAGAATACCAATGAGTCAATGTATTCAATTTCATAAAACCATGAATACATTGGGTCAACATTCAAAAGCAAAGAGCTTCCGTTATCCAAATATTTGCTCTAGGCATAACAACCTGTGATTTTCAGCAACACTATACTGATAGCGCCACTGAACATCATTACAGACCACCCCACCACTGTACAGAGGTTCCAGGGACAGAGAAATTGGTTATCCAGATAGCATTGATACTCAATTTGTTATCCGGATAACTATCTGATAAAGCTAGGCCAGCAGTAGAGATTAATTTTACGACAAGGCATCTAGGTAAAATGAGCAGGAAGGAAGATATCCTGGTGCTATTTGAGAAAGATTTATCAAGATCTGTGTGACTTTATAAACTAACAGCGCAAATCTAGCAGCAGAGTAAATATATTCATGGTATGGACACTGTGCTTGCTTGAGAGTAGGAGTTAACATAAACATGCACTTTATAGAATATGAATTTAAATCAAAACGCCACTCATGCACTATCCAAACTCTGTCCCTGTAAACAATGAAGGGTCATTTTGTAAGCCCTATTTGTGCTTTGGACATCCGAAAAGAGGCATAGAGACATCAAAGCACAGAGACGCCTGGCGATGTCCAAATATGAATGGGGAAGTGATAGAGGCATGGCTGGGATGTCTGCAGGAAACTAGATGTCTCACCTGATTTCAGAAACATCATGGGCATCTATCATTGTGTCTAAGTTTAGACCTGCTCCAGGAATGAACAGTGCTTGTTTTGGCTGAAAAATATCCAGAGGGTGTAGTGATGAAAAACACTCCATGCCCAGGATTCAGCACAACTTCAATGATAACATGGGATTTAAACCGTGTTGCTAACCCTCTACTCTAACAATTAGGCTTTCCTAGAAGGCCAGGTTCTGGAATATCATTCTAGGGATGTCTATGTAGATGGTCCTGTAGATATCCATGTTTGTGCAATCATGTCTGCCCCTGGGTGTGCTTGCATTTTTTCAGATGTTCTGGAGTAGACGTCTCAGATTGTATTTGGACATTCCTTCTAAAATTCCCCTCTGACTGTTTTATGTGCAAAACTAGTTCATGAAATGACGCTCATAACCTCTCATAAGGCTGTTTAAGGTTAAGAGGTAAGAAGGTGCTTAATTTTAGCCTATTTTTCAAGGCCAGCATAAATCCTGCAGCAATCACACCCAGATAGAAGGCACAGACATGACATACTTGCTCGTGAGCAGGCAAACGTTTATGTTTATTATTATTTCATTTACTGCCTTTCTTATAAAGGTTACTACTACTGCTGAACATTTGTATAGCACTACAAGACGTACGCAGCGCTGCACATACACATATAAGGCAAAGCGGTTTACAATAGTTACAAAAAATAATTAAGAAACAAAGAAAGGAACATCAAATAACACAAAAAAGGGAGAGAGAAAGAGAGAAATCTCCGAGTGCAGCAGGTAAATTAAGTAATACTAGAAAAAGCAAGACCCCAGTGACTGTGCTGAACAGTTCAGGTCCCAGTGGCCCGCTGACGTAAAATCTTAACTTTTTGTATTTATTTATTTAGCATACATTTGTATACCGCTACTTCCAGCGATCAGTAGCGGTTTGATTACCGACGGAAGACTGGCAAATCATGACAAATTTTGAGGAATATACACATTGATTCGAAAGGGAAAGCACAGCACAGCACACAGAGAGTGGGTCTAAGGAGGGGGGGTCATAAATTTACATATTTACATATATACATAACTGCATCTATGGTTCCTTTAGAGGCCTATTGCAGACCCGCTATGGTTTATATCAGATTGTAGTAGCACTGGAAAAGATGCGTCTTGAGTTTATTTCTGAACTCCATAAGGCCTTTAATGTCGCGTAAGTTCAGTCGGTAGCTGATTCCAGAGGGTCGGGGCAGAGTAAGAGTATACTCGGTGGCTTGTACTGGTTTTTACGGATCTGATATCAAGAGGCACTTGGAGTCTGTTCGAGCTGATTGTTCTTCTGCTCATGTTGGGGGTTTGCGTGTTGATGAGGGTGGCAAGAAAGGATGGTGCTATGTTATGTATGAGCTTGTATGTGGTTTATTAGGGTTTTATATTTCACCCGGGCAGCAATGGGGAGCCAGTGGAGTTCAATCAGTACAGGCGTGATGTGTTTCAGCAAGGTTTTTTTCCCATGATGACCCTAGCTGCTACATTTTTGGCCATTTGCAGAATGTTAAGGGTTTTCTTTGGAAGGCCCTGTAAGATTGCGTTGCAATAGTCGAAGTGTGGTATAATGAGTGCTTGTGCAACAGTCCTGAAATCATGAGGTTCGATGATATTCCTTAGAGGTGTAGGACTCTAAGTTTGTAGAAAATAGCTTTGTTGGTTTTGCGGAGGGGCTTTTCCATTTTTAGGTTGCTGTCAAGCGTTACCCCCAGATATTTTATTTCATTCTTTGTATTGTACGTATTGTTGCATAGGGTGACTGACGCAGGAGGGTCAAAATTTGGTTTTCCGGAGATATACATCACCTCCGTTTTTAATGGTTGATTGTCATGTTGTTTTGCTGTACCATTTTAGCATCTCATCTAGGCATGAATCCAGCTGAGTATAGTTAGGGTTTAACGGTATCCAGATGTGTGTAGAGCATAATATCATCCGCATAGATGTGGTAGTTGGTATAGCTGTTGGAAAATCTTACAGAGGGGTTGCATGTAAACGTTGAAAAGTAGTGCAGAGAGAGCCGATCCCTGGGGTATCCTTGCGTTTGTGTGAAAGCTTCTGCTTGTTCACCATTGAAGTGAACCTGTGGCATCCTGTTGGTTATGTAGGAAGAGAACCATTTCAGGGGGGTTCCCAATATTCCTATTGATTCTATCCTGTTTAGGAGGA
The DNA here is from genome assembly GCA_033557465.1 of Ichthyophis bannanicus. NCBI lineage: Eukaryota > Metazoa > Chordata > Amphibia > Gymnophiona > Ichthyophiidae > Ichthyophis > Ichthyophis bannanicus. The sequence continues at coordinate 119,892,985 of CM066044.1, forward strand.
TTCCGTGATGAACTGTATCAAAAGCGGCTGAGATGTCAATGAAGATGAGTATAAACATTTTATTTTTTTCTTCAAGTCCTTTGAGTAGGTTGTTTAGCAGTGCTATTAGAAGTGTTTCAACCCCATGATGTTGTCTGAAGCCGTATTGGTGTTCATCTAGGGTTTTATGTTCGTCTAGATGATCTTGAAGTTAAATTAGGGCTGCCTTCACTCTGCTCCTTTAAAACTTGAGTTTTAAAGGAGCAGAGTGAAGGCTCAAGGTGGATATGACATGGTAGAGGATTCCAGAGAGTGAGTGTGCAGAAAAAGAAAGCTGAATTCCTGATAGATTTCAGTCTTGACGGAAGGAAGGGGAATGTGGAGATGGTTATCATGAAGGAATCGGACTATTCGGGCAGGAGTGTAGAAAGTCAGGAACGAAGCGGGATAGGCCAGAGTGTCGGTGCTAGAGTGAAGAGCTTACACTGCATATGGAAGGCGTATGTGCTTTTTTTTAGGAAATAGATATGTAAATCATGACTCTTGCCATGATCTGCCAAAACTCAGCCATGAGCATGCTTGGAAGCACATTTCACACATTTTTCAAATGTCCTGGGACGTCAAAGCCAGACCATCTGAAAAAAAGCAAGTTCAGGCATGATTTCTGCAACCTGGACACGCCCAATATGTACATCTGTCATATGTCTATATAGACATCCCCAGGATAGTGTTTTCAAACTAAGATGTCTAATAGTGTAATGGTTTATTTAATGGCCAGGGTTCAAATCCCTGTGTGGGCCTTTCTGATCTAAGACTAGTCCTTTAATTCTCCATCTCCTCTTAACTTTATGGATGTTTTAAGGTGAAAAGAAGACTTTCCTACGGCCTATTGGTCCATGGATAAACATGGATGTGCCTGCAGACGTCTCTAATGTTTTTGAAATTGAACAGGGACGTGTAAGTCCATTACTCCTCCCCAGACATGCCTCTGCCACACTTCCTTGCCTGCTTGGATGTACCTGAACTGGAGACATCTGCAAATGTAATATTTTGAATGGTTACAGAGATGTCTCCAAATCATGACTAAACCTTTTAAAATGACCCTATAAGGGGGGTCATTCCAATGATCAAATAGTGGGGATGTACATACAGTTTGGACATACAGTCCCCGTTATTCGCTAGGGGCCAATTCCATGCTCAAAGCTTCCCTCACATACACAGGAGATGTGCGGGGAGCTCTGGACGGGGCAAGCGGGGGAGGGCCAGAGGAGGAGCATGGGCGGGGCGGAGGCAGGTCCCTGACCCCGGATGTACGGAGCCAATTCCAGTCACAGCCCTGTACATCCAGGCCTGATGGCGGCAGGGAACAGGATCTTCTTACTTGTGTGGCGGATCGGGGCTCCTGCATGGAGACCAGGTGCAATGGCGACAGGATGCCACAACACCGGGACTCCATGCAGATGCTTCAGCTGGGTTATACTGGGTGGGACCTGTCTGTCCAGCAGCACAGAACTGGGGCACATCCTGCCCATTGAGGCCCTTCGCACCCGTTTCTGCTGCCGTCCTACCCCTGCTAATCCTGCCCATCCAGAGTTTGGACGTCTGGATGGGCTGGACATGCCTCAATCAAAATCGGCCCTTAGTGTGCAAGTATGCACTAGTTAGCACTGCACCTACTCTAAGGTGTGACCTAATTTTATCATAGCCAATTTTCACACACAATTGTGAAATACTGATTTATGGTAACCTTGTGATCAGGGCTGGCCCAACCATTAGGCAAATGAGGCAGTCACTTAGGGCAGCAGCTTCTGGGGGGAGGGGGGAGCAAAAGCCAGGGTATTCAAAGATAAACAATAGATTCTGCCATCCAAGAAGGGCATAAAGCTTAAGGTTTGCCTAGGGCACCAACACCTTGAACCAGGTCTCGGTCCGGCCCTGCTCGTGATGTCTATCCTGAGAACTCTTACTGATCATCTTGACGCTGCTTTGGCAAATGTGTTTAATGGTTACAAAAGCAGAGTCCACTTTGTTCCCCCATCTGCATGAGTAAATGCTTATTTGAAAACCCATCTGAAGAAGGTAATTTTATAAACCTTTGCATAAATTTCATTCTGGTTCAATAAAAGATATCACACCCTCCAAAAAAATCAATTTCTCTTTAGCAGAAATATTTGAATTCTGCATTGCAATTAATAGCACAATTCATACTTTGAAGTGATCATCTGGAAAATAAAAGTAGTTTATGTACTGTTGAATCTCAAATGAGTCAATGATCTTTGTATATTAAGAAAAAATTACTGAAAAATGTCCTATCTTATGCAGTAAGGGGATCATTTATTAACCGCATGCATGTACGGCGTTAATAAGTGATTTCTTCTGCCAAAGTCCATAAAAATAAAAAGATCCCTATGATAGTGGGTTATGCTAATCATTAGTAAATTATCACCTAAATGTATCTATAATAATTTGAAGGGATATTGATTAAAGGCCCAATTTTTAAGGGCATTTGCTTCATGTGGAGGAGTAGCCTAGTGGTTAGAACAGTGACCTGATAATCAAGCAGTGAGGGTTTCATGCTCACTGGTGCTTCTTGTGGCTTTGAGCAAGTTGTTTTATCCTCCACTGCCTTGGAAGAAAGAACTAGCAATCTACTTTGCGACACATCTTGCCAAGAAAACCCAGGGGCTGCTGTCAGCATTGATTCAATGGCACAGTTTGCATGCAGTGGCAATGACCATCTACCGTAAGTATAGATTTCTTAAGAATCACCACTACTAATACATATAACAAGCTGATATTCAAGGCCCTTAGCCAGTCAGCTAATGGGAAGCAGGCCATGATATTCAGTGGCACTGTCTCCAAACACAGCCCCTGCACTGTCTGGTTAGGGTGGGGCTGATCTATGGATAGAGCAGGGGTAGTACTGCCACTAACTGGTTAGTGTGAATTCATCAGCCCTTCCAAACAACTTAGACTGCATAGGAAGGACTCCTAATGAACTCTGGCAAGTGCCAATTGAAAATCATGCTAACTAAGTATAACTTACCAGGTCAGAAGCCAGCAAACGTTAAGCTAAGAACAGCAAACGTCAGGCACTGTCCACATAATTGGTGTCTAAGCTACTGCAAGAAACAAAATATCAGCACTAACTTATGTGCATGAGTGGTCGCTGCTTATATGTATATCCAACATTTTTTTGTAAATGTCCAGCGCTACTGAATAAAGACATAATGCTAAGCACTGGAGTTTAAATGTATGCATTGTATGAGCTGGCTGAAGATTAGGCCCTTATTTATTTTAATAGGTTGAAAAATGTAAATAAGTTGAAACCAACAACTTCCCCCTTCTCCCACTCCCGCAATCAGAACTGTAAATATGTTATAACCTGTTCAATGTATCACTTGTTTAATGTAAACCGCTTTGACCCAGTAAAAAGCGGTATATAAGCATAGCTAAATATAAATAAATATATACATAGGATTTGACTTTCAAATACAAATATATTATGAACATATAAGGCGGCATATTCAAAGGGATTTATGCAGTTTTCAGACCTGCAAATTGCATAAATCCCATTGACCTGAACATTCAGCAACAGTAATCTAGTTTATGCTGCTGAATATCCCCTGCTAACCTGGTTAAACACCTCATCGCCAATCGATTAGTGATGGGGCGCTCCAGGGTCAGCACTGTTAGCAAGCCGGTTAATAGCAATATTCAGCCACTAATCAGTTTGCTAAACCAAATAAAGTTAGGACAGGAGAAAGGCTCGTCTAACTTTATGCAGTTTTGCAATCCGATTGACAGCTGAACATCGATGCTGACCAAACTTCAAAGCCTCAATCCAGCAACGGTCGCTGGATATGTCTCTAGAATGGCTCTATTGATGTCTCTGTGCTTTGGATGTCTCTATGCCCATTTTAAGATATCCAAAGCTCAAATAGGGCTTCTAAATTAACCTCAACAAATAACATAAGTACATATTCAAAACTGGGTCAGACTAAAGGTCCATCAAGCCCAGGTATCCTTTTTCCAACAATGGCCATTCCAGGTCTCAAGTACCTGTTGGGTTCCCAAAGGTATACACACTCCATGTGGCTTGTCCTATGGGCAAGCAGTGGATTTCCCCAGTCTTCTTTCATAATGGTTTATGAAATTTTCCTCCAGGAACTTGCCCAAACCTATTTTGAACCCAGCTACCCTAAGAGCTTTAACAACATCCTCTGATAACAAATTCCAGAGTTTGATTATGCACTGAGTGAAAAAATATTTTCTCTGATTAGTCCTAAACATGCCACATTGTATCTTCATTGTGTGTCCCCTAGTCCTACTTTTTGAAGGAGTAAACAACTGATATACGTTTACCCGTTCCACTCCATTCATTATTTTATAGACCTCTATCATATCTCCCCTCAGCCATCTCTTTTCCAAGTTAAGTTTTTCTTCATAAGGATATTGTTCCATCCCCTTTACCATTTCAGTTGCTCTTCTCTGTATCTTTTCCAGTTTTGCTATATCCTTTTTAAGATATAGTGAGTAGAATAGTACACAATATTCAAGATGCCATCACACCATGGAGCGATACAGAGGCATTATAAAATACTTGGTTTTGTTTTCTATTCCTTTCTATTTGCTTTCTTGGTCGTGGCTACACACTGGGCAGAGGGTTTCAACGTATTATCCACAATGACGCCCGGATCCTTTCCCTGAATGGTGATTCCTAATGTGGAACCTTGCATCGTGTAACTATAATTTGGGTTGTTCTTCCTTACGAGGCCAATTCAGATCAGGAGACATCCAGATGTCCAAAAATTGGACGTGCCCCAAAGACACCTGATTCAGCAACCGTGGAAGCTATACTTTCCTTTGGTTGCAGAATCAGGGCATTTGGACGGGCCATGGGAGACATCCTTTCCCCTGCCAGACCAGCCCGCCCTATGCTTCTGATGGTGTGCCGGTGCCATGGTGTCCCATCGCCATGGCACCAGACACCCAGCAGGAGCACAGGCAGCCCAACACTGGTCCCGCTCTCCTTTTCCAACCACCTGACCCTCAGCGGGGGCAGCCAGGCCCGGCATCAGGTGACAGGGACTTCACTGCAGCTTCTCTGCCACTTTGGGGGTTCTGCATGCCATGATCACCTCAGCCCCCAGGACTTATTCCACCTCCAAGTTCCCCATCCATCTTGGCCTCCCTGGACGTACAGGGCCATGATCTGAATAGGCTTTATATGTCTGGGTTCGTAGGACTGCCCCCGCTCTGTACACTCTCCACCTCCGGCACTCCTCCTCCCACCCCTGTCCTTTGCTCCTCACACAAAGCCTCTATATGTGTGGGGAGGGCTGGATTCAGAATCACATCCAGGGTCTGTTTGGGGTTGGACGTCCATCCTGGACTTCCAACCCCACTAATTGTGAGTCAGAATGACCCCCTAAGTGCATAACTTTGCACTTGTCCACATTAAATTTCATCTGCCATCGGGATGCCAAGTCTCCCAAATTGTCAAGATCCTCCTGCAATTTTTCACAATCCTCTTGTGTTTTGACAACTTTGAATAATTTTATGTCATCTGCAAATGTGATCACTTCACTCGTTATTCCCATTTCCAGGTCATTTATAAATATGTTAAAAAGCAGTGGACCCAGCACAGATCCCAGGAGTAGTCCATTCAGCTCTACTCTCTGCTTTCTATCTTTTAACCAGTTCCTAAACCACAATAGTACACTGCCTCCTATCCCATAAATGTTTAATTTCCGTAAGAGTCTACTACTACTACTACTATTGATCATTTATATAGCGCTACAAGGTGTATGCAGCATTGTAAGAGACATGTAAAAAGATGGTACCTGCTTGTTTAGAGCTCACAATCTAATCAAGACAATACAACAGCTGAAAACATGAGGGACCTTGTCAAAGGCTTTCTGGAAATCCAGATAGACTACAACTGGCTCAGCTTTATCTACTTGTTTATTCACACCTTCAGAAAAATATAACAGATTAATGAGACTAGACTTTCCTTGGCTAAATTAATGTTGGCTTCCTGCTATTAAGCCAAGACTATCCACATGTTCAGTAATTTTGTTCTTTATTAACATTTCTCCCATTTTGCCCGGTACAGACATCAAGCTTTACCGGTCTGTAGTATCCCGGATCACCCCTGGAGCCCTTTTTAAAGATTAGTGTTACATCGGCCACTCTCCAGTCCTCAGGTACTACAGATGATTTTAAGGATAGGTGAGAAGTAGAGATTAAAGACAGGCTACTACTTGAGCACTTTACTGAGGGTTGTGGTATGGGTGTGGTATGGGCAGGACCGTACCGAGCCCTGTGTGAGCGGTGCGGCCGCACAGGGGATAAAATACTTAAGAGGCACTTTTTGGCTCTCTGCCATTGCCTGCTGCCACCACTTTAGCGGCGGCAAGCAGTGGCAGAGAGCCGAAATGCACCCCTTAAGTCTTCTCGCCAGCACACTAAGCAGGTCTGGTCTCTCCGGAAGGGTTCAGACCTGCTTAGTGTGCCAGCGAGTTGCACATCGGGTGCACGCCTCTTCTCTCCCACCCCCATAAAGTGGCGAGATGGAGGTGCGGGGGGGGGGGGCACGCCCGATGTACAACTTGCACGGCGCTTTTCTCCGTGAGCCCTAGGTATGGGTGAACCTGAAAAGTATGAATGCATTTAATATTGAGCAAAAAAATGCATGTTATATTTTATACAATCTAGACATCAGCATATACACCTACTCCAAGTCGTGCATTTGTGTGAGCCAGGACCGTACCTAGCCCTGTGCGAGCGGTGCGGCCACACAGGGCCCAAAGGGTTAAGGGGCGCATTTCAGCTGTCTGCTGTTGCCTCCCGCCACCACTTTTTCTTCTCTCAGCAGCGGCAGGCAGAGGCAGACAGCTGAAATGCACCCTTTAAGCCTTCTCGCAGCACGCTAAGCAGGTCTGATCCCTCCCTCCTCTGACACATCATCAGAGCAAGGAGGGACAAATCTGCTTAGCACACCAGCTATTGCACATCCGGCGCACCTCTTCTCTCTCCCACCGCCATCTAGAGAGGGGCTGGATGGCGGTGCGGGGATGGGGCGCATGCCCGATGTGCAAGTCCCACAGGGCGCTGTTCATGCTCGGTACGGCCCTGGTGTCAGCTAAATATTTATTTGGGCTTCGAATTTGGAGGAATAATTTGGGAGATAATTGTGCTTACCTAGCTTGCATTATAAACCACTTTGAAAATGACAATGAGGTTAAACAAATGTAATTATAATAAGACTGTAGAATTGTAAATAACTGACAAGATCCAGACCCAACCACACTGTTATACAGCATGGTGGCAAAGGTCTAACCTGTATATAGTTACCCCAGTTACAACTCCAAGTTACTGCACCTGTTCAATGGAAGCACAAGGCAGGTCCTTCCTGCTCTGTACAAGAATTGTTAATTGTAAACCGCACTGATATTAAAGAGCGCGGTGTAGAAAAGCCTTTAAATAAATAAATAAATACAATAAAATGTTTGTTTTGTTGATTCATTCCTTAATTGGCTCCCCTTGCTCACCATGTTTTATAAGGCCTTTATGTGCGTGACACACATGTAGGTTGCAAAATTGCCACTTCTGTAAGCAACAGCACTTGTATGTTGAAGTCTCTGAGTGATGCCGCTCTATATTTTACTGTGTGTTTTTGTATGTGGGTATGTAAAATGGTGGTTTCCACTTATCGTACACATTTTTCATATGGCTCTTGAGGTATTTTTTAAAAAAAGGCTGTGCATTCAGCAAGCCTTTTGTATAGTGCTCTGCAAACTGTGAACATCCAGACTTGGGTGTCCCCTTTTCTACCTCAATGGCCTATACAATTGAGCTTATAATGATTGCCCTGGTATGTAGTTGCCATACATAGGAGATGCATATACTAGAAAAAAACAATTCAGTAAATTTTAATTTAATTTTTTTATAGAATGCAGCTTGTCTATAGAGAAAGAGGGGGGCGGGGGAAGGGACAGGATTACTCAGCAAGGATACATTTAGATTGGACTTAATGTTAATGCATTTTTTTAGAGGTATACCATAAAGAAACGTAAATGCAAGCTGAAGTACAATTCTATTTATGTTATCAGCAACAGAGAGTAGTGGTATCTGGAATTCACCTCGAGGACACAAAAGTGATTAGTAAGTGCCTCAGAGATAGGTCCTCAGGGCTAGTTCTGTTTGCTTTAATTTTAAGCTGTATTGCAGATGAGTTGGAAGGAAAATTCTGCATTTTGAGGATAATACTAAGATCTACAACATATTTGACACCTGAGGGAACAGAGAGTGTGAGACATGATTTAAGAAAGCTCGTGGAACAGATGAATGTTTGGCAGTTAAGATTTGGTGCAAAAAAATAAAATATGGAACCATGCACTTGCAGTACAGAAATCTGAGGTATCCCTATATACGGGGAAGCGGGTGGAAATAGGAAAGGTGAGAAGTTACTGTGCACTAACGCAGAAAAAAGATCTTAGGGTGATAGTGTCTGATGATATCAGGGTAGCAAAATGATGTGATAATATGGTGTCCAGAGCTGTAACGATGTGAGGGTGCCTAGGGGAAGGCAGAATATAAAGAGGTAATTATGCTTTTGTGCAGGCATTTGTGATACATCTCCTAGAATATTGTGTTCAGTTTTACAAGCCTTTGGGTTATAATATTCAGCTGGTTCAGCAAGCATTTTTTTGTATTGCCAATCAAACTCTAACCAGACTGATACCTATCTGATTCTAGCTCAGTTTCAAACTATTTGCATGACCATATATTTACTGTAAGCTATTCTCTTAAGAAATGCATTTGTCCTGTCCTGCCTTTAAATTCCTTTCCCCAAACATTTGCTTAATAGGAGAAAGACTACAAGGGCTGAACCACTTGCTCATGCAGTATAAAATGGCAGAACTGAGGTCAACATTGAAAACCAAGACTTTCGAAAATAAATCATATTCCTTTCATGTCTCATTAAATAAGACCCCAATGCTCTTTCCAGGATAGCCATAGTTCTTTGAAAATATTTGTGCTGGACCCTGGGAGCTTAGGTGGTCTCGCAGGCATGAATCCTGATACCATGCAAAAGGTAGATAGAAAATATTTGTATCCAATTATAAGTGAGTAAGTCAAGGCATTGGAAGATAATGGAGTGTTTCTGGTTCACCCCATATTTGTAAAAGAGACAGAGCTAGAATAATCAAGACTCAGAAATTCTCTTGATAATTTTCATTTTAACCTTGTGCTGCATTTCATTCCTTCTGTGATATTTAAAAAATGGATGAAAGAAGCAGCGCGTTTTCAAAGGGAGGATAATATATTTTGCCACTGTGTTTAAAATCATATAATACTGTATGTATCTGAATATATAAATGACCTGAGAAACCAGATAATCTGACTTGGTGATAATCAAACGGTGTTTAATATGAATTAAGAAAATTCAAATAGTAAATTATTGTTATAATGCAGATGCAGTGAATATTAAGCTACATTTTTTAATTGCTACATGTGTGATAAGATCAGGCAGTGAAAGGCATATATCGTCTTCGAGAATGTGCCATATATGGGCAAGATTAAAGGGTCAATTATTATATGTAAACCTGGGATTGCAAGCACATTTTCAAATGGAAATTTATAGGTCTCCTGGGGGTGGGGAAAACAGCAAATTCTTGTTACCCACCTACATTTCAGCCTATAGAAATTAGTGGTGTGCAGTCATGAGCAAGAATTAGGTTCAGTTGGATGCCTAAAAATTTTAAGTATGCACAAAGCACTGTATGCATATATACCTAGGAAATATCGGTGGCGTGCATTTTGAAGTTCTTGCATGCATACAGTGCACACCTTAAAAATTAATAAGTCAAACTTGAAAAATAAGCAAAAATCAGGAAACTTTTGTTTTAAATGATCATGAACCAAACTATTATTTGGCCAACAAAAAGGATTCATAGGGCTTTAGAAATGAAAACCCCATGTGAAGGTTTCCTCCTCCAATCTATACCAGACTTTCTCTTCCCCTTTTTTGATGTGATAAAGTGCTCAGTTTTGTTCACAGCACAGTTAATTTTGTCTATATGTAAAGGGGGATGAGTTTCAGGGGGACCTGTTATGCTAGTAAACTGCTGTTTACGTGTGTCAAAAGGTTTGGAAATTGCCTTCTTAACAGAAAGTCACCTTGACATTACATGTGTTTGCATGCAACAACTATAAATTCATCCTCCAATGCGATTTCTTATCTATATTAAGGACATGAGAAAACTACACCATTACTGCTACATTAAAGGGGGGAAGTGGGAAATGTGCTAATTGGATTACCATGCATTCGTTTGCAGGTTAATATGCATTAAATAGATTTACCATACATGAAATAATCTAAAGCACACTAATAAACCAAATGTGCACCGAGAAATGCACTTCCCTAACAAAATCTTACCGGGAGAAACCATCAATCAATTTGCACGCAGAAGATATTGGTAACATATTAGGAAAGAGCTAGTAGATGGATTTGTGAAGAAACAAGAATGGTAAGCTAACATAGGGGCCTGCTTATTAAAGTGTAGTAAGTTGTTGCACTTACCACCCATTAAGAGCAAAAATCTATGTGCAGTAACTGCAGAGCCTTGCAGTAGCTTGGGGGGGGGGCAGCATCTGCCCTGCTGTTAAATGCATTGGCAGAACTCACTTTAGCTGTAATTTTATACGGAGCTACCTAAAGTTGCATCTCATTAACAAGCGTAAATCACTATATTTCAGTGATTTATATGCCCGGAGAGGCATTTGCATGCATTACGGGTGCAGTCGCTATTTTATAAGTGTGCATTTCGGTCAGCGGTACATAATGTCACTGTGGGCATGCACATTGCTGCAGTTTGGGTATTGCATGGGCAGAATGCACAACTACGTGTGTAAATTATGAAATACTTTAATTTACGGATGCTCTTTATAAATCTAGGCTTGGGCATTTATATCAGCTGTAGGGTTCATGTAAGTGATCATGCATTAAATTAACACATGCATTGGCTGCTTACACTAGTATTTTGTAAAGAGAAGTAGGCACCTATTTTTCTTTTTAAAATAACACCTAGATAGGTGCCTATTTTTAAGTACAAATTAGATACCTCTGTAAGTGCATCCTTCAATCTGCCAATGCTTTTACCGTGACCCTTTGCATTAAATAACAGCAAGATCATCATTACCCTGACCGGAGCATCCCCCAAAAAGCTCCATCTCCTACACCCTAAAAAGCATCATCTTACTAAAGAGCATCACCACCAACTCCCTTACTCCCCTGAGGAGGCACCTGACCTTCTCTTAATCCCTGATCCTCCCCAGCACTTAGCGGGGTTTTCCTGGTAGGTTAGTGGTAAGGCAAGAGCAATTTCCAAATACTCCTGGCCCACTGTTAGCCTGATTTCAAAATGGTGGTTTTGACCCTAGCAGAAGTCTTCCATTACTACTACTAGGAGTCAAACTGCCAAATAAGGGCTTTCAAGAGGAGGGGGTAAAGCTGTTTGGGGGTGCGGAGGGCTGGGTGCCACATCAGGGGGGTCAGAATGGTAATTGAGGGTAGGAGGAGTTTTGGATGCTGATCAGATGGGATTGGGGCTATAGTAATTGCCTATTCATAGTTGGGTGCACATATGCTTCCTCTTAAAGAAGTGTTAAGTCCACCCACATTATTTGCAAAGGTAACAGTATAGAGTAACTTACTATTCACTAACTGCAAATGCTGTTCACACCCATAACCCCCATTTATCTACCCGTTTCCTGCCCCCTACTACAACAAGAAGTTACCGTGTAATTTTTATCTTGGGACATTACATGACTCACGGTAACACTTACTGCAGCCAAGCAGTAAATAGTGCAGGAATTAGCATACAGTAGTATGTTCCTTTAGTCTTCATCTTCGCAAAGTTACATGTTTTTCTACTTAGAGGGAATCAATTGGTATAACACATCTTGATTGCAATATGGCATTTGATTCTGTCTCACATGATCTCCTCTTAACTAAACTAAGCAAATATAGGTGGTTGCACAGTTGATTGGATAACTAAACTCAGAGTAGTTGCTATAGTGTCAGAGACTCCATTGTATGCAGATCTATCTCATGCATATTCATTGTGGATACCCTGAAAACCTGACTAGCCTGGGGGTCCCAGAGGACTGGGTTGAGAACAACTGGCCTAGATGCTTACTTGTAATAGGCAGTATATTAAATAAAGTTAACTGTAACTGTACTCCTGCCATTTAAAGCCTTAAATGGTTTAACAAAGTGTCTGTGAGGAGGTGTCAAATGTGGTCAATTTATTTTTGACGGTTCAGTGAGTAGGTTCCCCAGGATGGACACTGTCATTTTACTGAAGCCAGGGCAGTTGATATCTTTGGCCCTTTTGCAGACTGTACCCCACCTCAATCTCACCCTCCAACATGTACCTTTCCTTTCCCTCCCCCCTCCCTTTTTTATTATATTTAGAAAGAAGAAGACTCCTCACTAGGATATGATGCAAAAGTATTTAGTGAAATTTATTAATATAGCCACAGCATAACTTACAAGCATAACTTACCTAACAAATAAGATATAACCAAAATGCTATATAACGTTTCAAGTTGTTCGTATTACAACATGTGTTAATCATTAGTAATCAAAATTGTGCTAAGCCCACTGCAGCACACAGCTGTTATTCAAATGGGAATCATTTCAGAACATGAATAAGCCCTTTGGACGTGCGGCGTAGACATCTATGATCGTATTCTGAAACCCCCATGTCCCTGCATGTACACGGCACTAGCACGGGGATCTCAGAATGTAGGCAGAAGGGACCGGAATGGGGGCGTGGTCAGCAGCGGAGATGTACAATGCATATTCAGGAAAGCCCGTGTATCTACTGCGTGTTTCCTGTGGACATCCACGTTATACCAGCAGAAAAGTGGAATAAGGCCAGGACTTAGAAACTTTTCTGCTGTGCTCTGTAATGTGTCCCATAGAGATGAATGGCTGTGATAACGATGATTTGAACCAGTGCGTCTGCAGTCTGGAAGACTATAGGATACAGTTGTAAAGAGCAGAATGCAGAGTTAAGGGAAGGTTGTCAGGTAAAGACACATTCATAAACACCCCAACAGAAATATTCAGAGGTGCAATAGTGATTATTTTGGCTTTGCTGAGAATTTCTGTGTGAGCTAAAGGAGGTAATCTAGGGCACCCTAACAATCCCTGTCTTCTAAGAAGTGGGACTGTTGATGCAGAGATTGTGCAAAGTTATGCACCTAGGAAAGAACAACCCACACTATAGTTACTCGATGCAAGGCTCCACATTAGAAGCCACCACCCAGGAAAAAGATTTAGGAGTCATCGTGGATAACATGTTAAAACCCTCCGCCCAGTGTGCAGCGGCGGCCAAGAAAGCAAATAGAATGCTAGGTATCATAAGGAAAGGGATGGAGAATAAAACAAAGGATATTATAATGCCTCTGTATCGCTCCATGGTACGACCGCACCTTGAATATTGTGGGCAATTCTGGTCACCGTATCTTAAAAAGGACATAGCGTTATTAGAAAAAGTACAGAGAAGAGCCACCAAATTGGTGAAGGGGATAGAAGGCTACTCCTATGAAGAGAGGCTAAAAAGGTTAGGGCTCTTTAGCCTGGAAAAGAGACGGCTGAGGGGAGATATGATAGAGGTCTATAAATTAATGAATGGAGTGGAACGGATAAACGTGGATCAATTGTTTACGCTATCAGAATATAGAAAGACTAGGGGACATGTAATGAAGCTACAGGGTAAACTATTTAAGACAAATAAGAGAAATATTTTTTCACTCAACGTGTAATCAAACTCTGGAATCTGTTACCGGAGGATGTGGTAAGGGCTGTTAGTATAGCTGGGTTTAAAAAAGGTTTGGACAAGTTCCTGGAGGAAAGGAACCATAAACCACTATTAAAAAGGGACCCAGGATATCAATGCTTGACCCAGTACAAGCATTGTGGAACCTGTGTCTTTTGGGGATATTGCTAGGCACGTATGACCTAGATTGGCCACTGTTGGAAACAGGATACTGGGCTCGATGGACCTCGGTCTGACACAGTATGGCATGTCTTATGTTCTTATGACCTAGTATGTGCAGCTACATTTTTGGGGGGACATCAGTGCCTGACCAGTACCTGGTCCTTAGGGATGAGCACAGCATGACCAGATGCCAGTGTGATCAGCCAGGATACATTAGAAAGGAGTCTCTATGACTAAATGTCAAAGCATATCCCTGTCAGCTATAAGGGACTCAGAATGAGTGCATGGAACAGGGCACACAGCACCTGCAACAGTCTCACAAATGTGCATGTTTGTATAGACAGCTACTGGTGCTCTTGGGCATCTAGTAGTGCTGTTTGCTCTGGTGCATGCATTCAATCTGAGGGTCCCTAATTATTGTCAGGGATATGCTCTGACATTTAGCTGTAAAGAGCCATTTCTGATTTCTTAGAAACATAGAAACATGATGGCAGAAAAAGACCACATGGTCTATCTAGTCTGCCCTTCCATATCAACCACTACAACATTCCCCTGTTTTTCTTTTAGAGATCCTCTGTGTTTGTTCTATGCTTTTTTGACTTCAGATATTGTCCTCATCTCTAGCACCTCCACTGGGAGACTATTCCATGCATCTACCACTCTTTCCATAAGGAAATATTTCCGCATATTACTCCTGAGTCTATCCCCTTTCATCCTCATCCCATGTCCCCTCGTAGCAGAGCTTGCTTTCCATTGAAAGAGGCTCTCCTCCTGTGCATTTATGCCACAGAGGTATTTAAATGTCTCAGTCATATCACCTCTATCCCGCTTTTCCTCTAAGGTTTACATATTAAGATCCTTAAGTCTGTCCTCATATGCTTTATAATGAAGACCACTAACCATTTTAATAGCCACCCTCTACACCAACTCCAAACTGTTCAAATCCTTTTGAAGGTGCGGTCTCCAGAATTGCACACTATACTCCAGATGAGGTCACACCAAAGACTTATACAGAGGCACTATCACCTCCTTTCTTCTGCTAGCCATTCCTCTCCCTATACACCCAAGCATCTTTCTAGCTTTCACCGTTGCCTTTTCTACCTGTTTAGCTACTTTAAAATCATCAGACACAATCACGCCTAGATTCCGCTCTTCTTTTGTGGACAAAAGTACTTCACCCCCTATACTATATCGCTCTCTTGGATTGCTTTAGCCCAAATGCATGACCTTGCATTTTTTTAACATTAAATCTCAGCTGCCAAATTCTAGACCATTCTTCAAGCTTAGCATTGTACAGCATACATATATGGCATTGTACAGACTGTTGTCAGAGATGACCAATGCAAGCACTACTAAAATGTTCTTTTACTGTCATGTATGTTTTGTTACAAGGTATGTCATGGCAATCATATCACTTTCTACTTGCTTTTGTAACATCTCTGAGTGCACAAAGATTGCTTTTCAGTGTTCAGGTCATGCAAAGGCCTAACGTCTATGGTCTGTTTTGCATCAGTACATCTGTATCGTACGTTTTCATGGGCAATTTGTATGAGCACCACAGTGCCAGTGTGAGGAGCAGCTTCGGGGACGCTCGTTTTAAATGAAGAGGTGTGGCCACACGGAGACAGGCAGCAGCAGATCCGTACATCTTTTCAGAATATGCCAGGGGCAGGGACATCCAAGCCGCTCGCTGCATATATCCATTTCCCAGGGTTTGTGTGTGCCATGCCGAACACCCGCGAGCAGGGCTGGACCTGCACATATGGAATTAGGTTAAACGGGGCCCAATTTTCATTTAAACGTTTCCGCGGGCCAGATGTGCACGTTATGGAATCGTGCTCCACAGCTTTTCACCCATTCAAAGTACTGCTATACATACTATATTGTATATGTAATTGATATATATTTGCACACACACACAATATGGTTATGGATCGCTGAAGTCACCAGCACACACACCATTAATGAACAGCGGAGCTGCTATTGAAGCACACTCCGCCTGCTGCAGTAAGTACTAGGCTCGTTCCTGTCCTGTAGAAGTCCAGTTCTGATTACATCCATTGGGGCTGCATATTGAGTTTAGCCCTTCCCGTATTAGAAGACAGGATGGAAAATACTCCCATGCCCACAAACCCTCATACTTTTTGTTGAGCCGTATCCACAGCTTGCCACTATCTCACCTACTTGGGCTGTATGCTCTGCTTTTTCTGGGCCTCAACGTTCTGCTGGACCTTATGTCTATTGTCATGTGGGTGGTTGAGCCCCATCACTCCAGGTGAGCCCGGGGAACAAAAGTGGCAAGCTTCAAGTTTGTGCCTGCTTAATTGTCTCCTCACCCCCTCGCTACCCCCCTTTGCTATCCTATAGGGAAATGCCCTAAGTGTTGCCTTCCCTTACTACCTCCTACCTTGGTCTTGCGTCTATGTCCTCGTACTTTTCCATGCATCATCTCCTTCCCTTGTATATATTTAATTTTGTCCCTAACATCTTCTATCCCTAACCACTGGGACCTGACTTCTGCCTGCTTGTGCCCACTGCGGTTCTGTATTCCCTGAAACAGAGATCTTCCAAGATCTTTTCCTTTTGAAACATGAATTCATGTCAGATCTAAGTCATCACACATAGTCAGATAGGTTTAACGTATCATAATAACTTTGAATTTTAACAGTGATGATATTCATGGGACAAAAAACAATGGTCTATGCATGAATATAGACTTATTCCCAGATTGATGGGTCCCATATATTACAAATCTTTTGAACAAACAGTTGACTTTGGATTATAATACTTAAGTAGCCTGTTGCACTTGAGAGTTACATTTTTGTATTTAAGATACTCAAGTGTCAGAACAATATATGAGTGAAATTTGCACTACAAGCTTAGACATTTGGCAACGTTACAACCACACAAAATGTGCCCCTATTTTGTTATGATTGTGAACAGTACTGGAGATACAGTAGTAGGGGACCATCTTTTCTACACCCTATGGATTTTTCCCTGGCATAACGAGCACTTTTCAAATGCTTGTTCATGCCCTGTAGCAGATTTAGACTTAGACAAGGGTTGTGATATGAAGGGCTTTTTAAAATTTGTCACGGATATCCAAGTGCTTTTAGGAATGTACCAGACATGCCTCAACCATGCTCCTATTCTAACATGGACATCCTCATGCCTGAGATGTCTCTAAAACCAGTTTCTAAAATGGCTTCAGGGATGTCTTCCAGATTTTTTGACATCCAAAGCACAAATAGAGCTTCTAAAATAACCCCCATAGTGATTTCAAAGTGACGTCCTTGCATGTATTGTCCCTCCTTTGGCCTAACCCAGTCCATTTTTTAACATGAGTAAAATACATGCACCTTGAAGCAGTATGTATATTTTTACCTGAAAGGAGGGCGGGAAAGGTTTGCGATAACCAAACTACGTTTCTACATCGGTGAAATGAACATGTTTATCCATGTCAAACTGACAAAATATTTCTACTATAATTAGCATTTGGGCAATAATGGAAAAATGAGACATGACACCAATGGAAAAAAACAACAGAGCTGCTATTGCTGGGCCGTAGAAATATCCGGTTTTAGCTGATTGATGGAAGAGCTGCTTTAAAGTGAGAAGCTTTCTGATTCTTGTCCGAACTACAATGTAATTTTTCACAGTCTCCAGACCTTAATGCTCACAGCATAAACAACAAACCATACCCCTTAACAGCACATGGAGTTAGTGAAACCAAGCCTGGTTGTCTCCATACCATATAGTCATTGGTAGTCAAGAATATGGCCGGATCGTCTCTCAATAAGAACATTGTTATTATAATTGACTGCCACCATTCTGAACACAAAGTCCATCATAGTGTATTTTGAAAACCCAGAAAACACTATCAACAGAATTTTTAAAAAAACTGTATAACAAATCCATTAAATAAGTTAGTTTCAAATGTTAAATATATGAAAAGCATTTTTTCTAGCAGATATATAAAAATAAAATAGGCTGACTTTGATCGCTTCTAGAAATATAAGCGGATTAACGGATGCAATTCTGAAATGATTGTGTGTTCTGTTTAAATCCTTAGGCCAGCGCTTCTCAACCCTCTTCTGACTGGGCCATTCAGATTTTCAGGAGTACCACACTGAATATACATGTGATGAATTTGCATATATTAGAGAGACCCACAGTATGCAAATTTATCTCATGCATATTCATTGTGATACTCCTGAAAATAGGACAGACTAGGTGTGCCTCCAGGAGAAGGTTGTGAAGCACAGTCATAGGCCCTCTGCACCTTTATTGTTTACTTATAGGTAACCTTTTAAAACTATCTTCATTGGTGGAAAATAGGTCTGTGCATTTATGAGCATGAATTTAGTTCATTCGAGTGACTAAAAATTTAAAGCATGTGCATGCACATATATGTACAAATTAACATGCATACAATCAATTTGCATGCCTAAAAAAGTTATATTATGCATACAATGCATGATTACAGAACAAATATGTGAAATGAATATGAAAAGTCGCCCACAATGAGGAAAAAGTCATTTTAAACAATGGTGAAACAAACCTTTTTGGCCCATGCACCCTCGTAGTACAAAGTCTGTGACTAGTTTTATCTGCAGATATTTCTCCAGTTCCTGAAGGGCAACATACATAAGTATTTTCCCTTTGAAAATTACCATAAAAAAAGTGGCCAACTTTTCCCGTCAGTACTTTTTCGAGCAAAAACAATGGAGCTCTTTTACTAAAGTGCAGTACACAGTTAGCACAGGTTTTGATGTGCGCTAACTACGCACTATGGCTCATGCTAACCATTTAGCATGTGGTCATGATAGCACATGCCAATCCCCATGTGTTAGAGAGGGACATATTCAGGTTAGAGGTGGAGAGTAGATGTGATGAGCACCACGCCATCAGTGCATAGTATACACCATGTGCTAACAACATTTATTGTTAGTATTTAGCTCCCACCTTTCCAATGGTAGTTCAAGGCAAGTTACATTCAGGTATATAGTGTTCCCCTGTCCTTAGAGAGTTTACAATCTAAGTTTGTACCTGTCTTGCAAAGAGAATGGGTGCAATTACCTCCATCTCAATAGGTGACGTCAACTGCACCTGCAGTACTGACAGTATTAGCGACCCACCTTAGTGAACGGTACCATGCGTTCTCAATCGGGGAAATGCCGTCCATGGCCCCAACAGTTAATGCGGTAGCTTTGCACTAAATGCACCTTTGTTTTGTATGCTAAAGACGCATTAGGTGCTAAACCACAGTGCACTTTTGTGAAAGTGCCCCGATGCATGTGGTTTTGAAAATATAAAATTGCATGTACTGTTGCCTTCTCTAGCCTAACCAACACCCTCCCCCCCCCCCCCCACACACACAGTCCTTCCACAAAACTGCAGGTTAAAGTACACACACTATGAAACATCATAAACCTTTACCCTTGTACAGAGTAGGCAGTTTTCAAAAGACTCTTTTACTTTTCAAATAGCCACATACATGGATAAATGACTCTTGAAAATTACTCTCAGGAAAAGGAAAATGTCCAGAATGAAGCTTTCTTGGGAGATAATATATAAGCAGCCTTTTTTAATTTTTGAGTCTCTCAATTTCTTTATCCATTGCGGCCAGCAATATACCTGCCCCCATCCCTCGCTTCATTCCTAAACATGTGTCTAGCATAGAAGCTGACAACTGAAGATCACTGCATAGTGCTGACAACACCAGCCTCAGGTTTTACATGCTAATAATTTCTGCAGGCTTTGCAATTTTTTTATACATTGGGAATTTCATTTTAGAGCTTTGGATACTGCAATAAATGGGTTAAAAAGATGGACTATTAAATTGCCAAATCACGTTTTGCATTAAAAATGTACTGCTAGTTGGTTCTACAGTTGAGGGAAGAATAGACTGAGGAGTCTGTCTGCTAAAAAGAAAAATCCTTTTGTAGCTAATGCGGGGAGATCACTATAAAACCACTGTGTTAACTTCAAAAGGTCCATGGTGTCTGTAGGGGGCATTCACAGCGTTTCCACTTCAGATACCATGGAAGACATGCTGGCTTCACGGGGAGCTGCTTCAGCAATGCAGCTATCAACACCCATCCAGGTGGTGGAAGCTACATCCTTGAAGCCTGCCAATTGGAGCACATCCATGCGAGGCAATTGCTCGCAGTAGTTGAGCCTGGCATTCCCGCCCGCACACCACCCACTCTTTTCTCTTCTCCTGCTCTGCAATGCCTGCACTTTCCCCACATTAGCTGCTACCATCGAGTGGTATTTTTGCATCAGCCCCGCAATAACAGCTAACACAATTTAGTCTACAGACCCCTAATTCTGTTAATGGTGACAAAAGTACGCAAACATTCTCCTGGTCCATACGCAGTTCATTCATAATAAAAGTTAATAGAGGTCTGGAAAAAAATGTAGTACAACTAGTAGGATCTGCACATTGGTTTCAAAGATTTTGGAAAGAAAGGGAGCAATTGCTGAAAAATTCCAAAGCAGAGGGACTCAAAATGTGCTTTAGATCTCCGTGGCACTTTACATTTCTATCCTGCTTCAGATTTCTGTGGCACTGCATTTCTAGCCTGCTTTATATCTCCATGGCCCTGCATTTCCATCCTGCTTTAGATCTCTGTGGCACTGCATTTCCATCCTGCTTTAGATCTCCATGGCACTGCATTTCCATCCTGCTTTAGATCTCTGTGGCACTGCATTTCCATCCTGCTTTAGATCTCTGTGGCACTCTGCATTTCCATC
This sequence comes from Ichthyophis bannanicus, assembly GCA_033557465.1. Taxonomy (NCBI): domain Eukaryota; kingdom Metazoa; phylum Chordata; class Amphibia; order Gymnophiona; family Ichthyophiidae; genus Ichthyophis; species Ichthyophis bannanicus. The sequence goes on from CM066044.1 coordinate 119,913,744, forward strand.
CTGCTTTAGATCTCCGTGGCACTGCATTTCCATCCTGCTTTAGATCTCTGTGGCACTCTGCATTTCCATCCTGCTTTAGATCTCCGTGGCACTGCATTTCCAGCCTGCTTTAGATCTCCCTGGCACTGCATTTCCAGCCTGCTTTAGATCTCCATGGCACTGCATTTCCATCCTGCTTTAGATCTCCGTGGCACTGCATTTCCAGCCTGTTTAAGATCTCCATGGCACTCTGCATTTCCATCCTGCTTTAGATCTCCATGGCACTGCATTTCCAGCCTGCTTTAGATCTCCGTGGCACTGCATTTCCAGCCTGCTTTAGATCTCCGTGGCACTGCATTTCCCACCTGCTTTAGATCTCCATGGCACTGCATTTCCAGCCTGCTTTAGATCTCTATGGTAATCTGCATTTCCAGCCTGCTTTAGATCTCCATGGCACTGCATTTCCATCCTGCTTTAGATCTGTGGCACTGCATTTCAAGCCTTCTTTAGATCTCCGTGGCACTGCATTTCCAGCCTGCTTTAGATCTAAGAACATAAGAACATAAGATATGCCATACTGGGTCAGACCAAGGTCCATCAAGCCCAGTATTCTGTTTCCAACAGTGGCCAATCTAGGTCATACGTACCTAGCAGTTTCCCCAAGGGACACAGGTTCCACAATGCTTGTATTGGTTCAAGCATTGATATCCTGGGTCCCTTCTTAATAATGGTTTATGGACCTTTCCTCCAATCTGCATTTCCATCCTGCTTTAGATCTGTGGCACTGCATTTCCAGCCTTCTTTAGATCTCCTTTGCACTCTGCATTTCTATCCTGCTTTAGATCTCCGTGGCACTCTGCATTTCCATCCTGATTTAGATCTCCATGGCACTGCATTTCCAGCCAGCTTTAGATCTCCATGGCACTGCATTTCCATCCTGCTTTAGATCTCTGTGGCACTCTGCATTTCCAGCCTGCTTTAGATCTCTGTGGCACTGCATTTCCATCCTGCTTTAGGTCTCCATGGCACTGTGCATTTCCATCCTGCTTTAGGTCTCCATGGCACTGTGCATTTCCATCCTGCTTCAGATCTCCATGGCACTGTGCATTTCCATCCTGCTTTAGGTCTCCATGGCACTGTGCATTTCATCCTGCTTCGGATCTCCATGGCACTGTGCATTTCCAGCCTGCTTTAGATCTCCGTGGCACTGCATTTCCATCCTGCTTCAGATCTCCATGGCACTCTGCATTTCCATCCTGCTTTAGATCTCCTTCACACTCTGCATTTCTAGCCTGCTTTAGATCTCTGTGGCACTGCATTTCCATCCGACTTTAGATCTCCGTGGCACTGCATTTCTAGTCTGCTTTAGATCTCCTTTGCACTCTGCATTTCTATCCTGCTTTAGATCTCTGTGGCACTTTACATTTCTATCCTGCTTCAGATTTCTGTGGCACTGCATTTCTAGCCTGCTTTAGATCTCCTTTGCACTCTGCATTTCTATCCTGCTTTAGATCTCCGTGGCACTTTACATTTCTATCCTGCTTCAGATTTCTGTGGCACTGCATTTCTAGCCTGCTTTATATCTCCATGGCCCTGCATTTCCATCCTGCTTTAGATCTCCGTGGCACTGCATTTCCAGCCTGCTTTAGATCTCCATGGCACTGCATTTCCAGCCTGCTTTAGATCTCCATGGCACTGCATTTCCATCCTGCTTTAGATCTCCGTGGCACTGCATTTCCAGCCTGTTTAAGATCTCCATGGCACTCTGCATTTCCATCCTGCTTTAGATCTCCATGGCACTGCATTTCCAGCCTGCTTTAGATCTCCGTGGCACTGCATTTCCCACCTGCTTTAGATCTCCATGGCACTGCATTTCCAGCCTGCTTTAGATCTCTATGGTAATCTGCATTTCCAGCCTGCTTTAGATCTCCGTGGCACTGCATTTCCATCCTGCTTTAGATCTGTGGCACTGCATTTCAAGCCTTCTTTAGATCTCCGTGGCACTGCATTTCCAGCCTGCTTTAGATCTCTATGGCAATCTGCATTTCCATCCTGCTTTAGATCTGTGGCACTGCATTTCCAGCCTTCTTTAGATCTCCTTTGCACTCTGCATTTCTATCCTGCTTTAGATCTCCGTGGCACTCTGCATTTCCATCCTGATTTAGATCTCCATGGCACTGCATTTCCAGCCAGCTTTAGATCTCCATGGCACTGCATTTCCATCCTGCTTTAGATCTCTGTGGCACTCTGCATTTCCAGCCTGCTTTAGATCTCTGTGGCACTCTGCATTTCCATCCTGCTTCAGATCTCCATGGCACTGTGCATTTCCATCCTGCTTTAGGTCTCCATGGCACTGTGCATTTCATCCTGCTTCGGATCTCCATGGCACTGTGCATTTCCAGCCTGCTTTAGATCTCCGTGGCACTGCATTTCCATCCTGCTTCAGATCTCCATGGCACTCTGCATTTCCATCCTGCTTTAGATCTCCTTCACACTCTGCATTTCTAGCCTGCTTTAGATCTCTGTGGCACTGCATTTCCATCCGGCTTTAGATCTCCGTGGCACTGCATTTCTAGTCTGCTTTAGATCTCCTTTGCACTCTGCATTTCTATCCTGCTTTAGATCTCTGTGGCACTGCATTTCCATCCTGCTTTAGATCTCCTTTGCACTCTGCATTTCTATCCTGCTTTAGATCTCCGTGGCACTGCACTTCCATCCTGCTTTAGATCTCTGTGGCACTGCATTTCCATCCTGCTTTAAATCTCCTTCGCACTCTGCATTTCTAGCCTGTTTTAGATCTCCGTGGCACTGCATTTCCATCCTGCTTTAGATCTCCATGGCACTGCATTTCCATCCTGCTTTAGATCTCCTTCGCACTCTGCATTTCTAGCCTGTTTTAGATCTCTGTGGCACTGCATTTCCATCCTGCTTTAGATCTCCGTGGCACTGCATTTCCATCCTGCTTTAGATCTCCTTCGCACTCTGCATTTCCATCCTGCTTTAGATCTCCTTCGCACTCTGCATTTCTAGCCTGCTTTAGATCTCCTTTGCACTCTGCATTTCAGCCTGCTTTAGATCTCTGTGGCACTCTGCATTTCCATCCTGCTTTAGATCTCCTTTGCACTCTGCATTTACAGCCTGCTTTAGATCTCTGTGGCACTCTGCATTTCCATCCTGCTTTAGATCTCCATGGCACTCTGCATTTCTAGCCTGCTTTAGATCTCTGTGGCACTGCATTTCCATCCTGCTTTAGATCTCCGTGGCACTGCATTTCCATCCTGCTTTAGATCTCCTTTACACTCTGCATTTCCATCCTGCTTTAGATCTCCTTCGCACTCTGCATTTCTAGCCTGCTTTAGATCTCCTTTGCACTCTGCATTTCAGCCTGCTTTAGATCTCTGTGGCACTGCATTTCCATCCTGCTTTAGATCTCCTTTGCACTCTGCATTTCCATCCTGCTTTAGATCTCCGTGGCACTGCATTTCCATCCTGCTTTAGATCTCCTTTGCACTCTGCATTTCCATCCTGCTTTAGATCTCCGTGGCACTGCATTTCCATCCTGCTTTAGATCTCCGTGGCACTGCATTTCTAGCCTGCTTTAGATCTCCTTTGCACTCTGCATTTCTATCCTGCTTTAGATCTCTGTGGCACTGCATTTACAGCCTGCTTTAGATCTCTGTGGCACTCTGCATTTCCATCCTGCTTTAGATCTCCATGGCACTCTGCATTTCTAGCCTGCTTTAGATCTCTGTGGCAATGCATTTCCATCCTGCTTTAGATATCCGTGGCACTGCATTTCTAGCCTACTTTAGATCTCCTTTGCACTCTGCATTTCTATCCTGCTTTAGATCTCTGTGGCACTGCATTTCCATCCTGCTTTAGATCTCCTTTGCACTCTGCATTTCTATCCTGCTTTAGATCTCCTTTGAACTCTGCATTTCTATCCTGCTTTAGATCTCCTTCGCACTCTGCATTTCCATCCTGCTTTAGATCTCCTTCGCACTCTGCATTTCCATCCTGCTTTAGATCTCCGTGGCACTGCATTTCCATCCTGCTTATGATCTCTGTGGCACTGCATTTCCATCCTGCTTTAGATCTCCTTCGCACTCTGCATTTCTAGCCTGTTTTAGATCTCCGTGGCACTGCATTTCCATCCTGCTTTAGATCTCCGTGGCACTGCATTTCCATCCTGCTTTAGATCTCCTTCGCACTCTGCATTTCTAGCCTGTTTTAGATCTCTGTGGCACTGCATTTCCATCCTGCTTTAGATCTCCTTCGCACTCTGCATTTCCATCCTGCTTTAGATCTCCTTTGCACTCTGCATTTCTATCCTGCTTATGATCTCTGTGGCACTGCATTTCCATCCTGCTTTAGATCTCCTTCGCACTCTGCATTTCCATCCTGCTTTAGATCTCCTTCGCACTCTGCATTTCCATCCTGCTTTAGATCTCCTTCACACTCTGCATTTCTAGCCTGCTTTAGATCTCCTTCGCACTCTGCATTTCCATCCTGCTTTAGATCTCCTTCACACTCTGCATTTCTAGCCTGCTTTAGATCTCCTTCGCACTCTGCATTTCTAGCCTGCTTTAGATCTCCTTTGCACTCTGCATTTCCATCCTGCTTTAGATCTCCGTGGCACTGCATTTCCATCCTGCTTTAGATCTCTGTGGCACTGCATTTCCATCCTGCTTTAGATCTCCTTCGCACTCTGCATTTCTAGCCTGTTTTAGATCTCCGTGGCACTGCATTTCCATCCTGCTTTAGATCTCCGTGGCACTGCATTTCCATCCTGCTTTAGATCTCCTTCGCACTCTGCATTTCTAGCCTGTTTTAGATCTCTGTGGCACTGCATTTCCATCCTGCTTTAGATCTCCTTCGCACTCTGCATTTCCATCCTGCTTTAGATCTCCTTTGCACTCTGCATTTCTATCCTGCTTATGATCTCTGTGGCACTGCATTTCCATCCTGCTTTAGATCTCCTTCGCACTCTGCATTTCCATCCTGCTTTAGATCTCCTTCGCACTCTGCATTTCCATCCTGCTTTAGATCTCCTTCACACTCTGCATTTCTAGCCTGCTTTAGATCTCCTTCGCACTCTGCATTTCCATCCTGCTTTAGATCTCCTTCACACTCTGCATTTCTAGCCTGCTTTAGATCTCCTTCGCACTCTGCATTTCCATCCTGCTTTAGATCTCCTTCACACTCTGCATTTCCATCCTGCTTTAGATCTCCTTCACACTCTGCATTTCCATCCTGCTTTAGATCTCCTTCACACTCTGCATTTCTAGCCTGCTTTAGATCTCCTTCGCACTCTGCATTTCCATCCTGCTTTAGATCTCCTTCGCACTCTGCATTTCCATCCTGCTTTAGATCTCCTTCGCACTCTGCATTTCCATCCTGCTTTAGATCTCCTTCGCACTCTGCATTTCCATCCTGCTTTAGATCTCCTTCGCACTCTGCATTTCCATCCTGCTTTAGATCTCCTTCGCACTCTGCATTTCCATCCTGCTTTAGATCTCCTTCGCACTCTGCATTTCCATCCTGCTTTAGATCTCCTTCGCACTCTGCATTTCCATCCTGCTTTAGATCTCTGTGGCACTCTGCATTTCCATCCTGCTTTAGATCTCCTTTGCACTCTGCATTTCTAGCCTGCTTTAGATCTCCTTTGCACTCTGCATTTCTAGCCTGCTTTAGATCTCCTTTGCACTCTGCATTTCTAGCCTGCTTTAGATCTCCTTTGCACTCTGCATTTCTAGCCTGCTTTAGATCTCCTTCGCACTCTGCATTTCTAGCCTGCTTTAGATCTCCGTGGCACTGCATTTCTAGCCTGCTTTAGATCTCCTTCGCACTCTGCATTTCTATCCTGCTTTAGATCTCTGTGGCACTGCATTTCTAGCCTGCTTTAGATCTCCTTTGCACTCTGCATTTCTATCCTGCTTTAGATCTCTGTGGCACTGCATTTACAGCCTGCTTTAGATCTCTGTGGCACTGCATTTCTAGCCTGCTTTAGATCTCTGTGGCACTGCATTTCCATCCTGCTTTAGATCTCCATGGCACTCTGCATTTCTAGCCTGCTTTAGATCTCTGTGGCACTGCATTTCCATCCTGCTTTAGATATCCGTGGCACTGCATTTCCATCCTGCTTTAGATCTCCTTCGCACTCTGCATTTCTAGCCTGTTTTAGATCTCCGTGGCACTGCATTTCCAGCCTGCTTTAGATCTCCGTGGCACTGCATTTACAGCCTGCTTTAGATCTCCTTCGCACTCTGCATTTCCAGCCTGCTTTAGATCTCCGTGGCACTGCATTTCTAGCCTGCTTTAGATCTCCATGGCACTCTGCATTTCCAGCCTGCTTTAGATCTCCTTCACACTCTGCATTTCCAGCCTGCTTTAGATCTCCTTCGCACTCTGCATTTCCAGCCTGCTTTAGATCTCCGTGGCACTGCATTTCTAGCCTGCTTTAGATCTCCGTGGCACTCTGCATTTCCATCCTGCTTTAGGTCTCTGTGGCACTCTGCATTTCTCGCCTGCTTTAGGTCTCTGTGGCACTCTGCATTTCCAGCCTGCTTTAGATTCTCATAAGAACAAATTAAAAGAGCCTTTGTATACTAGATCTCTGCTAAATATGTGTATTATTTCTAAGTTGAAGCAGGTTGAAGTTTGAATCAAACTCTTTCACACATGTTCTCTAGTTCCAAACAGGTGGCCATCTGCTCTCTTGGTATATTAAAACATCAGGAGGTGGTTTTGGTTTTGACTTTTACCAAACTGCTACTACTTTAATAATACTAGATGTGTGCAGCTCATGCAGTTAGCTTTCCTCCAAGCAAGTTCCCTTAATGAGTCTTCATTGTCTAATATGCCTTAAAATAAACATAGAAAAACATTCTGATCTTATTTTGGGCTTCTTTGTGTGTTTTTTTTTTTTTTTGGGGGGGGGGGGGTTCTTTATATATAAGTTGAGCCAGACTGTTAGTGGATGGGTATGCACTGAAATGTGGATCCTCAATACTGAGAACAGAAAAAAAAAATAAAAAAAAGACAGGGAGAATGCAGAATTGCTTTTTCATCTTGTATCAATATATATAGAATAGCATATTCGAAGTCATAAATACTGCCCCATAGACATTTTGAATAATGTAGGAGCAGCATAAGTAATTGGAAGTGCTTACGCTCTACCTTTAGACATTTCATCGCTGGTGAGTTAAAATTGGTTGTCAAACGTGGACTCGGAGGATTGTGCAAGGTGCCCTATTCTGTCATGTGGTACATATTTAATGGTTGAAAGAACAAGGAAGGGACACATGCAGTAGAGAGAAGGAGAGAAACAGATGTAGAACTAACACAGTGCTGGCCATAGCATCAGCAGATTCTGGGGGTGGGGTAGAGAGGAGCATTTCAGATGTGTTTTTATTATTTATTTATCTATCTGTCTTTTCGCTTTGAATCTAAAAATCATTGGCTTTGATAAGCCCATGTGCGAGCTTCAACTTCTATTTGCGCCAATACCCTTTTGTGTGCTTGCTTGTAGTACGCTACTTTAATTCATTATTTTCTTCTTTGTTGGGGAAGGGGAGAGGTGGAGGAGGGGGAGGCTGAACTCTAGGTGCGTCTTGCACCTGATCTGAGCATTGTTAGGCAGGCAGGAAAGCAGAATGGAGCAAATGCATAGCGAGCACGACAGATGTCTGTAGTCATTTATATTGCCAGCACGTGGGTGCCGTTCGCTGTTTTCCACTACTTCTCTTGTGTTCTCCTGGTGAGGAAACAGGAGGCACTTCGCAGCCGACAATGAAATCTTGGCAGCTGATTGCAGTCGTGGGAGATGCCCTTCAGGTAAGGCAGAAGAAGGCTTCAAACAGTTTAAGGGAGAAAGAGAGCGAGAGAGAGAGAGAGGGGAAAGAGGAGAGACAGCCTTTGCAAATGATGCAAAGTACAGGCATTAAAGCCCATTGACAGGGATGCTGAGGTTTGAGGGGGAGGGAAGGGGGGAATTGACATGTTTGGCTGCTGTTCTTGTGAGCTGCCTTCACTGCTGCTCTACATTAATGCAGAAAGGTTAGTGTTTGCATGGGGCTTCTGGCTGTGTGAGTAGAATAGGGATTTCAACCACTGACAGAATAGAAAGCAGAGGAAATATTAGCAGCATGCTGACAGCTTCTCAGCTCAGCAATGGTACTTGGTATGTAGACCTGGAAGGGATCACTTTCCAGTGTTTATACTTACATATTTATCTAAATAGGTGTTTGTTTTAGAGAGAGCAAATTGTGTCCTATAGCTATGTTATGCTTGCAATTATTGAGTAGCAAAATGATGAATAGTCTCTTCACTGTACCTGACTGAAGGTTGCTTCAACACCAGCTTCACAGGGCTGCTTAACTTTCTTCTGATGAGCTATATTAGCATTTATATAAAACACTGTTGAAATCTCATTAAGAAAGCTTTGCTAAGATGCAATATTCCCTTTAAATAGAAGCTTTATAGGGTTGCTGACCGGACTAGCGGAATTCTAGAAGTTTAGCATGTGAGAACATTGCTTATACATATATAGAGAAAGAATCAGATCCACATTTCAACTTTGAACATTTCTTCTGTGCTGATAATGTTAGGCTATGTGTTCCAAGTCTTGATTGGTATGTTTGGTATTTTGTTTGAGCAAAGGCTACTCACTTTTCTTTATGCAAGTATAAAAATGATGTTTTGAAAGGAGGCGGCTCTGATGCTTACAAATGTATGCACTTATCTACAGTATCTATTATACTAGAAACAACTGGCAGACTTTAGGGCAAAGCACTTTGTAAGAAACCTTCTTAACAGCAAGTAGTATTGTTGGATGTGACCAGTTAGACTAGGGAAGGTGTAACATAAAAGATGCTCTTACCTCTACAGTGACCATCTCGCAGATCTTTGGCTAAAGTAGATGGCTGTATTTTTCTTTGTTATATCTAGAAAAACTTTGAAAATTAAAATCTATCAGCTTACCTGACCAAAGTTCTTGAGATTTAAAGTACCATATGGTTTTGCATGGCATTCCCACCAGCAGCATCTGTCCCTCCAAAAGGGCAGAGATTTTAGAAGGTGAGAAGGGGAATTTCTCCTGCCCTGCTCATTTCATATTCTATTACACCGAATGGTGAAGTGGGAGAAGTGAATACAAAAACCAGGCATACAGGCAGCTCAGGTCTGAGCGTTCCAAGAGCATTCAGAAATATGTTCCTGGAATCTTTTTCTAATATTTACATATATCTGAACCTACTAATAATGTTTGTTAAATATAAATGTATTTATTCTGCTACAATATTGAGACATAAATGGAATTCTAACTCTCATAACCTAGTAGAAAAGTTTTGAAATATTATTGAAATGCATAAGAAATATAGTTACATTTCCCTTCTGTTTTGGTTATTCCTTAAACCGTGTTTTTCTTTCCACACAAAGTAATCTATCTTTGTGTAAAGTTGGTTGATCCATACCTTCTTTCACCCACTACTACCAAATAAAGAAATCACAATACCATAAAGTAGCTGTATTAAGCTCCCAGCATTTGTTTTCCAAGATTTGCTTTTCTGTAAACCATAGTTTTACTTGCAATTTTTCAGCATCAAGGGTATGCCTGTAGAAATAGGTACATCTGTGTCTATTTCTTCACACTGCATCGTTTTGTTGGTAATTGTAAAACTGATATGCTCACCGGATGCTTTAAGCGGTTTGTACAGACATATAGACTCTAAGAATCCATATATTTATTAATGCTAGAAGCCATTGTTTTCTTTGGTTAATTCCCTGCTGTGCTTAAAGTAAGGATTTCATTAATACACAGTAACGTTGATTTGCCATAAAAAACTAACTACATCGTATCCTAATCTATATCTAGGACTTGAGGGGAACGTATCAGATGACCTCTGCTATAGTAAGCAAAGAGTATAACAGATACGTTGCTCACTTCTGTCTGAATATTTAATATGTCACTGTGAATAAGGGCAGAATGAAGGTTTGGCAGTTATTTCTTTTCAAAAGATGTGCAATCAAACTCATGCTAACAGGAAAAGTTATTCATAACAGGGCTGCTTTCTTTTCTGCTTGAGATATGGTAGCAAGGGTTGAGGCTTAAAGAAATGCTCATTTTCCTCAAAGTACAAGAGTTTTCTGGTTGACGGAAGGGAAGTTTGCCATATTTCCATTTTTCTCGCCAGTGATGCCTAGAGAGGACTAAGACTTCCTTCCAAATGCTGCTACCTGACAAATGTTCATTAGCAGTGCAAGCAGCGGAGAGAGAGTAGAAAATGGTACATAGCCATAGACTTCTTGAGGAAAGGCTTTCAATGTGTGTGTTTGTAGTGCAGAATTTTTAGATGTGTGGGTGCTTTATTTGTAGGTTGCGTGACCCTTTATAAATGTTCTCCAAAGATGGATCTGAAAAAGGGACCCGTGCAGTCTGAAAAGCTCGTTTACACTATCTTATTTAGAAAAGTCTTGTGCTGGCCCAATACAAGATATAGCAGGCTTAATAGAGCCCAGAACAGAAGTATCGGATTATCTAACAACATAGGCATGTTCCAAATGAAGTTTTAAAGTATTCACATACCTATATTAGGCCATTTTGATTTTCATCTCACCAATAAGGTTTTTTTTCAGTACAATGTTTTGCTCCATTTTGGTATCAACTTCAAACAATGGAACCTTCGTAAACTACTCAGAGAAGTTTATAATAATTCTTCTGTTGGACAGAACAGATAAAACAGATTTAATTCACTGATAGGACATAAGCAAGCAAAAATGAAATTACTTTAGCTTATTTTATATGACTATGTATATTGGAAATGAAAAGAGCTATATTTTTGGATAGTGACATGGATCATTTCAATTGGAAACATTCACCAGTAAAAGAATACAATAAATCTTTTAGAGGCATGGTTACTAAAGGTTAACATACATTAATAAACAACGTCACATGACACTGCATCTATAAAAATAATAAGGCCGCATCAGCATTACATGCATGTTAACATCCATTAACGTGTGCTAATCTTTAGTAATCATGACAGTTAGGGGCTCTTTTAAAAAAGTGCATTTTTGCACCTAATGTGTATTTAGCACAAAAACTAATGCACATTAAATAAAAAGCCTCTGCGGTACCTGTCGGGGGCTTGACCAGCATGTTCCCGGCAGTTAATGTGCCACTGCGAACCCTAAAGGCATGGTGCAAGTCCCATGGGATGCGCCTAATTCCACCTATTGTGGTGGTGTTAGGTGCATCCACAATAAGCACAACATTCACAGTGTATAATATGTCCCCCTGTGCTAATTTCAATGTGCTCTCTATACCCACTCTTTGCTCTTATCATGGCAGTTCAGCGGCCCAACACACAAGTGGCAGTTAGTGTATGAATCAGCACATGGTAAATGTCGTGCCCCCACTGCAATGGTTACCATAGGGTCCCGCACCAGGCCGAGCACCCGGTTACCCGCGGTTGCCGGGACTCTGCCCGCGTCCTTTAACTTAGGTTAGCTGTCGGGGATCTGGAAATCACTTCCCCAGCAGCTAACGTGGAGCACTTTCTCCTAACACAGGCTACATTAGCGTGGTTGCACTTAACCACACCTATTCAGGTGGTGCTAGGTGACCCTGCGCTAATGCGGTTAGCATGCTGTGTGGACCGAATGCTAAGTACACTGAGCTCAGCATGCCCACTCTGCCCCTAACCTGCCCACACATGACCCTAATTGAACCACACTAACTGTCATGGCCCTGAAATAATGGCAACATGTGTGCCGGCAGGCCTTCAGTGAGCACCAGAGCACACGCTGCCAGCTAGCTCCCTTTAGTAAAAGGCCCCCATTGAGTAGTAGTTGTCCATTTGTTTTGATTGTCTCTATTCCAGTTTTGATTGTCCCTATGCTAGAATACAGAACTAGCTGGTGTCAGCTGTAGTACCCACTTTTTGATTCAGCAAAACTCTATTAGAGGCTTGATGGACCTTGGTCTGACCCAGTATGGCATATCTTATGTTCTTACGTTCTTATGTTCTATTGAATTCAAGCAGTTAGACATGACAAAGAGGCTACTTTTATAGTCTAGACTAATATGCTTGGAAATTTTTCCAGTTCAATTAAACTTTGAAAGTCCCCAAACATGTGCATGTTCATGTATTTTTCAGCAGCCTATACAGTTTAGAAATCTTTTAGAACAGTTTTGGATGCCTTTGGTTTTTGTTAGTTACGTACGTGCATTATTTTTGCTGTCATCGGGGAGGGATTTCATATGATATAGAATGGGATTTTTATTAGCATCTTCTCATAGAATTGCCTTCACCTCATTTATGAGAATCCTACTGATAAAGCATATTTGATTGCAATGTAGCCAGAAAATTCCCTAAAATGTCTTCTGATAGAGGCAGAACTGGGGATTTTCTTCCTGTTCTCCTCTGCCCAGCTTAATTAACTAGTATTGGCCTGTAGACGCTTTCACCATTTACATTTGAGGGTTCATCTGCTTACTTTATGGATGAGCTGTCTGGAGTGCTGTGGTTATACCATGATACCCCATCACAGGAAAAGAAAATAAATCTCCGACCTAGAACTTTCCTATGACAACTAGGAACACTGGCTTTTATCTTACAGAGAGGTAGCCACTATTGTATAATAAGGTTTTTGACAATTCAAAATTAGTTCTTATTCATTCAAAGCCTCACCTGTCATCTAGAAATAATAAGTTTTCAAACCAGCAACTCTCTCTCTATGCAAGACAAAAAACTAACACAGATTTTATACTAAACAATAAAGTCTGTACATTTTGACATTTCAAACCAGCTCTAGAATGTAGATATTCATGTGAGCAGCTGTGGTTTACTAATGAGACTCTTGTTTCTTGTTCATTTCTCAAAAGAGAAGTTGTTGTCTACTAAAGCCACTAAAGCAGCTCTTAATGTTTGAATAGTTGCAAAGAAACTGCTGGAAATAAAGAGGGACATGCCAAGCATACTACAGTAGTTTTAGGATGCACCTGGGCCCATGTTGGAGGAGGGCAGCATTTGTAAATCAAAAGGTGATGCTACATCAAAGCAAGATCGCAACTTGGCCATTTAGGGGGTAATTTTTATAAGGCACGCCTACATTACTGTGCATGTTTATGCATATAAATCATGGTATTTCAGTCATTTATGCACATAAATGACCATTTACGCACGTAATGGAATTGGATGCTTTCTGAATGTACGTGTGTTGGACCGATGATGTTTACTTTCACTGTGGGTGTGCACAGGGTAGTTTGGGAGGAGCATCTACAGAGCACAAATTTACATGTTTAAATTATAAAATATTATAATGTATGCACATTCCTGCAAACCCTAGGTGCAGACATTTATGCTAGCCATAGGACCAGCGTAAGGGCTTGCACCTAGTTTAACTTACATTTTAGACCACTCCTGCCTCTGTTTTATAAAGCATGCATATTCCATACTTTATAAAATAGGCATGAAATGTCTGCATACAAATGTCTGTAAATCTAATTGACCCTTTTAAAATAACCCCCAGAAGGTTGATTCACTAATGTTAATGTGGCGCCCTTAGTTCCAGTTGGGCTGATTTATTAAAACAGTGCTTCTCAATCCTCTCCTGAAGATATATCTAGCTAGCTGGGTTTTCATGATTACCACATTAATATACATGATAGAGATCTTCATACAGTGGGTCTCCCATATATGCAATCTGTCTCATACATATTTTTTTTGGTATTCCTGAAAATCCACAGGAGAGGGACGAGAAGCATTGCACTAAATAATGCATTTGTGACCATGCTAACATTAGCACCCCTTAACATGTTTTAGTGAATTGGCCTCTTAGAGGTGATAGGAAAGATGCCTCTACTCTTTACTTTATTTCAGTTTTGACTTTTGTGTTTTCAACATGCTAAGGGACCTTTTACTAAAGTGTGTTAAGCAGTTACTGCACATAAAAACCCAGTAATAACTGCACAAGGACCTGTGGTAATTGTTATTGTGGGGAAATGTCACATACCATGTGCTGAATCAAGCACTAGCTGAAAATTACTCATTGGAGTGGTAAATAGGTTGATTAGAGGTAAAACGTGGGCATGGTGAGTACAATGCAGTTAGCATGACATAATGAGTGCTAACTATCGCTGTAGCATTTAGCGCAGGTAGACCTAATGCCACCTCAGTAGGTCCAGTTAAGTGAACCTGTGATAATTCGCAAAGGCCCGAATGTGCGCTAAGGGGCCTGCCTGCCCAATAGCTGCTAAGCACATGCTGGCTATGCTCCCAACATTTACCATGGAGCAGTTGAACCTAATGTATGTTAATTTTACTTCTACTACTGATCATTTCTACAGCGCTACAAGGCGTATGCAGCGCTGTGCAGACACATGTAAAAGATGGTCCCTGCTTATTAGAGCTTATAGCTCCACTATCCATCGATTTTCTGATACTATATGGAAAATATTGGGCCAAACGTCCCTCTAAGTGGTCCAATGATATCTGTAGGGAGGAGCTTAGTGGTGAGAGAAGCAGGCTGGAACCAGGGAACTCAGGGTTGAAATCCCACTGACACTTCGTGTGGCTTTGGGCAAATCGCTTAACCTTCCATTGCATCAGGTACATATTATGGAGCTCTTTTACCAGCATGCATAGGTTTTTTTGCATTTAATGTGCATTTAGCACCAAAACTAATGCGCCTCCGTGGTAACTGTCAGGGTTGTGGCAAGCATTTTCCTGGCAGTTAATTCACAAATGCATACCCTAATGCATGGCACAATTACCCATTGATGGCATTAATTCACCCATGCTAATTTCAGCAGTGACACAATGCATGATCTGTCCCCTGCACAAACCGCAACGTACTCACTATGCCAACTCTCTGCCCTTAACCCACCTATTCACCACCTCAACATGCAATTAGCAGTTAGCACGCAAATCAGTATGTGGTAACTGTCGTGCCCCTAGAGCAGATCTTTATGCACAGTTACTATACATGAACATGCATGCTCACTCCTTAGCACACTTTAGTAAAAGGGTCTCTTAGATTGGAGATAGGAAACACCTACTGTACCTGAATATAACTCACCTTTAACTACTGCTAGAATAGAGAGAGCAAAATAAATAAACCAAGATGGGGCAGAGGGAGAATGGATCAAAATGTATTCATTTTACAGGTTTTATATACCACTTTATCATTTCAGTCAAAGCAGTTTACATTGTAACTTAAAAAATACATTAAACTGGGACGTTGATAACTTGGATTTTTCCAAGGCAATGGAGGGTTAAATGACTTGCCCAAGGCCACAAGGAGTGCTAGTGGGAATCAGACCTTGTTCTTGTGGCTCCCACACCAGTGCTCTGACCATTAGGCTACTCCTCCACTCCAGACAGCAAAATAGCCAGATAGCAGCAGTTTTCAACAATTTGCCAAATAGCCAATGAAGGTCCTCCTAGAAGTTTTATTCATAATTTGCAAATCTGAAAATGGAAATTTAGAGGTGCAAATCATGAAATATCTCCAGAGCTCTTTTAAAAAGTGCTTACCCATGCCGCCTTCACTGCTGCCGCTCCCACAGTATTTGAGACCTTTGAGCCTGGGCATCTCAGATTTCACCTGGCTGGCCTTTCTAAAATGTGCTTCCACTCACTTAGCTTCAGCAGGCCTAAACGAAACATAAAATAGTGGTGACGGTGCCTGTATAACAAATATATATTCAGTGCAGCTGGCTGTAAGTACACCAGCACCGAATATATATATTCATTTAAAAGCTGGTGTTGGCATTTAAATTCATTTACTTACCGCTGACACTGAAAATTGCCCCCTGTTCTTTCAGCTTAATACACAAAAGGAGAGTATGAATTACCTAATCTGAAACAAAGAGAAAATGTCTCTTGAAAATGGAAAGTGAAGTTGTATGCAGTTAGTTTCAGAGATGCACTATACAACTTCCACCTCAACAGAGACCTTTGCAGGCACTATATATCTATATCTATATGTAATTTATTCTCACAATTCTGACAGAATAATCCTGCCATGATATTAATCAGAGTCCCCTTCCAACCACAAGCTGCAAATCAGTCTGAACACCATTAATCTTTTGGTAGGATTATAACATTTCAAAACCATCCCGTATTATACAGGACAGTCCAGTATTTTAAGGATTTGTCCCTGGAATCATATTACTTTGGTTGGGATGCCTAAATGTCCCCTACTTTAAAACACGTGTCCCGCTCCTACACTCCTTCACATTTGTACCAGCGGACTTCTCCACTCCAACTGAAATTTTCAAAGGGAAACTATTTATATGAGACTATTTTCATGAGAGATACAGAAACATATACACATGCATACACTCAGTCACATATGCATATGCATTCATCCACCGCCCACCTCCCAAATGAGGTACACACATGCACACTAGCACTTTTCAGACAGACAGATTCTGTCTCTGACTGTCTAACGGTGCTGTGCTGCTTCTGTACTCCTCTACTTCATTGCCCCCTCCCCTTCAGTTCTCGCTTTTGCTATCAGTTCTTTTTCTCAGTCTGCAATAGCCTCCTCACACTTTACCCCATTCCTCTTACATTTCTACCCTTTCTCAGCAACCCCACTCACCCCTACCAAGAAACCCACTTATTCCACTAACTTTCTCCCAGATCCTGTGCAGAAAATCAGCCCACCCTTCCTATGACTAGTGCAGCCTTTCCATTGGCTGGAATCTACCACTTATTCTGCACAGTGAGGGGGGAGCACTGGCGAGCTGTAGAGCTAAACTCTGAAAAAAAAAAAAAAAAAAAAACCCCAGACAATTTAGACATCATTCTGACTAAGACAGCTAGTTTACAAAGTTGTAGAATCCTAAAAAAAATGTAGATGGTTGGCAATCATAAACTCCTGAGTACTCAACACATCTGACAAATCTGGGTCTGCTTCCTCCCCAGGGCCCATGCAATCATCAGTCAGACAAAGCCAGCCAATAGGCTGCAGCAGACACAGTCAGCCAACAGGGAGCAGGGGAAGATGGGAACAGTAGCTAGGATACAGAAAACTTCCTTTCTTCCTTGTCCTGCAGCTCTGGAGTATGGTGGGGGGGGGGGGGGGGTTGCTACAGATAAACAGACCAACAGGAGAAAATATTGGGGGTGTTCAAGCACCCACAGAGCTGGCGCCTATGATCCTGGGGCCAACATCAGTATCAGTATCACGGTCAGTGGTGAGCAGATTTTGTTGATTCGTCATCTGTGTATGCTCTTATCTAGGGTGCGTGTTTCTATTTCATATATAGACTTTATTTTCATTTTAAAATGCCAAAAATAAAGTGTGTCTTTAATGACAAACAAGAAAATGGATACCCAGTCATTAAGAAACATTCTGGTGATAGCACAGTATTCTGTAACAAATGTCGGTCTTCCTTTTCAGTCGCACATGCAGGAAAGGGTGACATTGTTCAGCATCTAAAGACAGACAAACACAAGACAGCAGTTGTGCTTCTTCAAGTAGAATTGTGACTTCTTTTTCTAAAAGTCAAACTTTTGATGAGAATACTCAGTCACTGGCTACAATTGAGGGTACATGGGCTTATCACTGTGTTGTCCACAACCATTCTTTTTGATCGTCATACAATACTTCAAAGCTGTTGAAAAATACTCTTGTGTGTGAACCAAAATGGAAGCAATCGTCTGTGATGTTTTCAAATCTGACTCTATTGATTCCCTCAAGAGACCCTTCTGAGGCAAGTTTTTTAACAATTTTTTGTGATTGCTCAAACCATGGAAGCATTAAAGTGTGCCCAATTTTTAAGGTATTTTCTTCTGAGAAAGGGGTTCAGGTAAAAGTTATTGATGTCCATGAATTTAAAGGCAAAACCTCAGACATTCTTTCCAAAAGCATTCTTGATATAGTTGAGTCCAATGGGCTAAAATCCAAAGTTTTGGCATTATATGCTGACAATACCAATTGAAATTTTGGTGGAGCCGCTAGGAGGGATAGTAACAATATTTTTTATAAGCTGCAAAAAGATTAAGGACATAATTTAATTGTTGTAAACTGTGCAGCTCACATTGTTCACAATTGTATTAGCTCTGCTGCCGAATGCCTGCCATTTGACATTGAAGTTATGGTTGACAAGATACTCTGACATTTTAACATTTATACAGTGAGAATTGAAGAACTTAGAGATATGTGATTTTGTTGAGAGTGAGTATCCAAAGCTCCTCAGATACAGAAACACTAGGTGGCTGGCTTTACTAAGAGCCATAGGAGAGGTTAATTAAAATGTTCCAACCAGTGAAATAATATTTTTTGAGCAGGAAAAATGCCCAGTTATCAAAAAATGTTTTTGAGAATGAATCAGCAGAGGTTTGGCTGTACTTTCTGCTCAGTCAGGCTGTGATTGTCCAAAATGTGTCTTTAAAAATTGAGTCTCAAAAAATCTCAATGATAGAGGTGGCTGGAGTAATCAGTGGCCTTAGAAACAAGTTAGTAACTAGGAAGAATGAAGAGTTTTTGCCTCTGACAATCGGAAAGAAGATAAGAACATAAGATATGCCATACATACAATATCGTTACTGTGGTTTACTATCCATACTATTCACCATGTTATCTCACTGTGTACCCACATACCCATTCTCAATCCTCATCTGCTTTATTTTAATAGTCCTGACCTTCGACACTCTAGCCCTTAACGTACCTCATAACTCCATACCTGTCCTCCGAAGATCCTGGAGAAGATTCCCTGACTATACCAAATATCAAACCGAAACACCTCGAAGCATACCAGGCCCACATGTTATCTATGTGAACCTACAGCAGCACAACCTAACTCGGCGTGTACAACCCCACTCTCCCCCTGACCTTAAATGTGCACTAATAAACGCACGTTCCATAAGGAAGAAATGGCCAGCATTAACTGATATGCTTTCAGCTCATAATCTTGATATCTTATGTATCACTGAAACGTGGTTATCTGCGTCCGACTCCGTGATTCTTCACCAGAGTGTCCCTCCCAACTTCTCAGTTCACTCATGCCACAGAACCGACCATCGTGGTGGAGGAGTACTCATCCTAACAAAAGCGGATCTCAAATTTCAGATTGCTGCCTCAAGCAGCACCTCGTCCCTTGACTTCCTTACCATTACAAACAAACAAATAACCATCAACTTGCTATATAGAGCACCTTCATCATCTCCAGATGACTTAGCCACAATAATCGATCTTGCCTGCAACACCACAAATCTTCACACCATGAACTGGGTTTTAGGAGATTTCAACCTCCCATCCATTCAAGACAGCCATACCAATGCCTTTAATGATGCCCTCAGTGAGCTAGGCTACGTTCAACTCGTCGATACCACTACCCATATAAAAGGGAACATACTAGATTTGATCTTTGCACCGCAGCTAGCCTTCCTTCATGGGCACAAGCCTCTCCTAAATGTTAGCCCAGTCCCTTGGTCAGATCATCTTCTGATACGATTCCAGATACCAACTTGTGCTACATCTGTCAAAGCTAAAACTGATGATAATCCTACCCCAGAACAATTTAAGCGCTTCCATCCTTTCGATAGAGAGGATTTTTTAATGAAGACACTGATCCTACTTGACCTACCTGAACAAGGACTAGACGACATGGTCGACTCCTGGAACTCAAACTTAGATGCCGTAATCCATAGACCTCCAACATACAAAGCTTCACATAAGAAGAAGAATGCTCCTTGGTTCTCCCAAGAACTACGCAAATCGCTTCTTCATCTCAGACAACTAGAGAGGCACTGGAGACGATCTAGAACAACCGCGAGCCATGAAGCATTCACAGCACAATTAGTAAAACATCGTTTAGCTGTTGCATCAAGTATGAAACAATATCATGCAAACAGACTACAACGCTCCCTGAACAAACCCCACGAGCTCTTCCAAATTGTAAAATCCCTAGCAAAGGAACCATCTCAGGGAAACTCGTTCCACCCAGACCCCCAGGAATATGCCAATTACTTACGCAACAAAAGTAACCAGCTTGCTCAACCTACTAAGCCCCTCATCTCAACTACTCCACCCATTTCCACCCCTCATCCCTCAGTTGATCATCTCTTAAGTGAAACCCAACACACCCTCACATCATTCTCTACCCCAACCAACAGAGTCATTCAAGACACCATATTAAATATAAATACCACTACAGCACCCGCTGATCCGTGTCCAGCTCCCTGGATAAAATCCTTACGTGCTGAGCTCAGCCCATTCTTATCCAAGCTTATAGAAGGATCCTTCTCTACTGGAACATTCCCCTGTAGCCTGAAACAGACTGCGATCAGACCTCTCCTAAAGAACAGTAAGCTGGACCCCTCATCGATGGATTCCTACAGGCCTATCTCCAGCATACCTCTCCTCTCGAAGATCATTGAAAAGATTACACAACGTCAATTACAGGATCATATAGATTCCAACGCACCCCTTCATCCCTGCCAGCATGGATTCCGGGAAGCACATGGTGTGGAAACGCTACTTACAACCCTATTCAACACCCTTTCCATAGGGTTGGATAACATCAGACAAGGCTTTGTTCTAATATTCATGGACATTGCCGCTGCCTTTGATACAGTAGACCACGAAATTCTCCTTCATCGCCTCAGAGATAAGGGAGTTCACGGCTCAGCTCTATCTTGGTGCGCGTCTTATCTCACAGACCGTTGGCAACATGTACGTTCTGGTCCTTCCACCTCTGACCCCTTCCTTCAAACTAAAGGTGTCCCGCAAGGCTCCTCCTTATCGGCCTTACTGTTCAACATTTACATGCAACCCATCTGTGACCTTATCCACTCATTTAACATCAACTGCCTTGTCTATGCCGACGATGTCTTGATGTACATGCCAATCTCGACTGAGCATCTTGACCTCTCTCCTCTAATCAAATGCTTTGATGCAGTCACCGACTGGATAGACGCACAAAGGCTTAAATTAAACTTCAAAAAGACCGAAGCCCTCTTCGTCACCAGGAACCCGGCTTTTATCCCACCTCTATCCATCAAAGTTCGGGACGCAGAGCTCACATGCAAGACTACAGTAAGATACCTCGGAGTTATACTTGATCAGCAGCTTAATATGAAGGCTCACATCAATAACATAACAAAATCTGTCTATCACAAAATCCGGTCCCTTCGCCATCTCCGTCAGCTGTTAGAACCTGAAGACTTCCGAACTGTTTTTCAGGCCCTAATAATGCCCCACCTTGACTATGCTAATGCGATATTACATGGCCTACCAAAGAATACGACCAACCCCTTACAACTTGCTATGAATTCTGCTGCAAGAATCCTTCATGGAGCTTCCAGAAGATCCCACATCACTCCAATACTAAAACAGTTGCACTGGCTGCCCATACAGGCCAGGATCTCCTACAAGGTTCTAACAATGACCCATAAAGCCATCAAGAAATTCCCGGCTACTGCTATCACCGACCTAGTATCCATCACACCTCCTAACCGGCTAAGGAGATCGAATGCTGCAAACACCCTCATTCTACCTAAGGCAAGTACTAAGTGCTCTCAAGCTACCAGATCTAGAGCCTTTGCCTTTTTTGCACCATCTTGCTGGAACGCACTCCCGGCGCCTATCAGAACCATCAGCGATCTCTCCCAATTCAAGAAGGAACTGAAGCATCACCTTTTTCTCCTTTACTACGATGCCGCAGCCCCCCCTCCACAGTCACCTACTTCCACACCTCATGGTAGCTCCTCAAGCCCATGCATCATACACTCCTAGTCTGAATACCTGCAACCACACCTTAACCGCCTCCATACTTAACTTACTCTGAGAAGCTCGTGCTGTGCACGTAACCATGTATATAGTTACATTAACTGGCCTGTATATAGTTATTGTTCTCCCTGTTCTCCCTGTTAAGAAACTTGTTCATTGTACACCCGAGTTATTTTTACCTGTTTATTGTAAGCACAAATCACTGAGATGTGTAGATTCAATGTTTATTGTAAACCGCACTGATCTTAAATAGCGCGGTATAAAAGAAAATGTAATAAATAATAAAATAAATAATAAATAAATACTGGGTCAGACCAAGGTCCATCAAGCCCAGTATTCTGTTTCCAACAGTGGCCAATCTAGGTCATATGTACCTAGCAGTTTCCCCAAGGGACACAGGTTCCACAATGCTTGTATTGGTTCAAGCATTGATATCCTGGGTCCCTTCTTAATAATGGTTTATGGACCTTTCCTCCAGGAACTTGTCCAAACCTTTTTTAAACCCAGCTACACTAACAGCCTTTACTACATCCTCCGGTAACAAATTCCAGAGTTTGATTACACGTTGAGTGAAAAAATATTTTCTTTTATTAGTCTTAAATAGTTTACCCTGTAGCTTCATTGCATGTCCCCTAGTCTTTCTATATTCTGATAAGGTAAACAATCGATCTACGTTTACCCGTTCCACTCCGTTCATTAATTTATAGACTTCTATCATATCTCCCCTCAGCCGTCTCTTTTCCAGGTTAAAGAGCCCTAACCTTTTTAGCCTTTCTTCATAGGAGTATCCTTCCATCCCCTTTACCATTTTGGTGGCTCTTCTCTGAACCTTTTCTAAAATCGCTATATCCTTTTTAAGATACGGCGACCAAAATTGCACACAGTATTCAAGGTGCGGTCTCACCATGGAACAATATAGAGGCATTATAATATCTTTTGTTTTATTTTCCATTCCTTTCCTTAACATACCAAGCATTCTATTTGCTCTCTTGGCCGCCGCTGCACACTGGGCCGAGGGTTTTAACATGTTATCCACAATGACGCCTAAAACATTTTCCTGGGTGGTGGTTCCTAATGTGGAACCTTGCATCGTATAACCATAGTTTGGGTTGTTCTTCCCTAGGTGCATAACTTTGCACTTGTCCACATTAAATTTCATCTGCCATTTTGAAGCCCAGTCTTCCAATTTATCAAGATCCTCTTGCAATTTTCCACAATCCTCTTGGGTTTTAACAACTTTAAATAGTTTTGTGTCGTCTGCAAATTTGATAACCTCACTCATTATTCCCCTTTCCAGGTCATTTATGAATATGTCAAAAAGCAGCGGACCCAGCACAGATCCCTGGGGTACACCACTATTCACCTTTCCCCATTTGGAAAATTGGCCATTTAGCCCTACCCTCTGCTTTCTATCTTTTAACCAGTTCCTGATCCACAATAGTACACTGCCTCCTATCCCATGACTCTTTAGTTTTGCCAAAAGTCTCTGATGATGGACATAAGAACATAAGATATGCCATACTGGGTCAGACCAAGGTCCATCAAGCCCAGTATTCTGTTTCCAACAGTGGCCAATCTAGGTCATATGTACCTAGCAGTTTCCCCAAGAGACACAAGTTTCACAATGCTTGTACTGGGTCAAGCATTGATATTTCGGTCACTTCTTAATAATGGTTTATGGACCTCTCCTCCAGGAACTTGTCCAAACCTTTTTTAAACCCAGCTACACTAACAGCCTTTACTACATCGTCCGGTAACAAATTCCAGAGTTTGATTACACGTTGAGTGAAAAAATATTTTCTTTTATTAGTCTTAAATAGTTTACCCTGTAGCTTCATTGCATGTCCCCTAGTCTTTCTATATTCTGATAAGGTAAACAATCGATCTACGTTTACCCGTTCCACTCCGTTCATTAATTTATAGACTTCTATCATATCTCCCCTCAGCCGTCTCTTTTCCAGGTTAATGAGCCCTAACCTTTTTAGCCTTTCTTCATAGGGGTATCCTTCCATCCCCTTTACCATTTTGGTGGCTCTTCTCTGTACCTTTTCTAAAATCGCTATATCCTTTTTAACATGGTATCCACAATGACGCCTAAATCTTTTTCCTGAGTGGTGGTTCCTAATGTGGAACCTTGCATCGTGTAACCACAGTTTGGGTTGTTCTTCCCTAGGTGCATAACCTTGCACTTGTCCACATTAAATTTCATCTGCCATTTTGATGCCCAGTCTTCCAATTTATCAAGATCCTCTTGCAATTTTTCACAATCCTCTTGGGTTTTAACAACTTTAAATAGTTTTGTGTCATCTGCAAATTTGATAACCTCACTCGTTATTCCACTTTCCAGGTCATTTATGAATGCCTTGTCAAAGGCTTTCTGAAAGTCCAGATACACAATATCAACCGACTCACCTTTGTCCACA
The DNA here is from genome assembly GCA_033557465.1 of Ichthyophis bannanicus. Taxonomy (NCBI): domain Eukaryota; kingdom Metazoa; phylum Chordata; class Amphibia; order Gymnophiona; family Ichthyophiidae; genus Ichthyophis; species Ichthyophis bannanicus. The sequence goes on from CM066044.1 coordinate 119,937,893, forward strand.
TGATTATTCACTCCTTCAAAAAAATATAACAGATTAGTAAGACAAGATCTTCCTTGTCTAAAGCCATGTTGGCTGTCTCCCATTAGGTCATGCCTATCTACATGCTGAGTAATTTTATTCTTTATGATGGTTTCTACCATTTTTCCTGGTACTGATGTCAGGCTCACCGGTCTGTAGTTTCCCGGATCACCCCTGGAACCCTTTTTAAAAATTGGTGTTACATTGGCGATCCTCCAATCTTCAGGTATTAGAGATGATTTTAATGATAGTTCACAGATTACTAATAGCAGGTCTGCAATCTCGTATTTCAGTTCTTTCAACAGCCTTGGATGTATACCATCCGGCCCAGGTGATTTGCTTCTCTTCAGCTTATCTAATAGTTGTAATACATCTTCCCGATGTATTGATATTTCCTTCAATTCTTCCGCACCTTTAAATACCACTTCAGTCATGGGTAACATCCCTACATCTTCCTCAGTAAAGACTGAAGCAAAGAATTCATTCAGTCTCTCCGCTATTGCCTTGTCGCCTCTTAGTGCTCCTTTAACCCCTTTATCATCTAATGGACCAACTGACTCTCTCACAGGTTTTTTGCTACGAATGTACTTGAAAAGGTCTTTACTTTGCTTTTTTGCTTCCGCAGCAAGCTTCTTCTCAAATTCTCCCTTTGCCTGCCTTATCAATGCCTTGCATTTGACTTGCCAGTGCTTGTGCTGTTTCCAGGTTTCGTCATTTGGCTCTTTTTTCCATTTCTTGAAAGATGCTTTTTTGGCAACAACAGCCTCTCTGACCTCACCTTTAAACCATGCTGGCAGTTTTTTGGACTTCCTTCCACTTTTCTTAAAGCGTGGAATACAGCTGGTCTGGGCTTCCAAGATAGTATTTTTCAGCAACAGCCAAGCCTGATGTACGTCTTTAACCTTTGCAACTGCTCCTTTTAGTTTTTTCTTAACTGTTTTCCTCTTTTTATCATAGTCTCCCTTTCGAAAGTTAAAAGGTAGTACTGTGGATTTCCTTACTATCCCTCCTCCACTAATTAAATCAAAGGCAATCATGCTATGATCACTATTGCCAAACGGCCCCAACAACCTTATCTCTTGCACTAGATCTGGTGTTCCACTAAGGATTAGGTCTAATATGGCTTCCCTTCTGGTTGGTTCATGAACCAGCTGCTCCAAGAAGCAGTCATTTATTTCATCTAGGAACTTTATCTCCCTAGCATGTCCTGACGTGACACTGACCCAGTCGATACCGGGGTAGTTGAAATCACCCATTATTATTACTGTGCTGTAACTTTTGTTAGCTTCCTTGATTTCTTTGAGCATTTCATCATCCATTTGGTCATTCTGGCCAGGCGCTCGATAGTATACCCCCACTGCCATTGCCTTCCCCCTTTTACATGGAATTTCAATCCATATAGATTCTACAGCAGATTTTGTTTCCTGCAAAACTTTAATCCTTTCAGACTCAATGCCCTCTCTAACATAGAGAGCAACCCCTCCACCAATTTGATCAGCTCTATCATTACGATATAGTTTGTACCCAGGTATCACAGTGTCCCACTGGTTGTCCTCCTTCCACCATGTCTCTGATATTCCAATCATATCTAACCTCTCATTTAGTGCTATATATTCTAACTCTCCCATCTTATTTTTTAGACTTCTAGCATTTGCATACAAGCATTTTAGAGAATGTATTTTATTCATATTAATTTGGCTATTGTTAGACATGGGTAATTTGGGATCTTTAAGCTCTGTCTGCTCCATACTTGAGGGTATTTGGGCTACTTTACTCTTTTGTGGAACCTCTCTGCTTTTGGTAGTATCCTTCAAAGATACATTCTTCCGAACCATCCGCTCTTGGGCGACTGTCGGCTTTCCCCTAATATCTAGTTTAAAAGCTGCTCTATCTCCTTTTTAAAGGTTAATGCCAGCAGCCTGGTTCCATCCCAGTTAAGGTGAAGCCCATCCCTTCGGAAGAGCCCCTCCTTTCCCCAGAATGTTCCCCAGTTCCTAACAAATCCAAAACCCTCATCTCTGCACCATTGTCTCATCCACGCATGGAGACTCCGGAGCTCTGCCTGCCTTTTGGGTCCTGCGCGTGGAATAGGTAGCATTTCGGAGAACGCAACCCTGGAAGTTCTGGATTTCAACTTCCTACCTAAAACCCTAAATTTAGCCTCCAGAACCTCCCTACCACATTTTCCTATGTCATTGGTACCGACATGTACCAAGACAGCAGACTCCTCCCCAGCACTATCTAAGACCTTATCTAGGTGGCGCGTGAGGTCCGCTACCTTCGCACCAGGCAGGCATGTTACCAGGCGATCCTCATGTCCACCAGCCACCCAGCTATCTACATGCCTAATGATCGAAACACCAACTATAACGGCTGTCCTAAACCTTCCCTCATGGGCACATGGCTCTGGAGAAACTTCCTCGGTGCGAGAGGGTTTTACATCACTGGAGGACAGGTCCTAGTTACAGGATCACTTCCTGTCACACCAGGGTGATGCTCTCCTGTTATGTGACCTCTCTCCTCCAATGCAACAGGGATGCTGCCAGACTGAAGGTTAGACTTCAGGACCATATCCCTGTAGGTCTCGTCTATGTACCTCTCTGTCTGTCTTATGCTTTCCAGGTCTGCTACTTTAGCCTCTAGAGAACGGACTTGTTCCCTGAGAGCAAAGAGCTCCTTGCACCTAGTGCACACGTAAGACCTCTCACCAACTGGGAGAAAATCATACATGTGACACTCAATGCAAAAGACTGGAAAGCCCCCATCCCGCTGCTGGACTGCTGTCTGCATCTTAGTTTTAAGTTTGTGTTTAGATCTAAGTTCTTTACTTACTAAGGGTTGCTATGGATATTTATACTAATAAAACTGTACCTAATACGTGTAATATAGCTTGTTCACCTGAAGCTTAACTAATCTCAGGTCCTTAGTGTATGACTGATTTGGGTAATTAGCTTTACCTGAGAGCACCTCCTGTCTTTTAAGATGTGTAAGTACCTATAAAGCTACGATTATCCCAGGGGTGGGTGGGTGTGGTGAGGGAGGGAGGGAAATAACACTTATTAAAAGAGGGTTGCTACACAGTACCCTGTCTTGTGCTGCTGAGGTAAGCTATATTCTGATTTGATTTAAATTATAGCTCTTAGCTTCTGCTAGGCTCTAACTTCTTATGAAATTTAAACTACAAGCTCTCTGCTGGGTTCTAAATTTAACCAGAAAGCTCTTTTCTGTGTTTTAAATTTAAGCTAAAAGTACTTTGCTGATGCTAGGCCCTGAGTGACTATTAAATTTAGACTACAAGCTCTCTGCTGGGTTCCAAATGTAACCAGAAAGCTCTTTTCTGTGTTTTAAATTTAAGCTAAAAGTACTTTGCTGATGCTAGGCCCTGAGTGACTATTAAATTTAAACTACAAGCTCTCTGCTGGGTATGAAATGTAACCAGAAAGTTCTCCTCTGTGTTTTAAAACTAAAAGTAATTTTCTGATGCTAGGCCCTGAGTGACTATTAAATGTAAACTACAAGCTCTCTGCTGGGTTCCAAATGTAACCAGAAAGCTCTCTTCTGTGTTTTAAATTTAAACTAAAAGTACTTTGCTGTTACTAGGCCCTGAGTGACTATTAAATTTAAACTACAAGCTCTCTGCTGGGTATGAAATGTAACCAGAAAGTTCTCCTCTGTGTTTTAAATTTAAACTTAAACTGCTGCTACTAGGCCCTGACTGATTTAACAAAAATAGTGGATTCACAGATTAATTAGCTTTAATACAGAGAATTCCTTTTAGAAAATTACCAGAAGTATATACTCACAGTTGCAGATCTCTCTCCAGAAGTAACAGTCCCTTTTTCTAGTCCTTCAAGATCTTGAAGGAGAGGGCAGCATTGATGAAGCAGATTTCAAGCAATTTGTGTCATCTTTTTACACCACTTGCATTGATTACTTAGATCAGTGGACTACTTACTTCCAGGAGACTGGGAAACAGTGGACTCTCCTTCAAAAACAACCAGAGTGGTGTGAGCTAGAGTTGTCTTTAGAATACTTTTTGTCTACAAGACTGGCCTAGATTCAGTAATTAATGATACTGAACTGTTTCAGTTCTCTTGTTTTAAGTCATTCATTTCTGAAGAAAAAGTTAAAGAATGGAAAAAAACAGACACCACGGTTGACGAAAAATGGAAGGAGGTATTTGGACACCTTAAAAGTAATGAGGTACCATATAAAAATGTATGCAAACTGGTTGAATTTTTTTTTATGTTTGCCAGATTCCAATGCTCCAGCTGAAAGGTATTTTTCAATCATGAACAAAGTGTGGTTTACAGAAAAAAGACATCTGCATGTAGAGCTTCTCAAATGTCTAATGATTGTAAAGTACAATTATGAGTTGAGTTGCCCAGAGGTTTTTAATAATCTTAGTGGAAATGGTGATATTTTGAAGAAAATAAGTAGGCCTGATTGGCACATTTGTAAGTAAAGTTATAAATCTAGCCTACTGATTACAATTTTGGGTGAAAATTAAAATTGTAATTATAAACATATTTTTTATTTTCCTTAACTTTGAACCCCACAGCTTGATTGGATATCCCATATTTGAACTTAGAAAAGTTGGTCAGGTTAGGGGCAGGGGGAATTGGTAGATGGCAATCTATAGTTTACAGGTTTCTGAGGACATATTTCTGCATGACCAAAGTAATTCTGAAAGAATCAGTGAGTGATATTTCAATCACCCCACCCCCAGATGTACTATAAGACTTTCTGCTCAGCAAATTGGTTACATGAGAATGATTTGTAAATCACAGAGGACCATAGGATCCATTAATCACAAGATATAATCTGAGAATCACAGGATAGGTTTGGAAAAAAACCAAATGAATTGTTTATCACTAATCTTGGAAGGTTCCTCTTTTACAACAGAAGCATCAGCCTACCTCGGGTTTCAAGCAGAACTATAAGCCATATTGATTAAAAAAAAGTCTAAATACGATACTATGGAAGAAGAAGAAAGTATTTTTCCTGAATCCCTTTAAAGCATCATTTTTCAATATTTACAGGCAAAAGACGTGTAAGCGTGTCAGAGTTGTTGAAAGACCTGCATTGGAAAACACTGCTATATTATCAGGATGTGTTTAAAAATAGTTCCATAAAAGAGGTAATTTTCAAAAGTCAATGTCATGTTTAGGTGGCCACACAGACATGTACAGTAAATGACTTTTTATAAAATACCGACAGAGGTAAAAGTATGTACTTTGATATGAAGCACATACTTTGCCAGTAGGTATTGCTGGGAGCGTGATCTGGGCAGAGGATGAGCAAACCTGTCATGCACACATGTAGATTATAAAATACCCTAATCTACTCAACATGTGTGTGTAAAATATGCACAATCATTTATAACAGAACATAAGAACATAAGATATGTCATACTGGGTCAGACCAAGGTCCATCAAGCCCAGTATCCTGTTTCCAACAGTGGCCAATCTAGGTCATACGTACCTAGCAGTTTCCCCAAAAGACACAGGTTCCGCAATGCTTGTACTGGGTCAAGCATTGATATCCTGGGTCCCTTCTTAATAATGGTTTATGGACCTTTCCTCCAGGAACTTGTCCAAACCTTTTTTAAACCCAGCTACACTAACAGCCTTTACTACATCCTCCGGTAACAAATTCCAGAGTTTGATTACACGTTGAGTTTTCTTTTATTAGTCTTAAATAGTTTACCCTGTAGCTTCATTGTATGTCCCCTAGTCTTTCTATATTCTGATAATGTAAACAATCGATCTACGTTTACCCGTTCCACTCCGTTCATTAATTTATAGACTTCTATCATATCTCCCTTCAGCCGTCTCTTTTCCAGGTTAAAGAGCCCTAACCTTTTTAGTCTTTCTTCATAGGAGTATCCTTCCACCCCCTTTACCATTTTGGTGGCTCTTCTCTGAACCTTTTCTAATAACTCTATATCCTTTTTAAGATACGGCGACCAGAACTGCACACAATATTCAAGGTGCGGTCTCACCATGGAACGATATAGAGGCATTATAATATCTTTTGTTTTATTTTCCATTCCTTTCCTTATGATACCTAGCATTCTATTTGCTCTCTTGGCTGCCGCTGCACACTGGGCCGAGGGTTCCAATATGTTATCCACAATGACGCCCAAATCATTTTCCTGGGTGGTGGTTCCTAATGTGGAACCCTGCATTGTGCAACCATAGTTTGGGTTGTTCTTCCCCAAGTGCATAACTTTGCACTTGTCCACATTAAATCTCATCTGCCATTTTGATGCCCAGTCTTCCAATTTATCAAGATCCTCTTGCAATTTTTCACAATCCTCTTGGGTTTTAACAACTTTAAATAGTTTTGTGTCATCTGCAAATTTGACAACCTCACTCGTTATTCCACTTTCCAGGTCATTTATGAACATGTCAAAAAGCAGCGGACCCAGCACAGATCCCTGGGGTACACCACTATTCACCTTTCTCCACTGGGAAAATTGGCCATTCAGCTCAACCCTCTGGTTTCTATCTTCTAACCAGCTCCTGTTCCACAGTAGTACACTGCCTCCTATCCCATGACTCTTTAGTTTTGCCAAAAGTCTCTGATGAGGGACCTTGTCAAAGGCTTTCTGAAAGTCCAGATACACTATATCAACTGACTCACCTTTGTCCACCTGTTTATTCACACTTTCAAAAAAACATAACAGATTAGTAAGACAAGATCTTCCTTGTCTAAAGCCATGTTGGCTGTCTCCCATTAGGCCATGACTTTCTACATGCTGAGTAATTTTATACTTTATGATGGTTTCTACCATTTTTCCCGGCACTGACGTCAGGCTCACTGGTCTGTAGTCTCCCGGATCACCCCGGAACCCTCCTCAAAAACTGGTGTTACATTGCTAGCAAGTGCAATATACACTTAAGCTTGCTAGCAAGTGAAATATACATTTATGGTATATTCCTTGCCACTTATGCTAATATTTTATAGAGCCATGTGAGAGCCTTGTGTCCAAATTTCCTTTCTCAAAGAGAATTTAACTTAACACAGTTATATCTAGCACCAGAAATCAGTCCCATAAATTCTACAAAGCAGCACAACATATACCAGGCTTATCCAGCTGGGTTAATCCTGCAGGATTTGGTCTTCCTGCTGGCCATCAGTTTTTCACTATTCCTCTTATTCAGTGCTTTAATATCACCATTCAAGCTATCCCAAACAAGTAATTTGAATCTTTAGTCTATTCCTACCTCACATTAACAGTTCATTACTGCTAAAGGTGGACCATTTTCTATGGTAGTATTCACTGCAAACTCCTGCTACCAACCACCCACTTGCCCTTGGGAATCCTTATATTTACCAAAATTGTTGTCTTGCAGGGTATGTCTTTCCAATTGAAAGGAACAGACAAATCCCTCAAACAAAAGTCATATGTGCTATGATTGAAGTCTGTAGCAGATTAAAAATCCTCTTCCAACTTCTAGACAAATAATCCAAAATACCACTCCACAATCAAGCTATATATCCTTCCTACCACATGCCTTGCCATGGCTTTATTCAGTTGCTGCACAAACCTCCACGTCTTCCTCCTCTGTTTCAGGATTCACTTAACTAACCCTATCCAAAGTCTCCACTTTCATCCAACCTCTGTCCTTTTGGTTTCAGTACATCCATATACTGCAATTATCATAACCTTCAAGGTCATTAACAAAACAGCCCCTACAGCCTTAATGGACCTTGTTCACCCTATATCAGCAAACAGAGAGAGAGGAGATCCTGCACAGCTAACACTCTACAGATCCCCAAAGAAATAACGAAATGCAACAAATCAACAAAAAACAGAGCCTTTAGTCTCTATGCCCCTAGCTGCTGGAATGCCCTCCCAGCGTCCATCAGAACCATAACAAACCTAACCCAATTCAGAAAGACGCTAAAGCACCACCTATTTCTCCTACACTACTGGCAATACACCAACCTAACACCATCTATCACACGCACAACAAAGACCATTTGAAATGCTGTCAAAGATTGTACATATTGTAGATACAAATTGTAGATAACTATCTTAAATTGTATATAGTTCCCCTGTTGAATTCCAAGTTCAATCCCCTGTTTCATTGTAACTGCCTACTTTGCACAATATCGTTATATGTAAACCGCGCTGATTTTTAAGTGCGGTATATAAGAACCATAAATAAATAAATCCACCTCCATGTGTGTGGAGTGGAGGAGTGGCCTAGTGGTTGGGGCAAGGTACTTTAGGCAGGAAGGTCAGGGGTTCAAATCCCAAGAGAGGGCAGCAACCTTGGGCCGGAAGGACTGGGGTTTCTAGTCCCACAGGTGCTCCTTGTGGTCTTGGGCAAGCCACTTAACCCTCCATAGCCCATGTTCCCTGTAAAATAGTTATCTCCAAGTTATAATGCCCTGTTCAATGTAATTTCAATTTGTTCAATGTAAACAACACTGATGCAGAATAGCGCAGTATATAAGAGAATGTAAATAAATACATCTCCATGTCTTCCTACAACTGCCACCTTTGAAAGTTTGTCACTTCCTTTTGATGTGAAGCCCCATCCACCCTACTCTCAGGACTTTGCCTCATGGGCCCTTCCTATCCAATAATTTTTTTGGGGAACTTCCTCTGCCTCTAGGAATGTAGAAAAATGTAGTCTTCTCAATGGCAAAAGTTCTAGTGGGGGGGACCCTATTTTGGCTCCCCGCAGTGACTTACCCCCCCTATGGTGGCATGACACACCCCTCCCCCCATGGCGACAACAATGCTGCGACCCCCTCAACGTCCTCAAAGCATCTCTGGGCCTGAAACGAAGGCAGCATGGCAACTGCTAAAAGTATCTTTGCTGTGCTGCCATGTGGGCACCCTTCTTGCCCGGGCTCCCATGCATTGTGGGGCTGCTTGGGTGGAATTTACTCTGCAGAGTCTTATCCTTCTATAGAGAGAGTTTCAGTCTTACCAGCCTCACCAACCTCATAAGGCTTTGGAGTTGCCTTCTGCTTACACTAGGTACTTACTTTTCTTTATAAAATAGCAACTATGTAGGTGCCTCTGCAGGGGCGGCTCAAGGTATCTGCTGCCTGAGGCGAAGAATGAGATGGTGCCCCCCCCCCCTTAGAGGGGGGTGGGCTTTTTCAGAATTCCAATCAGGGACTGAACCAAACCAAAAATCCAATTAGATTATATGGAGGGAATGCAAGATGTTTGCACACAGGGCCGAACCAAGCTGCAATTGCGCCCTGTGCGACTTGCAGCTTAGGCACAAGCCCCTCCTCCCCCCATACCTCCGTCCAGCGCTGCCTGCTCTTTCCCTTCTGCTGCCGCCCTCTGTTTTTTTCAAGACAGCACCAGCAGCAGGGAAAAAGCAGGCAGCGCTGGACAGAGTTATGGGGAGGAGGAGGGGGGCATGCGCCCGATCTGAAAGGCACCGGCACTTTAAGCAGATCTGTCCCTCCCTGCTCTGACATCAAGTCGGAGGAGGGAGGGACCAGACCTGCTAAAAGTGTTGAGAAAAGGCTTGGGGGGTACATTTTGGCTGCCTGCTATTGTCCTGTCGTGGCAGCAGGGCAACTGCAGACAGCCGAAATGCGCCCCCCAAGCCTTTGCGTCCCATGCGGCTGCATCGCTTGCACAGGGCTAGGTACGGTCCTGTTTGCACACCAAGAAACTAAAAGACAGCAAGAATCAACAGCACAGTTTATAAAACTAAATTGTAACTAATTTTTATTTTGTTGTTATAAACTGCGTTATGGTTCTTGCTTTTTCTTTTTCAACATATATTTTGCATCCACAGTAGGTGCAGAGCAGAACCAGGACATTCACCCACAGAACTCAATATTTTTAAAAAAAAATCTGATTCTGATCATCTCACTAACAACAACAACCACCACTATTCTCCAGTAACAGGCATATTGTGAACTAATACAAAACCCTACAACAAAGAGCAAACCTACCATACCATACCATATCAGCACAAACCTCCAAAACTCACATAAGGAGCCCATCCAAAAAAAGTGTCACTGTAAATACTACAGTGGGCCCTGGAACATCCATACACCTATCTGAAAAGCTGAACAAGTCAAATTACTACCGTACAGTATAGATCTTTATGTACAAACTCCATGTTATCAGAACACCTGGCCTCAATCACACACTCACAACATCGACCCTCACCAAGTACAGAATAAGTAACCACAATATAAAGTAAAAATAAAAATATGTAGACAAAATTTAAACTGAAACCCCAAGAAGCCAGAGTCCACATGCAGTCCAACGTCAGATAAATAAGAGATGCAGTTCCCCAATATAAAGATAGCACAAAGTCCAATCACTAAAATGAAATAAAATTATTTTTTCTACCTTTGTTGTCTGACCATTTTATTTTCTGATCATGCTGGTCCCGATCTGAGGCTTCTGCTTTCCTGTCTTCTCTTAGCTCTCTTTCTGTGGCCTATGGTCCTTCTGCCATTTCTTATCTCTTCTTTTGTTTTCTTCACTTCTTTTCCATCAGCCTATTTCCAGTCCCCCGTAACCCTTCCCAGTATCAGCCCCTTTCCAGTCCTCCCTCCCGGTACCTTCCAATGTCAACTTGCATTCCCATGACTGCCACTGGTGTCCATTCCCTTCCAGTCCCCCTCCTTCCCCACTGTCCAGCTCCTTCTAGTCCAAATACCATGGCAGCCCCTCTCAGCATCCACTCCCTTCCAGTCCCATTCTCCCATCCCCTCGCATCAGCCCATTTGTAGCCCTAGCCCCCAGTTTTCTTCCAAAGCCAGAAGCTCTATCCTTCCCTCCCCACCATCAGCCCATTTCCAGTTGCAGCCCCCCCCCATCAGCTCACTTCCAGTGCTGGTCCCCCCTCAACCCCATTACCATGCTAGCCTCCCCTAATCATCCCATTACCAGTCCTACCCCCCATCAGCCTATTACCAGTCTTAGCCTCCACTAATCAGCTCATTTCCAGTGCTAGTCCCCCATCAGCCCTTTACCAGTCCTAGCCTTCCCTGATTAGCTCATTTCCATAGCTAGTCCCCCCTCATCCCATTACCAGTGCTAGCCCCCCTAATCAGCCCATTACCAGTCCCAAACCCCCTTGATCAGTCCATTCCCAGTCCTAGCCTTCCCTAATCAACCCATTCCCAGTCCTAGCCCCCCCCCCCCGATGTGCCCATTACCAGTGCTAGCCCCCCATCAGCCCATTATAATACTATCATGCACTCTCTCCCCCCTCTGTCCAGCATTTATCCCCTGTCTGTCCAGTATGTCCCCCTGTCTCTCCCCCTTTGTCCAGCATTTTCCCCGTCTCTCCCCTTTGTCTAGTATTTCTCCCCTGTCTCCCCCTTTGTCCCCCATCTCTCACCTTTGTCTCTCCTTGTCCTCCTCCTGTCCCCACTCCCTCCACCTGCACCTCTCATTCAGCAGTGGCGGGGAAACTCTGGCTGTTTTAATTTTCGATTTTGCTGCCTCTACCCTGCCTCTGTCTTCTCGCTGTGTTTTTTTCCTCAAGAATGCTTATAAAAAAAAAAAAAAAAAAAGTGGGAAGGCAGAGGCGACAAAATCTAAAATTAAAACAACCAGAGTGCCGCCACCGCACAAATTAGCCTGATCGCTTGCAGCGATCAGGCTGATTTGTTTGATGCCGGTTATTCCTGCTGGATGAGAGGGAACCCTTGTTAGTTCCCTTCCAGCCCACTCCCTCCATCCATACATCCATGTCAGCCCCCTCCCCCTTCTCCCCATCCATACATCCATGTCAGCCCCCTCCCTCCCTCCATCCATACATCCATGTCAGCCCTCACTCCCTCCATACATCCATGTCAGCCCCCTCCCTCCATCCATCCATATCAGCGCCCTCCATACATCCATCCATGTCAGCCCCCTCCCTCCATCCATCCATGTCAGTCTCCCCCTCCCCCATGTCATCCCCATTGCAGATTCCCTGCCCCCTCCTCCCCTTTCCCCATGTCTGTCTGCTACCGCCCTGTGCCTCCTTCTTCTGCAGCCACGGTTCCCTGCCTCTTAGGGAACCACGGCTGTGCCGGTGAAGCCATTGTGGAGCCTTCCAGTCTCTTAACGGGCTCCATGCAGCATTGTCCCGCCCCCAAAGGAAGTGGTAAACAACTTCCTTTGGGGGCGGTACAATGCTGCATGGAGCACATCGAGAGATGGGAAGGCTCTGCAATGGCTTCACCAGCACAGTCGTAGTTCCCTAAGAGGCAGGGAGCTGCGTCTGCAGAAGAAGGGAGGCGGTGAGTTTGCAGCTGCCGAGAAGCGGACTCGGCAGCAACTTGTGTGCTTTTTTTTTTTTTTTAATTTGAAGGCAAAGTGAGGCGGCTGTTTTGGGGGCATTTACCGCCCTCAAAACTTTGCCACTTGAGGCAGCCGCCTCACTTTGCCTCATTATAGAGCCGCACCTGCCTCTGTGGGCATTTACCCATGGGGACCCTGTTATATAATCCTCTTCCCCGTGTACATGTATGTTAAGTTAGAATGTATATCTTCAATTCTGTGCCCAGCTCTCTTTTTTTTTAAACAAAATGCACAGAAACTTGTGGGAATGGAGAAACTTTGACTGAAAGAAAATAATGTACCCCCAGAAGAATGTAAATTCATGTTTTAAAAACGGTCATGATGCACTTTGGTGTATAAGTAATGTTTATCATTGAGATGTATTGATTAGTCAAATTCATCATGTTTGTAATTACCTTTTTTTTATTTTTGTCACACTGTCTCACTTTCCTAATTCATGCTAGAAATGATACCCATGAAGGCATATTTTACAATGGGACATCCAAGTGCAATCTGAGATGTCAAAGCCAGAACATCTGGAAAAAAACGCAGGCACATGCAAGTTCAGTCACAGTTTCAGAAATGTGAATGTGCCCAATATGGATGTCTATAGAGACGTCTACATAGACTTCACCGGAATAGCATCTCAAAATGTGGATGTCTAACAACATAATGATAAAAGTAATGGGTTAGGAGTGGGGTGGCCAGGGTTTGAATCCCAGTGTAGGTCTTTGTGATCCTTGACTAGTCACATAACTCTCCATCTTATCTGGATGTTTTAAGGCCCAAATAGTGGAGTGGAGGAGTAGCCTAGTGGTTGGGGCAAGGTACTTCAGGCTGGAAGGTCAGGGGTTCAAATCCCACTAGAGGACAGCAACCTTGGGCTGGAAGGACTGGGGTTTCTAGTCCCACAGGTGCTCCTTGTGGTCTTGGGCAAGCCACTTAACCCTCCATAGCCCATGTTCCTTGTAAAAGAGTTATCTCCAAGTTATAATGCCCTGTTTGATGTAATTTCAGTTTGTTCAATGTAAACCGCACTGATGCAGAATAGTGCAGTATATAAGAGAATGTAAATAAATAAATAAAATAAACAAGCACTTTCTTGATAGCTACTTGTTCCAGCAGCAGGTATAAACATGAATGTGCCCACAGATAGCCCCATCATTTCTGAAATCAAATGGAGATGGGTAGGTCCATAGCACCTCCCAGACATGCCTCTTCACCTACTTGGACGTCCCTGCAACAGAGACGACTGTGGAGATGTCTCCATAATTTTGACATCCATGTGCACATCTTCAGGTGTCTTACATCTTGACTAAGCCTTTTTGAAATTACCTCCAAAGCAAATAGTCCAGTCTCAATATTAATACTGAACAGACAAAAAAAAACAGTAAAGGGCAATTTCAGGAAGGCGGTCTAGGTGTAAAACATAATTTTACATGTAGCAAGTGGGCTAGGCAAAATTTGCTACTATATACATATATAAAAGTATACACTGGGAGGGATGGAGTCTGCATGTATACTTTGCAAAATGCAAAGCACAGAACGTTGAAGACAGACACCTATGTGCATGTATAAATATGCACGAGTACCTGCCCCCATTGCTTGTACATAAAAGCAGTGATTTTAGAAGTGATACCTGCACTTTTTCTTTCCAAAATTACAGCTTTTTACACATCTAGTAATTGATTTTATAAGAGAGCCACATAAAGGTATCATTGATATGCACAAGTCACTGTTTTCAAGGTCTTCCACGTGTAAAGGGGCACTTACACACATACTTTCAGTGATTGCTATTTTGCAAGTATGTGCAGAAAACCAATTGCACATATTTTCAGTGCAGGCATGCACAGTGGAGGATAGAAACATAGAAACACGATGGCAGAAAAATGATCACATGGCCAATCTAGTATGCCCTTCCATATCAACTACAATAATCCCCTTTTTACCTTAGTTGGAGTGCAAATTTACATGCAGAAGTTATAAAATACAATAATGTGCCTGCATCCCTGAAAATTCTAAGTAAATTTCACTGTCATAGAGCAGGCATAATTGCTCGTGCCTAGTTTGCACAGATGTTTTTATCACCTAAGCCCATATTTTATAAAATAAAAACCATGTATACTTCACTTTATAAAATAAGCCTCAACAAAATGCATAATACTTTGTGGGAGTTTATGAATTAACCTGGGCCCCTAGTTTAAGGCTGCCAAAACAGGCATATTTTAGGCTCCTACTTTTCTTTATAAAATGGCAATGTAGATGGCCAAAATGCACCTTAAATTAAGGCGTAGAAAACAAAAAAAGAAGCCCAGATTACAATTAATGCTTGATAACAAAGGACCTCAACCACAAGTAAGCTTAAAATGCAAGGTGGCCCTCTAGCATAAAAGCCCTTCATGGCCACTGCTAGTTATGCTCAAACATTGTTTGACTTTTTTTATTTTTCACATTTTTCCCAGATATAATTTAAGACTTTTTGGTTAAGGTGTAGACATGTCTACTAAAGGTGGTGTTAATGCTCACATACAGATTTAGAAGATGCATGAATAATTATAAAAATGTTATAATTTACACACACTTACTTTGTGTGCTTCCACCCAAAACTCCGTTCATGCACTTGCCCACAGTGAAAGTATGCACCATCAGATCTAGATGCACCCTAATAAAATAGCACCCAGCATAAAGAGGTCATTTATGGATGCAAGTCTCCATTTATGCACGTAAATGACTGAAGTACGGAGATTTCGAAGTATTCTTTCCATCGAAATCTAGGCATCTCCTCATATTTTTGTAAGGGAATGCCTAGTTAAAGTGGTTTTTAAGGTACTTATTGAAGCCTATTTTATAAAAAAAAAATTAGGTACCTATTTCCCTTATTAGCCTACGTGATAAAAATTGTTTTTTAAGTAAATGCCCATGCTTAGTTATTTGAAACAACGCATGCAAATTATAGTATTCTATAATCTGGGGAGAGGGGAGGGGGTATGCAAAGGTATTTACGTGATTTGCAAACCTGCAAACCCTGTATAAGCTGCTCTGTGGGATATTCAGCAGCACTAACATAGGTAGTGCCACTGCTGTGACACACCCTGACGCTAACCAGTTAGTATCAGGACACACCGTGGACGTTCCAGGGCGACACCCATCACTAACCGGACAGCAGCTCAATATCGCTGCTGCCCGGTTAGCAATACATAGCAAACGTCAGGTGCAAGAAACCCTGGTGTAACTAGGCGGCAGCGAAATATTGCCACTGCCTGGTTAGCTTTGCCGCAACCCAGGCAACTCAGATATTCAGTGCTGGAGCCCAGATATGGCCAATCAAAACCTACGAATCACAAACAAAGTTATAAAACAAATGCAAAAATGTAGCCCAAACCATTAAATTAGGTAATCAGGTAAGTTCTGATGAGCAGGGACTGTCTTTCTTTGTGTATATACTGTGCTGCGTATGCCTTGTCATGCTTTATAAATGACTAATAGTAGCAGTAGTAATCAAAAGATTAAATATCCCTTTAATATTAATCAAAATTGCCTATACATTTAGTATATACAAAATTAACATATATTCAAATCATACAAATTTCATACCCACACCCCACACATAGGAATCAAGAACAACCACATCTAAAATCACACTGACAGAGGGCCCCCACTTATATGCACTCATAAACAATGCTACTGTGCAGTGGTGGCCAAGAAAGCAGATAGAATGCTAGACATCATAAGGAAAGGAATGGCAAATTAAAACAAAAGATATTATAATGCCTCTGTATCGTTCCATGGTGCTACCACACCTCAATATTGTGTGCAATTCTGGTCGCCATATCTTAAAAAGGATATAGCATTATTAGAAAAGGTACAGAGAAGAGCCACCAAAATGGTAAAGGGGATGGAAGGATACCTCTATGAGGAGAGAACTAAAAAGGT
This sequence comes from Ichthyophis bannanicus, assembly GCA_033557465.1. Classification (NCBI taxonomy): domain Eukaryota; kingdom Metazoa; phylum Chordata; class Amphibia; order Gymnophiona; family Ichthyophiidae; genus Ichthyophis; species Ichthyophis bannanicus. The sequence goes on from CM066044.1 coordinate 119,954,127, forward strand.
TAGGGCTCTTCAACCTGGAAAAGAGACGGCTGAGGGGAGATATGATAGAGGTCTATAAATTAATGAATGGAGTGGAACGGATAAACGTAGATTGGATATTTACCCCTACGCTCTTGGTGCATCCTTTTTCCTTAAATTCCCTTGCAAATGTTTAGTTACTTTAAGGGGCACCAAGTATGTTTTCTCCGAGATTTCATCTTTAGAATCCTTCTTCAAATCAGGTTTCCCCACAGCTGTAACTGGGAAATATTTTGTTGTTATTCGGTAAGCTAGAAATTAGAGGTTTTGTGTAGTATATTGGGCATTAACTCTCTCCTATGGCGCTTTCTTATTTTGTTTTTCTTTATTATTATGTGATATTTTGCTGATATGCGCCACTCCCCTGGATGTGGACTATGTCATTTTCTGTTTTATTGTTTGTTGAAAGTTGTTACTGTCTTTTTGAAAATTTCAATAAAAACATTATATATACAAAAAAAAAATAGGAAGATGAGGGGATATGCAATGAAACTACAGTGTAACCCATATGAAAATATTTTTTCACTCAATGTGTAATCAAACTCTGGAATTTGTTACCAGAGGATGTAGTAAAAGCTGTAACCGGGGAGCCGCACCAAGCACTCCCCTGTCATTACCCCCCCGCCCCCCCCCCCCATACCCACACCTTACTCCGGCCCCACCCCTCTCCAACAAACTTAGACCACACATGAGTTGGTATAACAACAGGTCGCAGCTTTATTTGCCCCATAACATATTAACATTTTACCAGGAAGACCCAACACCCAATCCCGGTGCGAAGGGGTACCTCACCAGCCATATGAATAGCAAGGTGACAACACTACCGCACCTAGGCCGGTCAACCACCGGACAAGTTAGTACCACCCCTGCCCGACCTCGCCATGTCACTAGCAAAAGTCTGCTAGGGGTTCACCGGGCCGCGGGCACCCTGCCCCGCCCCAATCAGCTATGACTCCGGACCCCGGAAACCTCCGGGATCCCGCAACCCAACCCCCACCCCCAACCGGTGCCACACCCCCCAATCCCACAACACCCAACCATCATAATCGGGTGGGAGGGCGGGAAACCGGCCAGCCGCCCTTCCCAAAACCATGTGCTAGCGTGCGCTCGGGCAGCCGCTGCACATGGCTCTTCCCCCTTGCTGATTGGTTCCAGCCGCGCGCATCTCGCGGCGGAAACCAATCAGTTCAAATGATGCGCTCCTGCGTCAGCACGCAGGCGCGCTTCCGTGCTCTTCCTCCCCCTTCTATTTCCTGCCTCCTCCTCCGACTTGCTGCCACGGACAGGGACGCGTTGACGCTCGACCCCGGTTATCTTCGGTCACCAGGCCTTCGCCCGGGCCCGTTTCCGTAACCGGGGAGCCGCACCAAGCACTCCCCTGTCAATTACCCCCCGCCCCCCCCCCCCCCCCCCCCCCATACCACACCTTACTCCGGCCCCACCCCTCTCCAACAAACTTAGACCACACATGAGTTGGTATAAACAACAGGTCGCAGCTTTATTTGCCCCATAACATATTAACATTTTAACAGGAATACCAACACCCAATCCCGGTGCGAAGTGTTACCTCACCAGCCATATGAATAGCAAGGTGACAACACTACCGACCTAGGCCGGTCAACCACCGGACAAGTTAGTACCACCCCTGCCCGACCTCGCCATGTCACTAGCAAAAGTCTGCTAGGGGTTCACCGGGCCGCGGGCACCCTGGCCCGCCCCCAACAGCTCTGACTCCGGAACCCGGAAACCTCCGGGATCCCGCCACGGCACAGGCACCCATGCCTTTGCCGCCCCCCCCCCCACTACGGAAGCACAAGCTGCGACCTGCTCTGCACAAACCCGTACCACTCTCTCCAAGACCTCCTGCCAGTCGTTCAGGAGCAGGTCAACGCCCACAGGAGACAAATGCACTCCATCCCCCGATACAAGCCCTTACAAGCTACATCCACCCAATCATGCTGCACATGATAACCCCCATGCGCACATAAACCATGTTCCCAATCTGCCTATTGATCTTCGTCAATCCCGAGACCACCGCCGCTGACCCCAGCACGCTGGCCTTGGGATGACATCCGACCCAAATAAAGCATAACACCTGGAAACATTTTTAATATCAGATACATGTCTTTTTTTGCAGCATTAATGAGTTGTTTACAAGTCCATGTTGCGAGATCATTGCCTCCAGGTGCAGTAGGATAATTCCCGGAGAAATCCGAATTCGGGCGTGATGTCGCAGCAAAGGCAACAGCTGCATCCAACGCAGCCCACGCTCACCCAGCCATAACACCGACACCACATCAGGCTCCAGTCCCAGGTTAGGCCCGATAGGCCGGAACGCTGCCCGTTGACCAGCCCAATAAACGAAAGAATGCCCCAGCATCCACGAACCCAGCACACCGCCACCCTTACCTGAAACCAAAAAACAGCAGTTAATAACGCAGGCGCAACCTGGTTGGATTAGTTCAAGTTGTCTTTAGTGTTATATATTTAGTCTTCTCTAATCCTTTTTATTTTATTTATTTTTTTTTTTGTTGTTGTTTTTTTTTTTTTTTTTTTTTTTAATTTACATACGGACATAACCACCAAAAGCCATGGAACACCAACGGCCAAAGATGCATATATGCCAACCCGAAAGGCCACCACCCCCCGCACTATACGCCGCCCAATGCGAAAAGAGTGCGCTGCATAGCGGGCAGAGTCCTCGCCCAAGCGCTGCAGCCCCAAACGCAAAAACTGCTGTAACCTGGTAGCGCGTGACCAACCCCGCGTCCTTGTTGCAGAAAAATAACCCGCCCGCCACATCCGGGCGGGCAAGCTAAATACTCCCGCATGGCTGTCACCGGACACGTGGGCCCCCCTATGGCCTGTAACACCACCCAGAGGCCCCGCCCTTGCTGATCCGTCTTCGACTTTTTTAACAGGACCTGCAAGCGGGAGCCCTCCAACCGCACATGTTGGCGCTGCATACTGTGCCCCGCCACAGCCAACTTGGAATCAGCTACCAATTCACCTACCCTGAACGCCCCAAAAAAGGCCAAGGAAAAAAACAGCCCTGAAAAGCATGGCCTCATACTCAGACCTCGCAACGACCGGCAAGACCGCACACAATCTCTGTAAAAGGTCATGTGTTACCGGCCGCCGTTGATCCGCCTGAGGAGGGTGTTCACGCCCCCACCCTTGTAACAATTTCTTCACCAAAAACCCTCCACTGGCCGGGCCCCACCCAACAGCCTTCGCAAAAAAATGCAAAGCTGCCAAGTGGGCCCTAAACTCCGGCCCTAGTATGACCATCCTCCTAGCCCCCATGATGTACTGGGCCAGTAAACCATCCGACACCGCTCCGGACCTCCATCCCTGAGCCCGCAAAAATGCCACCACCGTACTACAACCACGACAGTAGTCGTCCCAAGTCTTCTTCGCTACGGAGCTCTTCAACATCTCCTTCATATCAGCAGGCCACTGCTCCACAACTGCCAAGGGACCGATAACCCGATTCTCGTCTGCCTCTGGCGCCAGTTGCCGAAACCGATCCAACTGCAAACGGGAAAGAGCATCAGCTATTCCATTGTGCAACCCCGGAATGTGTCTTGCAGTCAAACCCACATTAAGCCGCAGACAGGCCAACAACTACCCTTCTCATAAGATCCGCTACCAATCTACAGTGCGGGTATAATGATTAACCACGCTAACTACAGCTTCGTTGTCGCACCACCAGATCAACTTCTTGTTCCGCAATTTGTCCGGCCACAACTCCAACGTCACCAAAATCGGGAACAACTCCAAAAATGTGATATTCCGGAGAAAGCCCTCGTTCATGCCACAACGGAGGCCACCGCTCCGCACACCAGTCTCCACCACAGTACATACCCAATCCGCCAGCCCCCGCCGCATCAGTATATAACTGTAAATCGTGCGTAGAACAGGCCAAATCCATGAGTACAGGCGCCCCGTTAAACTCCCTTAGGAACACATCCCACACCCGCAAATCCTCCTTAATGCTCCTGGAGATACGAATTCTGTGATGAGGCTTACGGACACCTGACGTGGCTGCTGCCAAACGTCGAATAAATATCCGCCCCATTGGCATGACCCGCGACGCAAAATTCAGGGACCCGATCAACGACTGAAACTCTCTCAGCGTAAACTTCGCCGCTGCCAACGCATTCGAAATCAAGGCTCTTAACGTGTCCACCTTTGCTGTCGGCAATCGCGCCACCATCTCCTCCGAGTCTAATTCGATGCCCAAAAAGGTAAGCTTAGTCGTCGGCCCCTCCGTTTTAACCCTCGGCTAAAGGTACACCCAAGTCCCTCGCGACACCCAGAAAAACATCCAACAATTCCCCACACCGCAAAGTCTGCGCTGGTCCCACAAACAAAAAATCATCCAGGTAATGGACAACACTCTTGGCACCGGCCCGGATCGTAACCATCCATTGCAGAAACGTACTAAATTTCTCAAAACAGGCACATGACACGGAGCAACCCATGGGCATACATTTGTCAAAATAAAATTCCCCCCGAATCGGAAACCCAAAAGATGAAAAGAAGATGGATGAACAGGCAACAAACGAAATGCGGATTCAACGTCCACCTTCGCCATCAGCGCCCCTTTCCCCGCCCGTCGGACCAACTGCACCGCCCTGTCGAAAGAAGCATAACGGACCGTGCAGTACTCCCTCGGAATGTGATCATTCACCGACATTCCTGACGGGAATGAAAGATTGTGAATAAGCCTATATTTCCCGGCTCCTTCTTAGGGGACAATCCCCAAAGGGGACACAACAAAGTCCTTGAAAGGTGGTTCCGGAAACGGTCCGGCTACCCGACCCAGACTCAACTCCACCGCCAATTTCTGCCGAACAACCACTTCAAACCGCCCGCACCGATGGGGAGTTCCTTGCTGCTTGCGCAGCGACCGCGCCACAAACCGGGATAACAAACCCCCCCTCAAACCCTTTTTGTAAAAATTCCCTATCCCTTGCATTCGGGTATCCGCAAAGCCAGTCGCGCAATGTCTCAACCTTAATGGGCGACGGGGCTCTGCCGAAGTGAAAACCATCACTTAGAAGTGGCTGGGGTAACACCCCCAACCCCTCTCTTGATGCACTTTGCCGCTGAATGACTGCCACCGCAAGCAGAGCAGGCGTGCCGGAACTTACAGTCCGAAAATGGGCATGAGGCCTTATTAAATCGCCAACAGACATCGCTGCCTCCTCCTGCCCCGGACTTACTCGGGATTCCCCCCCCCCCCAACTCGAAAGGACCGGCTCCCCAAGGAATTCGTCCCTCCACCAAACTTATTGCCGGACCCTGACAAACCCCCTACGGAATGCGGACGAGCAGACATCTGGGTGAGCCACAAGTTGATGTCTTGAGTACCCCACGATAGAAACCGGTTTTCCTCCATTTTGTCACGAAACTTCTCGTCATAGTTAAGCCAAGACCAGCCCTCATGGGCCTGCGAGGCTTCCAAAATAGAGTCAGCATAGGACAGTAACATCCCGTACTGCCCCGGGTAAGACTGCCCCCACACAATAGCCAACCGCAAAAAAAAGCCCTGACCCAATTTACCACTGATCTAGTCACCTTACGAACCCTCCAGCCTTCTCATCCTCTTTACGTTTTTTCCGACTTTCCCCCGACCTCTTACGACCTTCCAATAAACGGAAAATGTCAATAGTACCTTCTTTTCCTAATTTTATTTCTCAACTTCTTAGGCACCCCCTCCCACAATTCTGACAATGGTGTCAGCGCCGAAGCACCCCCAACAGCAGGGCTCCCCGATGAAACCCCCTCCCCAACGCCCCTGTCTCACCGTCCACACTTGCAGCACTAGTGGAAGCACTAGAGGAAGAAGAAGTGGAGGAATCCGAGTGCCGTCGTCGCCTAGAAGAACGCTTCCTTTTTTTACTCGCTTTTCCCGACCGCACGGGTCGGTCGCTAATCCCTGGCCCGACCCCCCCTTGAGGTAACTCACCTTCCGTAGCCGTAACAGACGTCCGCTCATCTGCCAGCTGGATCCCCTCCGAAGGTTGCTGTGCCCCCGACTCCGTCACCAAACCGCTAGCTGACCCCAAATGGCGACCATCTTCCCGTGGAAGGCTACCTTGCTGCGATCCACTCCGTGTTGCTCCAGGTGAAGCCGTCATTGGATTCTGTGAAGAGAAAAAAAGGCAAAAAAGGAGAGGGGGAAACACCCGACCACGCAGGTTGCCAAGCCCCTAACCAAGTAGCTCCTGACGAGCCTAAACCCTCCACGCTGCCATTGATCCCAAGCCTGTTGCCCCGTAACACCCATTCTCCCCGCACCACCCAAACCCCCCACAGAGTAAGGCCCTGATCCAAGCTCCCCACCCGGCGTCCCCCCCCCAGGTCCCGGCCAAAACATGCCGCGCTCACCCCCCGGGGAACCAAGAGCCCTTGCGTGTGAGGGATCCACGCTTTCTTCTCCGCTCCCCCCCCAACTGCACCCACTACCTCCTGCTGATGGTCAAGTGCACCCCGAACTTCATCCCTCCCTGAGGACAGGGCCGTGCCGCGACCCCCACTCCTGTTCCGGAGTCCAGGCTGAGGTCTAGCGGAAGACCGACCACGTGACCCCACACCCTGGCCCTACGGCCACCAGCCACAATAGCTAAGCGGCCCCTTGATGAATCAACAGACCTGCCATTCCTGCCCCTTTCTTCTCCCCTACCTCTCAGAGCCACTCTGGAAACCCTTTTGCCCAGGCCTTGTCCTCCTTTCGCCCCTCCCTGACCCCCTTTTGCCCCACTCCGTCCCCCTTTTCCCCCGGCCATCCCAGTCCCCAAAAAGGCAACAAAAGTAGCTGACTGGCTGCAATAAGGGCAATGAAAATAAGGGCAATGATACTCCACAGGCACCTAATTGCACTCAAATACACTCGCAGTGCCCTTTTCTTTCTTTTTTTTTTTTTTTTTTTATTAGAATTGAAAACTGCCCGGAGCCAAGCAAATCTGCCCTAGCCCTCCCGCCGCACACAGAAAACTATACCCCCCCCCCCCCCCCCCGAATCAACAAGCCAGTGTCCTTAATTTTATAAGGAAACCCCAAAGCCCCCCCACTCGCCTGAGGAGCCTCCGCTCTCACCGCTGACCAGCCACCACAGCACCGAACTCCTAGGCCGACCCGGAGTGCTCTCACAAACCGGAGTGCTGAAATGCCGCTGGAATCTCCCCAAGCCCGAAACAAACCAAACCGGCCAGCCGCCCTTCCCAAAACCATGTGCTAGCGTGCGCTCGGGCAGCCGCTGCACATGGCTCTCCACCTTGCTGATTGGTTCCAGCCGCGCGCATCTCGCGGCGGAACCAATCAGTTCAAATGATGCGCTCCTGCGTCAGCACGCAGGCGCGCTTCCGTGCTCTTCCTCCCCCTTCTATTTCCTGCCTCCTCCTCCGCCTTGCTGCCACGGCCAGGGACGCGTTGACGCTCGCCCCCGGTTATCTTCGGGCACCAGGACTTCGCCCGTGCCCTTTTCCGTTAGTGTAGATAGTTTAAAAAAGATTTGGACAAGTTCCTGGAGGAAAGATCCATAAACCATTATTAGAGGGGACTCAGAAAATCCACTTCTTGCTCCAGGACAAACATTGTTGAACCTGTGCTATCTTTTTGGGAGAACCGCTAGCTCCTTGTGACCTAGATTGGCCACTGTTTGAAGCAGGATACTAGGCTTGATGGGCCTTTGTGTGACCCAGTATGGCATATCTTTTGTTCTTATGCATAAATTGTTAATCATATAACTGATTACACTTATCCATATAAAACAATACTGTAGCAAATATTGCATCAAGCAAAGAATAACTCCCTTAATATATAAGTCATACGCAGCATTCTGTAACAATTGCGGATGCACAAATTAAAGATCAATTCATACAAGCCCGATAACCCTCATTCCATATAAATAATGACAGGGATAATGTTGCACAGTCCCCACAGAAACAAGTAAAGTTACAATGTACCACACTTTTTTAAAATTGTTTAAAAGCAGAAAGTCCACTTAGCTGAATGACACTGAAGGCACTAATCGTCTCACATTGAAGAGTGCAGAATAAATCCACTCCCAACCTCCTTATGTTTCCAACACAGCAGGTCTCTGAGTTCACTCATCAAAATGGCGGGGGGCAATGCACAAATAGCTGCAGGGTTTTCGCCAGGTACAGCGGCTGCCACCGGGGACTCCTCAAGCAGGCCAAGGAAATGGCAAGACGCTTCAAAGAAGAAACGCCACCCAGATATGGCCGCCTGCGCTGAGTATCAGACACTGTGTATTTATGCATTTCACCCACGCTATTCACAAATTCACCCATGTGCATGTCCGTTGACCAAAGTACACACCATCAAGAAACATGCACAATTTTATGTTGAGATCATTGATGTACATAGATTGCCACATACATGCAGCTGTGACCAAAATAACCCCCAATTAGGCACATATTTGACACCTAAAGGTATGCATCCCATTATAAAATTACTCCGTACTTGCTACATCCATCTAATGCTAGCCCAGATTTTAACTATAGCTAACATCAATAGAATGCTGACTATAAAACACAATAGATGCTAGACAGCCACGCTTGGAAATATGATTGAGACTATTTTTATTAAAAACTTTAGAAAAAGAATACAAACATTAATGTCAGAGCGTTAAGGCTCCAGATTCTCTGAACTTGTACCAATACGGTTGAAAGTTCACCTCTTGTAAGTTGGCTGCTTTCTAAATGTGCTATTTGCATTGGAATGTGCTATAAACATGTGAATGATAAGCTCTAAAAATGTTTCATATTGAAGATAAAACAATTATTTTATAAGTGGTAAGACTCTGAAGGGGAAAGTAGTCTTTGGGGGACAGAAATGCAGTTATGTCTTTTGTGTATTCCAACCGGCAGCTGCAATTAAACATCTAGATTACTGAAAGATGAAGAAAAAGATAATGGAATTACAGAATAAAGGGAATACAGGTAGGGTTCTTGCTCTCACTCTTTGGTCCTTATTAAGATTTTTTTTTTCATAAAGTCACCGAGTTTCAGAATCTCATCTACTTGCAGCTGTTCATTAGTTCCTTGCTTCTGATCTAAAGAGGAGAAATGCACTTGAATGATTTGCTCACCCTATGTTGTCAGGGAGAGCATTACAATGGATTAGCTTTTACAAGTAGATGTCACTACCATCAGTGGGAATTACTGCTGATGGCTCTGGGGACACTTAGTTAATTTAACCTACTAAAAAAGCATAAAGAGAAAAGTGAGAACCTAACTAAGAGAGCTTGATGATTTATAACATAAAAAATATCCTAACATAGGCAGTCTCATTCATCATTCCAGTTTAGCTAGAAATAACACAGGCAGGTCATCTGTGGCAAAATCAGGGCCACAGTTTTATTAACATGCCAATACCATATAGCCAGTCAAATAAGAATAATAGCAAAATCATTGACAAAACAAAATAGCCTAAGCCAGCCTTAACATCTACTTTATACTGGTATGCCCAGCGATCATCCAAAGGGGGACAGAATTACCCACCCTCTGGACTCGGTTAGTCAGTGACAAACTAGCCCAATGAAATATTACAACTGAACACCAATCCCAGGCCAACAAACACCTGCCGTGACACCAAATTGCCCTGCTCAGTTGAACGCACAAGCCGCTAATGGAAGTCTGCATTGGAGGTGTGCAGAAATGGCAACCAGTAAAACCTGAAACCACAGCGCAGCACAGCACCAGAGCCCTAAGATTAGCACTGTGTTGCAATTTTGTACCTATTGCCAGCCAGGGCTCTAGGTGACCACCTAGTTCACCTAATGGTAGCACCGACCCTGCCTAGTGCTAATGCTGGAGAGTTGGCAGGCCCTGCTGTACAAATTTCATCAACATTTATGTAAAAATAGAACCAAATTTTAAATAAGTGTTCGCTGTACTTAATGGTCCTGATAATAGACACTACTAAAAGTAATATAGATACATTGAATAAAGAGGTTGAATCTATGCTCAACAATTTAAAAGAGATGGAAACCACTGAACAATTTTTGAAACAATCAGAAGATCTGAAGAAACAATTAGAGATGTTAAAGGAAGACGTAAAGAAAATTAAATAAAAAAAAACTAAGAAGAGATTTTGAAGACTATACAACGGGATATGTTTACCCCTGGATGAATTTAAAGAGAAAAGATTTTAAAAAATCACGAAAACAAGTACATTTTGACACAACTTCGGATGACACCAGCAGTACAGATTCTAGCAAAAGATCGAAAAATGCTTTTTTGGATGAAGCAGAAGGAAAGAAGAAAAAGAAAGGAGGACGAGGAAAATCCCGAGGTCGAGCAAACGCACGGTACAAAATTTAAGAGATAATAGTCCAACTAAAGAAGAATCAATTTCATTGGTGATGAATCTATCAGGATATCCTTTATCTCATGAACAGTTACAAGTTCTTAACAAGGGACTATCTTATGTCCCAGAAACTCATTTTGATGTGTTTCAATTTAGGATAGATATGGAGAAATGAATACGGAAATTAAACTTGAAGATTTATTTTGCATCTAAAGTATCAGAGGTGGAGCCGTCAGCTGATTTATTTTCCGGAAGAATACAGTTACCATTAAAATCAACATGGTCCCCTCCAGGGCCAATACACCCTTCTTTAATACTTTTTAGAGAAATGGTCCTAAAAGACATCAAACAGCTGGAAGGCAGGAAGAAACGAACATTTAGTGCAATTACAAAAGAAGAAAAATTAGCATTAAAAGAACTCCAATCACGACCAGAACTGGCGATCCGCAGAGCGGACAAGGGTGGGGACAAGGGTGTGGCAATTGTATTTCTAGATAGGGATCAATATTTAAAGGAAGCTTATAGACAGCTATCAATCACAGAAACTTATAGGAAACTGACAGAAAATCCAACAACCCGGCTACAAAAGCATATAAAAACAATCACGTCTCAAGCTTTAGCAGAAAATTTGATAACAAAGAAAGAATGGAATTTTCTAAATGAACCAGGACCAACAGTAGCCAAATTATATTTAGTACCAAAAATACACGAAAGTTTAATAGACCCGCCGGGTAGACCTATTGTGTCTACAAGAGGTGCAATCTTAGAACCCTTGTCAATGTACATTGATTCATATTTAAGATCGTTAATGATAGAGATACCATCATATATTAGAGACACAACCCATTTTTTACAAATATTAATAAAACATGCAGAATGAGCAATTGAATCAGATATCATCCTAGTTACGCTGGACGTAACCACTCTATACACTAGCATTCCTCAATCAGCAGCATACAAAAGTGTAGCATCATCTTTAAATGGTAGAGGAGATTTATCAGCACAGCATATATCATTTATATTGGAGTTAACTAAATTGACAGTTTATCAAAATTATTTTATGTTTGACAATGCATTATACCACCAAATATCAGGGGTGGCAATGGGGGCCACTTGTGCCCCTTCCATCGCAAACCTATTTATGGGGTCATACAAAGAAAAGTGGGTAAAAATCCTCACCTTATGCAGAACATCTAAAACTATGGTGTCGTTACATAGACGACATCGTCATGCTGTGGAAAGGGTCAATTAACATCTTGAACAAATTTATAGAGTGGTTAAACACAAGAGATACAAATATACAATTCACACATTCTTATCATGCTGACAGCATGGCATTTTTGGATGTATCGGTTAAGAAAAGTAACAAAGGGTGGATCACCTCAGTCCATAGAAAGGTCACAGACAGAAACACCTTTCTACATTACAGTAGCGCCCACCCTATACAATTGAGAAATGGTTTACCATTCTCATAGTTCATTAGATACAGGAGGAATTTCTCAGAAGATAGTGATTTTAAAAACCAATCAAAAATCTTAAGGACCAATTTTCAAAAAAGAGGATATCCAGAACATGTGATACGACAAGCATACAAGAGGGCGTTGTTTAACAACCGAGCTTTACTTTTAAATCCTCGGAGAAAAGACGTGATCCCAAACAACAATATAAATCTAATCACAAAATATTCCCCTTATAGCTCCCAGATAAAACACATTATAAAGAAACATATGAATGTCTTAAACATCATTCCAGGGCTAGAAGACAAAAACATTCGCTGTGTGTGGCAACGCCATAAAAATCTCAAAGAAAAATTAAGTCTGGCAGTTTTGCGTCCTTTATCAAGTCAATTGATAGAGGACCCGGCAGGACATAGAAAATGTGGTGATTGCAGAATCTGTGAAATCTCTTTGGAATTAGTAAATTTCCAATATCATGATGTAACATACCAGCTCAGAAAAAAAACATCTTGTAACACTAGCCATGTGATATACTGTATTCGATGCCCTTGCGGCTTGTTGTATGTGGGCAAAACGATTCGGCCTTTTAGAGTAAGAATGAATGAACATCGAAGCTGATTGAACAGTAAAGTGAGAGACGCACCAATAGTAGACCATTGTTTAGAATGGGGCCATAAGTTTGAAGAGCTATGATGTTTTATGCATAGATTAGGTTATTGCTGGGAACAACAGAAAATCAAGGGAACAGGTGTTATTGACCCGTGAACAAAGGTGGATCTATAATTTACAATCTGTAACTCCAGGAGGTTTAAATGCCCAAATAGATTGGGGCGTTTGCGTCTGAAACAAAAAGGAAGTAGTTTGAAATAACAATGGCAGAATAAGGATTAATCATCACAATTAATTATGAAAAAATTAAAAGCCACACGATACGTGAAAAGAACATAGGTGAACGAAATGATAAATGTTGAAAACCAATGGTAGTTCGCATGCGCGGCGTTGTCAGGAAGCCGGTAGGCTCTGGGAAAACAGAGGAACAAGAGGTTGACAGCGTGTACAGCATATTTATAACTGAGGTAATCCTAAAAAAATATAATGTTGCAGTACAGATTACAAAACAGGTTGATAGTAATCATCAGTAGTTATAAGAAATATGTATAGACGTGATTAACTAGTAAGATCTCCATTTGTTTTGTCAGTAATGCTTTCAAAAAAATAAGCCCCCTGAAGAAACTCAACGTAGTGAAACACAGACAAAGTGTTGAAGCATGGCGTTGGGGAAATCACATAAAAGCTAAGCACTGTCTCATGTTTTGAAAAAACATTTTGGATAGAAAGTTGACATTAGAAGTTAAGCGTCAGAAGGTCATCGATGCTAAATGATGCACAACTAACAGACACAATGTAAGTCTGAAAGGTGGTGTCCATAAAAGTCTGAGACCTTCTTGTCTATAGATAACTTAAATATAATATCCAATAGAGAGAAGATTTTGAGAAAAGATTTAGAGTACTATTGATTTGAATGAAGACTGAATCAGTATAATATCACGATCTTGGAGCTAAAAATAGAGCGTGGTCCATTAAAATTGTACAAATTTCATCAGCAACTTCCACCCCCAGGCTAGACATACAAGGATTCACATGTTCCTACTGCCAAGTTGTGACACAATGAACCTCCCAACCCATGCCACCACTCCAAAACGGCAAGAGGGTGGACAAACACTACCATGCACTAAGGTAAGTAGCCTTACCACCCAAGCTGCCACCCCCACGATTGGCTAGAAACTCCTAACCAATCCCTGAACCCCAATCACAGCAGCAGCAATAAAGCTTGTTCAGCATTACACAGCTGCAGCTAACACTGGAGTTGCCCTTTATGGATGGATGAATACTCTTAAGTCTTCCATCTCGGTGATCTGCAGTATGTTAAAGGACAACTGTGTGTAGAAAGATTACAATTAAAATAAATAGGAGGCCAAGTGTGACGGGAGAAAAGAAATTCATTTAATACCGTAAGAAGGAGACTGGGGGAAAACAAAAATGGCAGTCCAGTGAAATAATTTGCTTCTGTAGGAATTCTGGTTGACCATTTTATGCTATTTTTGACCTCCCTCTGAATGGGGGCGGCATCTATGAGTGTTCATGAAAGAAAATATCAGAGAATATACTGCATTAGATGCCACCATCAGCCTCCTGCCTCCTAGGGAAAATATATTCATTTATTTTCTTTCTAGTCAGTCTGTCCCAAGCTTCAGAAGTAAACACTGGCTTTTATAAGAGACATTCTTGCTTTTGCATTCATTAGGTAGATTCATGAATTCAGACGACGAAGGAGATAATTTTATAAGGAGCTGTGCAAAGTTATGTACCATAAATGCATATAAAATCACATACATTCATTGACTTACACTCCTGGATGGGCCTTTGCGCGCATACTTTAGTCATTATTCTATGAATTTGTGCATCAGCCCTATAGTACATATGTTCACTTTGAAAGTGTACAGAGGCCAAGCTTCAGTAGACTGCAAATCTATATGCTTATGTTCCTTAAAAATCTAGGCATGGGCATTTACACCTACCATAGGGTTAGCATAAGTGCTCATGCCTTGATTTAATGCATGTTTTTGCAGACTTGACTTTATAAAATAGGTGTTAGTGACACACATAAAAACGTATTAACTATGCAGGAGTTTATAAAATTACCGTCATGCTGTACAATGCCTTCTCAAATCAGTATTCTCCATGGTGCATTTAAAGTGAAGTTCATTTATTTAGCAATTTAGATTTGCAAAATGTTATGTAAGAACACAAGTCGACTATATTTTCATGTGTGGTGGTAAAATTATCTCGTAGGGAAGCAGGAAGTAAGTGAACCTTATTGACTGGGCAGTATGTACAAGTTCAATTGCTTTTGCTTATCCTCTAAGAACATAAGATATGCCATACTGGGTCAGACCAAGGTCCATCAAGCCCAGTATTCTGTTTCCAACAGTGGCCAATCTAGGTCATATGTACCTAGCAGTTTCCCCAAGAGACACAAGTTCTATTGCTACTTTACTTTGTCCTTTGATTTTGGAAGACCTATATTCATTTTCTTGGATCTTTCTCTAGATTAGGAATTCACTCATTCCTAATTAACTTCAAAAACGGTAGTCAGTCAAGAGAAAGTAAAATACATTTTAATGACAAAAGACAAAGGATTCATGATTTTGATCCAGACTGTAGGTGGTATTGGTTTGACATGACATTGCTAAGCCTCTTCCTGTTTTGATCTGGACTTATTTTTCCAAATCCATCTTTTCTCATCTAGAAAGAATGTGTGTTTCATTCAGGGCGATCAATCTAACTATAATATTTATAGGGATCCTAATATTCACCGATTGATGTGATAGATCCCTTTCTGCCAAAAGGTTTAATGTTAAAATAATATTGTACTGTAAACAGGTTTTACCATACTTATTCCAATTTCCTGAAATATATGTAAACAGAGAGAGAAATAGAGAGTATTAACTATATAAATGTTTTTATTCTTGAAACGGCCAATAAACAGATATGAACATCAACTCTGGTGCTGACAAGTCATTTCAAGAGTTTTTGCAGAGAGAGAATTTACAAAATAAAATAAAATAAGTCAAAACAAAGTCAAGCAATAGTAGGCAATGAACTATAAACTATCCCCCATCCCCATCCCCTGTCCTCCAACTCCTAGTCCCCTACCCCTCCTCTCGCACCACCATCCCCCGGCACTCTCCCACTCTCCCACTGCTCTCATCTTGCAACCACTCCCACACCACCCTTCATTGGCTTTCCATTTGTGTCATTCTCCCCCATCGCAGTGCATGTGGTACAACTCACCTAACCACCTCCCATACCTCCTCATCCCCCTTGGCAATGCTCTGTTCCAGTGCCAGGCTATCTTGTATCTGGTGCAACTACAAGTTGGTGCTGATTTAGCAGGCACCTCAGTTCTGGCACATGTAACAGACACACCACTGGGTCTTGTGTGAAGACCTACCCTAGCACTTTCTCCAGCTGCACGGTTATCCTTTCCCTGTAAGTCTGCAACATTGGACAGGACCACCACATATGGAAGTAGTCCCCCACACTCCCTCCAGCAGAGTGTGGACCAAATTGTGCTTGCTTTCTGTATGTGCACCAGCATAGATATCACTGATATAACACTTTGTATGCATTTTCCACCAAATTAGCAGACACCAATAGCTTTCCTATCATCTGGAATATGCTCGACCATTCTGCCCAGTCCCAGCTTACCCCCAAATCCTGGTCCCACGTAACCCTGAACCCCGCTTCTTTCTCCCCCTCATTACTTTGATTCCTCAATATATTTTGGAAATGATCCCCTTCTTGCCCAGTAGTTTCAGGGAAAGTGTCTCTAAGCCCCTGCACTCCCAGCCTAGGTCCACCTTCACTTTCCTCTGCAACAAAAATCTGGAAGTACCCATAGAACCCACAATTATTCAGAGAACACATATCGCACTGTCCTTCAAAGGACACAAGCGCCCCCCCGGAAAAACTTGGCTACCCCCTCCAATCCCTTCTGCTCTTATTCTTCCAACAACTGCTTGGGAGGCCCCACTTCCTCCCGCTGGAAGCAGTCACTAAGTTGCCACAGAGTGGAGTATGTATTCTCAGCCAATAATAATTTGTGATAACCCACCCAGATGCTCAGCATATGCAGCACCAATGGGTGCTCCACCCCCCCCCCCCCCAGTCCGTCACATCCTCCAAATCCCCTTCTCTGGTCTTAAACCTTCCAACTCCCGCCATTCCATCCTTACCCAATGTTTCTCTCATTCCCGTAGCCAGGCATAGATGTCCCACAACTTAATAGTCTCCAAAATCTGGCATCCCCATCCCCCTCTCACTCTTAGGCCATTGCAGCACCTTCTGAGCTACCCTCAGGGGTCTACCTTTCCATATAAACTGCTCTACTTTCCACTGAAGAAAGGTATTCAGGCACAAGAACTGGCAGGGCCTGGAACAGATATAAGAATTTCGGGAATGCCATCATCTTGATCTTGACCATCAGACCTGTCCATGTTAGGTGCATCCTCCCCTATTGCTCCAATTGCTCATCCAGTTCCCACAAAAGCCGCAGGTAGTTGAGCTGATAGAGTTGCCCAAAATACTTTCACAAATGCATACCCAGATACTGCACCCCCTTGATTGCCCAATGGAATGGAAAGCGTTACTGTAGCCACTCCTTTAATAAGGGTCCTACTGTAAGATTGAGGATCTCAGATTTGCTCATATGTAGGCTAAACTCTGATGGCCGGCCATATTCATCCAACTCCCAAACTATTAGGGGCAATGAGATCAGGGGCCTTGTTACCACGAAGATAATATCATCGGTGAATAGTGCAATGTGCGACTCCTCCCCACCCACCCTTATTCCCCGAATATCAAGACTCTGCTGTACCTGCTGCACCAATGACTCCACCTTCAAGGCAAACAACAATGGAGAAAGGGGGCAGCCCTGTTGTGCCCACTGTCCTAGGGTAAAGAACTCTGAATAGCTCATATTCACCTTATGCATGCTCAGGGGTTACAATAGAGCATATGTATCCAAGCCCAGAACCCCTCTCCGAAGCCCATATGCACCAGCACTTTAAACATGAATTCCATACAACCTAGTTGAATGCTTTCTCTGCATCAGTTGTTAAAAGCAGTGCCTCCCCCCCCCCTCCTGGCCTGCCCCCCATATCAGATTTAGCACCTTTTTAAGTTATCTGTGGCTTGCTGGCCCAGTATTATCCAGACTGACCATCACCTGATTCATGCATGTCACCAACACTTTCACCAAGATCTTCACATGGAGAGATATGGTGGTATGATGTGCAATTCTACAAGTTCTTATCCTCCATCAGTGTTCCTGCCCAACCCATAGTGTCTGTGAGCTGTTCCCCCTTCAGTACTGCATTAAAACACCTCCACCAGAGGCTCCAACAGTTTTGCCTCAAAACATTTGTAGAACTTGGCTGTAAAGCCATCCAACCCTGGGGCTTTCTCCAATTTAAGGGAGCGAATCGCCTGGCAGATTTCCTCAGGTGAAATAGCACAGTCCAGCCGATTTCCCTGCCCCTCCCCCATGACTGGCAAGACCACCGAAGCCAGGTAGTTTTCTATGACGTCCTCTGGGGGGCCCGGTTGGGCTGCATGAAGTGTTTCATAATAACATCAAAACAACCCCTCCTTCTCCCCCGTGTGACGGATCCCTTATGAATTACAAATGCCCACAATCTGAGCCCGCATTCACTTCTCCCAAAGACGATGTGCCAGGAATTTACCCGCTTTACTACCAAACTCAAAATAAGCCTGCCAAACTTTATTCATGGACTGGTCAATCTCATCCACTAATAAGCCATTTAACTTGACTCAGGCTACCTCCACCCAGAACATTGCCACCTGCAAATCTTTGCATCCTTCAGCATCTGCACCATATTAAACAGCAACATTGTTCAATGGCAGCACATGTGAATGCCACACTACCCTTTTTAAATGATCCACTTACCGTTCAAATAAAAACCTGCTGCTCTTGTGGATACCATAGCATCTTTTATCTAGGCCCAGGATGGACAAGAACATCTATAAGCCTTCGAAAACTGGAAGCAAGAGAATGAGAAATAGCTGTCTTGTCATACGTAAGAGGAAAGGAGATCCATGTTTGTCACTTATGAGATATGCTCCTGGTTGAGGTCTCCAGAAAGTTGTTGATAGCCACTAATTAAAAACTCTGATGATGCATAAAGACCACATCTGAAGTTAGGTTCTCTTTGGCCTCAAGTCCTTATCCTCCAATGCATTTTTTCCCAGTCAATGACTTCTGTTCATTCCGTGCTATCCCTGGTTTTCTTCCATAGTAGCTCTTTCCCCTTCTTTCCTTTGATCAGCATATCAATGAGTTCTTCACAAAATCTATATTAAAGATCTATTCCCTTATGGAAAGCAATGTAACATATTAGGGATTCCTTTTGCTAAATTTACAGTAGCTATGTCTAACAGTTCTAACATAACCTCCTTGCCTTCTGCTTCATGATACTTTGCTTGGTTTCTCATGAATTCTTTGGTCATTCATCAATGATGCTGTCTCAACTTGAAATGGGGGTTAAGAAAACTGTGGCATTAAAAACCTGCTGTAATGAAAACCAACAAGGGATGGAGGGGGGAGGGGGAATGTGTAGGCATGATCCCCCTAAGTTTTTAGTAGCTAAGCATGTTGCTGTTTTTTTAAACTATTTCTATGGTTTCATTTGGTATATCACTATAAAGCTCCTTTCTCAAAATATTTTCTACAGGTAATTGTGCACCACACACAACTACCTTTAAGAGTGAAGCCTCATAAATATCATGTGATGAATCTCTGTATTCCCTTAACCACAAGAATTTTGGCATGAATGAGGGAACTGTCAAATTTGCCCTGTGAGCTGGGTTGTGTTTCCTTGATGCTACACTTTCTTTCAGTGATGTTAAGAGTTCTTCTAAGCTTCATTGTCTTGAAAATTAACTTAGACATCTGGCCCTTCCCCTACTTCCTACTCAGAAGCTTATTTGAGTGGGACCTGGGGTAATGAGATATTGTCAAAGTTGGCCTTTAGTCACTCTGCCAATCAAGTGCCCAAGTTGTGGATTTCCATTGTCACATTGGAGTCAGATTCCTTCTTATCTCCTAATAATTCTGGATAAGTTCAAATATGAATGATGCAGCTGTCCTCAAAAAAAGAAAAAGTATGGCCTGTATATTCCTATTAACTAGTTGTTGTCAAGACACTAATATTCTTTCAGATTTCAGAGGACTTATAAAGTATCTAATATTTTATATGCTTTAGCAGGAGGCAATCTCTCGCAGTGGTAGAAAAAAAACCCCATTAGGAACAAGAAAAATCACATGTTGATGGAAATACCACACACAGTGTTAACAAGAAAGGCACACACGATATAGCAGTCTTTTAATAAAAGTTCAGATGAGAAAAGTGAAAGTTGCAGTCTGTTTATGATAATGCATTATAGCCCATGGGCCCTATTCCACCCCACATGCCCGGGTCCTCTGTGCATCCGGCCAGAATCGGACACACAGAGGAAGTCAAGATTGCGATCCCGCAGGGCACATCTAGCCCCGTGGGATCAGAATCATGAACAGGCCTGTACGTGTAGGCCAGGACCCCGATTCCATCCGGCCTGCACCTAAAGGCCTTCCCCAGCTAACTCAGTCAGGGCTCTTCAATGGAGCTGTGAGGCCATGGCATCTGATTGCCATGGCACCGTGGCTCCATTGAAGAGCTGCTATCCCCGGCCGTCAGCCCCAGCAGTGGTTTCCCTGCAGCCCGACCCCTGATCTGGCCTCCCAAGGCCAGGGTCGGGCTGCGGGGAATGTCCTCTGCCCTCCCCCAACCCAATCAACACCCTGGGCCCGCCAATCCCTGGTGACTAGGGGAATGTTTTCCACCTCGGAGGTGGAATAAGTTCCCCGTGCAAATTGCCGGCCCCAGACATACAGGGCCAACATTAGAATTGGCCCTGTATGTCCAGGGCCGACGACCACCAGTGCCCGACCTAACGCTGCCCCCGATCCACTCCTTTCCCGCCCCATCTACCTTCCCCGTACAAGACACAGTGGAATATAGATGAGACTGGGAAAGGCATGAATAGCGGGGATGGACATCACAACGGGACGTCCATCCCCGCTATTCGTGCCACAGATTGACCCCAAAAATGTCTGTATGCACATGTAGTGTCATTTTTTTCCCTAAGGCCAAAATGGGGTTGAATTAGGATATCAGCCGTCAAGTCAATTCTGACTCCTGCTGACCCAGCAACCCCTGTTTTTTTCTTAGCAAGATATGACCAAAAGTAGAGTACCGCGCTTTTTATTCCAAAGCAATGGAGAGTAAAGTGACTTGCCCAAGGTCACAATTAGTGACCTTGTGGGAATCAAACCTTGATCTTTTGGGTGCTAGATTACTCCTCCACTCCACCAGCATTATTGAATATTCAACTTCTACTTAGCAATATGTTGCTGATGTCCATACTCAAGAACAGCTTCAGCTATAAGTTTCTGTAGGTTTACAAGAAACATATACTCGACTCAAACCATGTCAGTTCTTCAGTTTTTCCTAAGATGAGCCCTTTCTTCTTGTATCCATGAAAGCTTTGACATTAAACCTTATTGAAAAAGTTGAATGATTTTATTTAGGAAAAAACTGATGATTTTGCACAGTTTTTCACAAAACCACATGCTAACAGATATAACATTAACTGCCCATCACCTGTCTGCAAGTGGTATGCTGTGATCAAACACCAATGCACGCTTTTCACAGTTTGAGCTGCTGAGTATTTGTTGGAAGTGTATACTTTTATCTTCGAGGCTTTAGGACATGTGGCACAGAAAGGTTCTCTCAGCTGGAGTCCTCTAATGTCTCGATTTTTGTTTCCAGTTAAGCTTTGGATCAAATTTGGTAACTATAAATTGCAGACTCTGTAGAGAACTGTGAACTATTTGACATATTTTTCCAACTTAAATGCTTTTCTTTCTTTGTGAACTTTTCTTGCATGAAGCAGAAATGTTTATGCTATATATAGAAATTAAATTTAAAGTTGTGGTCAACATTTTTGGCGCACTTGCTTTTTAGGTATGTTGTGTACAATATCTTGAGAAATAATTGGACATATTTCAACTGTATGTCATCATAATATTTTAATAGTATGTTAAAAGGTATACAACAAAAAAAAGAGATGTCTGTGCAACATAGCCATATTAATTTCTGTGGAAAAAAAAAGAAACCTAAATATGACCTGGGCAGGATTAATGGCACCCTTCACTAATATTTGGTCGCATAACCCTTGGCAGTGATGACAGCCTCCAAACGTTTCTTGTAGCCATCTACAGGTTTTGTACATCTGTCAGCTGGTAGTTTCTCCTACTCTTCAATTGCAATTTGTTCCAGCTCATGAATATTTCCAGGATTGCTTTTACCAATGGCAGGTTTCAGCTCTTTTCAAAGATTTTTGATTGGATTGAGATCAGGACTCATTTCTGCCCAGTTTAAAACAGTCCATTTATTCCTTTTTAGCCATTCTTTTGTACTTTTGGATGCATATTTTGGGTCATTGTCCTGCTGGACACTAGGTAGCACATTTTGCTCCAAAATACCTTGGTACTCCTCTAACTTCATGATTCCTATACGTTCCAGGCCTCCAGTTCCTTTGGCATCAAAACAGCCCCACAACATTATGGAACCTCCACCATATTTAACTATGGAAAGAGTGATTTTCTTTTCCTTATAAGCTTCATTTCTTTGCCTGCAAATGTATTGCTGGTCTGCATTGCCAAAAGGCTCAAGTTTGGTTTCATCTGTCCACAGAACATTTCCCAGAAGGATTGTGGTTTCTCAAGGTGGGTTTGGGCAAAGATCTGGCATGCCTTTTTATGTCTGACTTTAGAGCAGTAGGTCCTCCTTAGCCTTCGCCCATGACTTCCTTCTTTGTTTAGTGTGCAGCATATGGTGGGTTGAAATCACCACTCCTGATTGCTCCAGGTTAGCCTTAAGCTCTTTGGATGTTGTATGCAATGTTTTTCCAACAGTTCACACTAACCTTTAAAGACTTCTTAGATTAAGTTTCCTCTTCCCACCACATCCTGGAAGGTTCTTGACAGTTCCATGAGCAGAAAACTACTTAATAACATTGTAAACTGTAGACATAGGAATCCCAAGGTCTTTGGAGATAGCCTTGTACGCCTTTGAAGCTTGATGTTTGATGATAATGGCTTTTCTGATGGTCTCAGGCAGCTCTCTTGTCTTCACTATTATGAAAATTGAACAGGGAGTGAATGTGGCCATTTTAAACATTAGAGGCATCATTCATTGGTTGATTCAAGCCAGATGAGTACTGACAATTGATGACAAGTGTGTCTAATTTAACTGCAATGGGAATATAGTTCTTCTGTTCAAACTGATATGAATTGTTTATAAGTGTGCCAATAATCATGTCCTACTACAGTAGAACTACAAAAGGAATAATGAAACCTACAATAAAATTATTTTTTGTCGGAACTGTTGCCTTGAACGATACTACCTTCTCGTGGCAATCTGTTCCTTTTCATTCTATTTTTAGGGACGCAGCCCTTAACATTCCCCAAGGGATATATATAAACCCCTTAGTTAAACTGGGAAAAAAAACTTTAACAAGAGCACTATACACTTAGCTGTCCATGATGATATAGGTACTCGGCCCCAGAATCGGTGCGGCAGACAATCTTTGTGAATTCACATAATACCACTGCATGGCAGTCCTCCGCCGTTCCACAAAAATGGCTATATTCCAGCCGTCTGTACTGTGAAGTGTATAAGTCCTCTCAATAAATGCAATTCATAGTAACCCAACAAAGTTTGAGGAAGGGCTAGGAGATTCTAAGGCCTGAAACGCAACGTTGGGTTACTATGAGTTGCATTTATTGAGAGGACTTATGCACTTTGCAGTACAGCCGGCTGGAATATAGCCATTTTTGGTGGAACTGCAGAGGACTGCCATGCAGTGGTATTATGTGAATTCACAAAGATTGTCTGCCGCACACTGATTTCTGGGGCCAGAGTACCTATATCATCATAAACAGCTAAGTGTATAGTGCTCTTGTTAAAGTTTCTTTTCCCAGTTTAACTAAGGGGTTTATATATCCCTTGGGGAATGTTAAGAGTTGCGTCCCTAAAAATAGAATAAAAAGGAACAGATTGCCATGAGAAGGTAGTACCTTTCAAGGCAACAGTTCCAACAAAAAATAATTTTATTGTAGGTTTCATTATTTCTTTTGCAGCTATAGTAGTAAATTATGGGGATAAGCACGGGTTTAATTGATTGGATAATAATCATGTTTTATTTTATTTTATTTTTATTTATTTAACTGCATTTATATACCGCTTTTCACCGGGTCAAAGCGGTATATGTCCTGGCAATGTCCCAGTTTTTATACTATTTCCTTTTTTAATTAATCTTGTTTTATTTGATTCTTTTATGTGTGATATATGTGTGCATATATAGGCCAAAGCCATTTCAATGGCCACTTTTTTCTGGGGAGATACTGGACATTAAGGGGTTGAACTGCAAGGATGCCAACAATGTTGACCACAACTGTATATGCAAGTCTGTTTGTTCTTGAAAGGTATCAGATTCTTCAAATGTATCCCATTCTACAATGAATCGAGCTTTCTGCAAGACTCCTAAGGCTAAACAAGTTTTACATGGATAAGCGGATAAGCAAAGTTTATGCTGATGATGCTGTATTAGCATCTAACCATCATGCTTAGGGCTTGATTTGTTAAAGCTTTTCTCCATCTCTTTAAAATTTGACATTTCCATTTCCATGGGGAGTTCAAAATGAAATCCCTGCACAAATTGTAGCTGTGACATCTTAACCTTGCCTCCAATTCCCCCTCTTTTCAGGGCCCCCACCCACAAAAGTATGAGAATATGCATTCATTTTGAAACAAAATGATAAAATGCAACAACATAGCCTTATTCAAAATGATTTTTTTTTTCCCATTTTGGGAATAGCTTGTTTTTGTGTTAAGTGCCGTCTAGTCGGAGACCCTCAGAATAATTGTGCTAAACTGTGTTCGGTCTTCAGTCAGGCGGCTCATTGTTGATAGAGTGGCACCCATAGCTGCTGTTATTGTATCGATCCATCTCATTGCTGGCCTTCCTCTCTTACATTAACCTTCTACCTTGATATCTTTCTATAACAACCTCTCTCTTTAAATGATGTGTCCAAAGTATGAAAGTCGAAGTTTTGTCATCTGAGCTTCTAAGGAAAGCTTAGGTTTGATCTCCTCTAGTATGGACTGGTTTGTTCTTCAGGCAGTCCATGGTATACATGGTATTCATCATAAGCACCATAATTCAAAGGCATCGATTTTCTTTCTGTCTATCTTTTTCACTGTCCAACTTTCACATCCATATGATTTTATTGAAAATATCATGGCTTGAACAAGTTGAATCTTTGTATTGAGAGAGACATCTCTGCTCGTGAGAATTTTGTCTGGGTCCTTCATAGCCAATCTGCCAAGAGTAATGTGTTGTTAGATTTCTTGACTGCTTGTTGTTTCTTTGTTGATAGTTGATTCAAGTAGGTTAAAGTTGTCAAGTAATTCAGTTTCCTCTCCATCAACGATGAACATATTTATTTTGACAGTTGTCAGGATCTTTGTCTTCTTTACATTAAGGTGCAGGCTCATTTTAAGACTATAGGCCCGATTTTCAACTGGGTGGTGCTATGCGCTGCTTCGATGCATAGTCCACCCCCCTTCCGCCTAACCCGAATTTTCATTGCCGGGGTCATACGAGGCTCCAGAATTGAAATTCAGGTCTCGCCGCACAACCCGGAGGCCACACGAGCTAGCCGGGTAGTACCAATTTTCAATGCTATCCGCCTAGCCCCTGCACCTGAAAGACTGGCGAGGAAAAAACCTTGCCTATCTTTAAAGTGCAGAGGGCTAAGCGGGTAGTATAGAAAATCAGTGCTACCCAGTTAGTCCTTTCCTCCGCCCTCGTTCTGCCCTGGAATTTCTCAATGCTAACCGCATAGTATCTGGGTACATTAGGGATATATCTGGGATTTTTGAAGGGCACTACCCTTTTAGGTGCCCTACGAAAATCCCGGATATGCCATTTACACGGGCAACTAGGGCAGTTACCCATGTAAATGCCTTCAAAAATCGGGCCTTATGTTCCTTGATCTTGAGAAGCAAATGTTTCAGATTGTTTTCACTTACAGCCAGTAATGTGGTATCATTAGCATAGCGAAGGTTGTTAATGAGTCTTCCACCAATCTTCACACCTTGGTTGTCTTCATGCAGTCCTGTTTCTCTGATGATTTGTTCTGCATATAAATTAAACAGGTAGGGGGAAGTATGCATTATTTTAAATAAGGGGACCCTTTTACTAAAGAATAGTAAGTTTTTGAACTTACCTTGTGTTAGGGGCAAAAAAACAATGTACAAGGGAATAGACACACTCTCGCAGCCATGGCCACAAGATGCGCTACTTTATGTATTTTCACCATGGCCGTTAATTGGCCGGGTCTTACAGCAGATAGAAAAACACAGGGGTCAGGTGATATTGATAGCCCCAAATTGGCCTTGCAGACCATTGTATGCAGATCTCATTCGTCTGACAGAAACAGTACCCTGGAGACTACCAATCACGAAACGTCTTCTCTCACAAGGTCCAGTGAGCATGCATCAAGTAGATCACTTCTTGCTTACGGCTTGGCTCTTGAATGGGCTCGCTTAAGGAAGCAAGGCTATTCAGTAGCAGTGATTGCTATGCTCTTGAGATCTCGCAGACGTTCAACATCCATTGCTTATATTTGAGTTTGCCGTATTTTTGAACAATGGAGCACAGAACATAGAATAAAGCCATTACAGGCTTCAAATCCGGATGTGTTGGGTTTCCTGTAGGTAGGATTGGATAAAGGCCTCACACTAAATTCTTTGAGTACAGATTGCAGTGTTATCATGTTATTGAGGTCAGGTTCAGGGTCATACATTAGCAATGCATCCTGATGTCATATGCTTCTGTAGGGCATTAAAGCAAATTCTGCCTCAGATACTTTCGGTGGTACCTTTTAAATAAATTGGTATAGAGATTTGTAAGGTGGCAAACGGTCAACCTTACATACTTCCACTAAGCATTATTGTTTGAACGTACATTCAAGAGCAGATGCACAATTTGGAGCTCATATATTACAGGCAGGGCTTGCAGGTCCCTCCCTTTACTAAGTACTGCTCTGGTACATCCCATTAGTCTGGACTATACTGAAGGGACACTACGGAAGGATAAATTAGACCTTACTTTTCTAGGTGGTAACTCTAGGGGACATGCTGAGCATGCTGTGACACGTACTACATGACTTTTGCACTTACTGTAGTAACTGTCATGGCATAGTCAGCATGTTCCTCAGAGTTACCACCTAGAAATCTCCTGTGTCACTCGTTATTTTCATTCACAATTAGCAAAGGTGCAGTTAATACCTCCATAGAGGTGGCGTATAGTGCACCCATACTAACTGAAAAATTGACAAGTGCTAAGTACCGTGTGTTACTGGAACTTTAATGTGCAGTCCATGCCCACTCTCCATCCATAAGCGGCCCAGTCCCTGCCGCTTCGCTCATTAAGCAATGGATGCATGAAATAGCATGCACTGTTATGCCTGCGCAGTAACAGTTACCGAGCTCAGGTGCTAACAGCACATTTGAGTGTTAACTGCTTAAGGCATTTTAGTAAAAGGGGCAAATATCAAAACCAAATAAACTGAACTCCCCTAAATGAAATAAACCACCCAATGTAACAAAAGAAACGAACAAAATGAAAAGCACGGCTGTGCAAACAAAGTATGAAGCGCACGCATGCTGAAGCAACGCACATACCTTTGACTGCATTGACGGCAGTTTTCAAATGGGCAATCTAGCTATGTTAATCATTAATGTGGCTAGATGCCACTGGAAATTGTCCTCAATATGTCTTATGAAATGCATCCACATTGACACCTGTATAATTTAATTCCTTGAGACGGGATCACTTAATTAAAATTGTCAGGCAAAATCATTCCAACTATTTTATTCTAGAATTCTGAGCTGTTCATTTAGCAAAATTACTGTGCCTGTACTGGAGAGGTAATTTGCAGAAGATTTTGGTCTCTTGTAGCTTGCCCGTAGAATAAATCCATTTAAAATTGTTGGCGATTTTATTTATTTATTTATTTATTTATTTAACTATTTCTTTTATACCGCCCCTTCCAGAGATCAAGGGCGGTTTACATATAACAAGTCAACAGTCATGTACACAGTTTGTATACATTTTACATAGAACATAGAACATAGAACAATGTCACATAGTATTATTATGTTTTTACAAAGGTAAACAGCACTAGAATCCATTTAAAGAATACTATTTGATTCCACTTTTACAGTATCAAACTCAACAAGTGAATTATAAGACTAAAATGAAAAGCATTTATCATTAATATCATTACTTGGGCTACCTTAGTGGTTCTGCAGCAAAACTGTGGTCTATCATACAATCCCAGGCTCAGTAACAAAGGTACCTGAACTGAGGCCCTGATTCCCTGCTAGCCCCCCCCCCCCCCACCATCACTTTTGTGACCCTCCAATAATCCCAGACAAAATCGCACATAACCATGTAAGGGAATTAAGCCAATTGGCCATAACTTTTTTATGAAGCATCTCTTAAACAAATCACAACAGGTCTCAAGCCAATCTAAATAAAGTGGCGTTCTGAAAAGGTCAGAATCTCCATTCCACCATATTAATAGCTAGGATGGTCACCACATTCATTAAACCACCTGCATCTGACCATAGCCTCACCATGATACTAGCTGAAACCACTCTCTGAGGCGTGACACCTGCCAAACCCAAAACAGCACCACTGGTGACACCATCTCCAGCTGTTATGATAACAAGACAGTCAAGATTGCCCAGGGAAATACTATCTCCAATAGAGAAATTGTCTCAGGTACCTATCCCCTCTCCTCAATATGCTATGACAAAACCAAGCTCATAGTGAACAAGGCAACAGACACGGTAATAAAAAGGGAGAGAAGGGGTGGGTGCTACATGCAAGACAAAACATCAACTGCTGCTACACTTGAAAAAAACACTAGCTAGACAGTGTCACCCACTGCCCTCCCATCTTCTGATCATTACCCGACCATACTACCAAGCCTGAGTCCCCCAACTGTAAATTTTAAAAACAAAACATAACAATTCATACTTCAGCTGCATCCATAATCTGCCTCCCTTTCCATCTACCTTAGTGTTAACAACAGGAGCTTCCTTTCAAACACCTAAGGGCAGCCACAATTGATGCTACCCCATTGGGTCCCCAGGCCTCCAGTCCAGTCAGTCCCCCAGTCCTGGGTTATTTATTTAGTATTTAGCTCACGCCTTTCCAGTACTAGTTCAAGATGAGTTACATACATTTAAAAAAGGTTTAGACAAGTTCCTGGAGGAAAGGGCCATAAACCATTATTAAAGAGATGCACCTACTCCTGCCACCTTGCTGGGCAGACTAGATAGACCGCTGGTCTTTATCTGTCATCGTATAATATGGGCTTGATTTTTATCTAGGCAGGCTGTGCGCCGCATCGGCACATAGCCTGCCCGCCGACCCCCTTAAACTGGATTTTCACTTCCACGGTGATGGAAATTAAAATCCGGATTTGGCTGGATGCGCCCAGAGCTGCCGAGACTAAATGGGTAGCAGTGATTTTCAATGCTACCCACTTAGCCCTCTGTACCTTAAAGATAGGCAAGGAAAAATCTCGCCTATCTTTAAAGTGCAGAGCATTGAAAATCGCTACTACTCGTTTAGCCCTTTCGTCCATCCCAGAACGCTCCGATGCTAACTGCATAGCATCTGGGTGTGTTAGGGACTTAACTGGGATTTTCCAAAGGTACTACCTGTGTAGGTACCTTCGGAAAATCCTGGATAAGGCATTTACACGGGTAACTTGGTCAGTTACCCATGTAAATGCCTTTGAAAATGCTGTCCTATGTTACTATGACCCATGAAATCCATTGCTTGTCCTGGGATGAGCATTGTGGAACCTGTGTGCCTTTTTGGGAACCAGCCAGGTACTTGTGACCTGGATTGGCCATTGTTGGAAACAGGATATTGGGCTTGATGTACCTTGGTCTGACCCAGTATGGCATTCCTTATGTTCAGTACACTAGGTATTTCCCTGTCTCCAGAGGGCTTACAATCTAGTTTGTACTTGAGGCAGCAGAGGGTTAAGTGATTTGCCCCAGGCCACAAGGAATGTCAGTGGGATTTTAACAGTCTTTCTGGTCCCAGGCTGTTGCACAAACCACTAGGCTACTGGCAGTGGGGACCAACCGCACTATCTCTGACATTTCCTCTGACCAGTCAAAATTAACATTCAGTAACTGCAAAATCTTTGCAGTAACTCTTGGGCACACTTTTGGGAAGGCTGATGTGCAATTAACACAGAGAAAGGTTTGGGCAGATAACGCCTGATAAGACCCTTCTTAATGGCATTATTTCCCTTGTTAACAGTACATAGTGATGATCTGCGTCTTAACTATGATGCATAGTCCCCATTCACTTCCAGCTCCAAAATGGCATTTTCTGTGTTAACTGATTAATGTGAGAGTCAATACAGTTAATAATTAATGAGCTACATTAACTCGTAGCACAGACCCATGCTATTAGCATGATGTAGTTCTCTTATTAAACAAAAAAAGCAGTTTATTAAACAGCGGCCTAGGTGTTTAATATTGGATTTAACACATGTAGAGATGTTTGTTGTTCTTAAGGATTTTTTAATATATGGGTGCCTACCATGCATTCTATACCAAAAATGAGTACAGTGCTAGCACTTGACCTGTGATATAAAATGGAGGTATTCCCAGTATATCCTCAGGCAGCTGGCGTGGGTTTTGTGCCCCCACCACACTCATTCTGTTTGGTGAGATCAGTTTAGGTGACCTTAATGCCACCATTGAGATGACAATATGAGCACCAGCGGTAATGCAAAATTTCTGATAAGCATGTTCCAAAGGTGCCGGAACTAGTCACGATGTGCACGCTCTGTCTTTGAACTGCCCAATGTTCACCCTAAGCCATGCTACTCGGTTAGTGTGGGATTTTTTTGTGCACCTGTATTTTTGGCACATAGTCATTTTTACCGCAGTGCAAGTGTTGCATGCTGAGCCCTGCACCACCTGGTACTTTGATTTAGTAAATATGCCCCTTAATGAAGCGAAGTGAATGAGACCCATACTTTTAAAAATGAATTTGTATGCATGTAAATTAACCTGGAAAATGTGTGCTTGTGAAAGGCAGAGCTACATGCGAACGCATAAATTGCTTGGAGTCATTTTCATAATGGAAGTACTTGAATATTTTCACTTCCAAAACTCATGGAAGCTTTTACAAGGAAAAGCAAGCACTTACCTTATATTTATTTATTCTTTGGGATTTGGATCACACCCTTCTACTAATGTGTACACATAGGTTTAAATTCACCCCCAGAATTGTTTTTCTCTGGTTTTAGCAATAATTAAAAAAGAAGGCTTGCAAAAGAGGCTTTGATGCCCTTTTTACTAAAGTGTGCTATATATTTAGCATGGGTTACAGTATGAGCTACATTAGGGTATAAAAAGACCTAAGGAAAGCTCTTTCCCTACATCTGGCGAACTGAATCACCATAGGTTTGAGCAGTAAATCTACACATCACAGGTCTCACCCTTTTAATTTCAAAATTATCACAAAACCAATTACCCTAGTAAATATCTATATCCAAAAAAAGTACTTTTAAGGGATTCTACCAGTTTTTTAAAAAAATTACTTAATAATTTATTCTTCACATTCACAAACTGAAGTTGAAAATCTTCAACAGTTAATATACTACTTAATAATTAATTCTTTACTTTCACAAACTAATGTTGAAAGTCTCCAACAACTGATTTACTTCCTGAGAAAAAAGAGAAACAAAATACGTTCAGAAAGGGTTAACACACGCCATTCAAATAGTATCCAATTACTTATCTGAATGTTTAACAGCAGTCACACAGCCTCCGTAGAATTCCCGAACTGCTCAGAGCAATTTGCTTCTGTTTCCAATGCCGTAGCAGCAACACAAAAAGAGACACAGAAACCATTCTGTTCCTTGTTACTCTAATGAAATTAAAGAATTAAAGAGAACACTAAGGAGAATTGAATGAAAATGAAGACATAAAAGAATCCAAGAACATCAACAACAATATAGAACCATGCAATACAAATACAATGATCTATTCAACAAATGCAAGCAAGAGTACCATACCAACCTCATTACAAAATCCATTAAAAAGCCAGAAAACTCTTCGAAGTAGTTCATGAACTCACCAAAAAACCCAAACACATGAAAGAAGACAACATAAACCCAGAGCAAATGGCAAACTTCCAAGAAACAAAATTCAAGAACACACACCCCAGCACCCCACTTTAGACACACCAAAATGCTACTTATACCCCTCAAGGCCAGCAGAACATGGAACAGCTTCCACATGCCAACAATAGAGTAACTAGATCATATCTCCAACCTGAACACTACCATATCCCTGTGTCATGGATCAAGCTAGCAAGAAAAGAATTAAGCCCAACTTTGCTTAAGATGTCAAAGCTATCACTCTAGCAAGACTACCTGCCTCCTGCCTTAAAGCGAGCCTCCATCAGACCATTTGTAAAGAATTCCTCACTTGACTCAAATTATCCCAGTGCATACCACCAATTTCCAGCCTACCATTCATAGCCAAGATCATAGAGAAAATTGTACAAAAACTACAAGACTATTTAGAACAATATGCACATTTAGACCCTCACCAACATGGATTCAAACCTAACCATAGCATAGAACCCCTACTTTCATCACTCCTCGACAAACTAATAAAAGGCACATATGACATTAAAAAAGGATCCATCCTAATCTTCCTTGATATCTCAGTAACCTTTGATACAATCAGCCATACAAAGGCTAAAAGAAATAGGCCTCAATAACACCACCCTTAAATGGTTCCACTCATACATGTATATTCAACAGCAACAAGTCAGAACCGGCCCAAATAAATCAAGACCATTTAGACAAGAACAGAGCATCCCACAGGGCTCATCCCTTTCCTCGCTGCTATTCAACCTGTATCTACAACCCATCTGTGACATAATACGACTTTACAATGTGCAATACCATCTGTATGGAGACAGCATTCTGATATACATTCCATTCAACACAGAAAAACCCGAATACTCAACAATTACCAAATTCCTGGTTGCAATGGTAAAGTAGCTAAATGCACACAACTTGAATGTAAGTTGCAAAAATCAGAGACCCTTTACATCACTGGAAATGCAACATTTGTCTTCCAACAGCTATAAATCTATCACATGACAACATACCAGTAAAGAATGAAGTCAGATATCTGAGGGTCACATTAGACCAAAACCTCAACTTAGAGTCACACGTAAACAAAACAACAAAGAATGCATACTACAAGATGAAAATCATCCAAAAACTAAAACCACTTCTCAACCAAAATGACTTCCGGACGGTCTGCCAAGCAACATGACACTCCACCTAGACTGTTGCAATCTCATATACCAAGGTCTCCCAGAGCATGCCATAAACCCTCTACAGATGGCCCAAGACAGCATGCATCATTACAGGGGCTGCAAGACATGACCACATAACATCAAATTCAAGATAATACTCAGCATAGTCAAAATCCTGCCCCACACATCAGCAAACACCCTACAAAAGCTGATCTCAAAAGACCCTGAAACCAGGCAAAGGAGAACCAATAATCAAAACATGCTCATCATCCCAAATGCCCAAACAAAAACTAAAGAAATCACATGCAGAAGGGCATTTTATCTATCAGCACCTACCAGAAGACATCGGGTCCACAAAGGACAATCAAGACTTTAGAAGGAAACTTAAAATGTTCCTGTTTGTAGAACACTTTGGAACTATTACATAGCCCACCATGATTAATCCACACCCTTCCACAAAGAGTATACTGTAACCTTTATCAATGTTAATCTAAGTTACTAATGTTAATTTAAATTTCAAGTTCAATGTTCCTTGTTTAATATAATCTCATCTTCTGTTACATTGTAAACCGCTTTGACTATACGAGGATAAAGCGGTATAAAAACATGTTAAATAAATAAATAAAAATTTAATAGCCTTATTCGTGATTTAAGGGTATAAATAGGCATAAACACGGCATAAACACAGCTACATTTCTTCATTGTGCCTGATACTGGACTGATTGGCTCTGGTCCCTGCTTGCTCGCTCCCTATTCGGAGGCTGGATTGAAGGAGGGCCATTTAACACCGGCTCCACCGCGGGATGCTGAGCAGCTACATTTCTTCATTGTACCTGATACTGGACTGATTGGCTCTGGTCCCTGCTTGTTGGCTTCCTATTGGATGGCTGGATTGAAGGAGGGACATTTAACACCGGCTCCACCGCAGGACGCTGAGCAGCTACATTTCTTCATTGTACCTGGTACTTGACTGATTGGCTCTGGTCCCTGCTTGCTGGCTCCCTATTGGATGGCTGGATTGAAGGAGGGCCATTTAACAACGGCTCCACCGTGGGACGCTGAGCAGCTACATTTCTTCATTGTACCTGGTACTGGACTGATTGGCTCTGGTCCCTGCTTGCTGGCTCCCTATTGGGTGGCTGGATTGAAGGAGGGCCATTTAACACCGGTTCTACCGTGGGACGCGGTAGCGGGCGCGTGCCTATCAGCGCGTGCCCGAAAGGGGCAGGTTCAAAGGGGCAGGCATGCCCCTTTGGTGCCCCTTCGGAGCACTAGGTGCAGAGGCATGTCCCTGTAATGGGGAAAAAGAGGAAACAACACTCACAAACTGTTCATTCGAAGGCGGTTAAAGTGATTGGACCGATGGATACCCATGTTAGAGTGGGGAATCCCTTGGCCTCTGCTGTGCCGTCATCTCCTGAGTCGGTGAATGAGTCAACTGTGAGTAGTGCTTTGCCACTAGCCTCTGCTAATGATAAGGGTATGACTCAGCCCAGTCAAGAGCTGACTTCTGGGGTTGGGCCTAGTAGTTCTTCCTCCCTTGATATTCTCGGGATGGAAGCTGCTGGCTCAGTTTTGCCTCCTTCCGTTCTTAAAATTGATTCAACTTTTGAAGTTTTGCCTCCCCCCCCTTCCCTCGGTGGTTTCTTTCACTTCCTCTAAGGGAACCTTGACGCCTCCGGTTGAAGTTTCTTTAAAGGATATTTGGGCAATTGTTTCTCGTATGGAGTCGATGCTTGAGGTTTCTCTGCAGAAAGTGGCAACTTTTTCGATGGAAACTGTTACAAAGTTATCTGATCATGAGGCTCGCCTGTCGGTTGTGGAGAAAGTAACTGAGAAATGTGAGAATCTGTTTTCATCCCAGCAAGCAGTGCTGGCTTCGGTCACTCAGGACCTTTGCTCCTTACATTGACAGGATGAACTTTTGGAGAACCGTATGAGATCTAAGAATTTGCGTTTATTAAATTTTCCCCGTACGCATTATCTTTCCCCTTTAATTCTCTTTCAAAAATATCTTAAAGACATTTTGTTATTTAATGATGTGGAAAAGATAGTCATATCCTAGATATATTATGTTCCTAAGGGGAAAGTGTTTAAAGATTCAGAGGTGGTGGGGGGAGGGGGGTGCAGTATGATCAGTTAGTTTCTTCTACTTTAGACATTTCTGGATTTTTGGAATCCTCTATTGATGATATTGCTTCAAGAGACACGTTATTGGTTGCATTTTCCACGGAGATGGATAAAGATAGAATATTGAGAGCATATTTTCAAAATAAAAATGAGAAATTTTGTGGTCAATTAATTCAGGTATTTCCAGATGTCTATAAAGTTACACAGGAGCGGCGTAAGGCCTTCTTGGAGGTCCGACCCCGGGTGTTAGCTTTGGGTGTTTTATTCTATCTTAAGTTTCCTTGTAAATGCCATATAGTTTTGCAGGGTAAACGTTATGTCTTTTTTGAAGTGGATCAGTTGTTAAAATTTCTTCATGAAAGGAATTAATGTTTTCAATTACGTTATTCTCTTGACTATGTATAATTGAGTCTAATGTTTTTGCTGGAGCCCAATCTGCCCAATTTTCTTCTTTTGTTTAGCTGCTTCTTGATGTGGACTTTGGATTATGTATACTATTTAAGTTAGTGTATTTTTGGTTTACAATTTCTTCATAAATGTATTGAAACTATTTCTAAAAAAAAATAGGCATAAACACGTGCCAGATGCATCCATGTTTCAGTTTACACTTTGCTGTGCATACCATGTCGAAAATACACAGGGGCATGTTGGGGTCATGTCCTGGGTGGGACAGAAGTCTACATGTGTATGCCTCATTTCATATAGAGAATGTATGCAGAAGGCCAAAATTGTCCACCTCAAAATCTATACCTGCTATCCTACGCAAATAAGTATTTTACAATTGTTCCTTTTTGCCATGCCTTTATAGGTGGGATTAAGGGGGAGATCCTCCTTAATCCCACAATGCTTATTTCCCCCTCCAAATTGAAATGAGGTCATGATAAAGTCCACTGTAGTTAAATAAATGTCTATTTAAGTTTACACAACAGATCTGCTTTACATGTAAGCGTGGGAACTCACACATGCAAGTTCTGAAATGTCGGCACTTAAGCATGTTTAATTTGCTATGCTTTCTCTATCAATTTTTCCCACCTGTACTTTTGTGAAATGGCTCATCCTACCACAAGTGGATATACATCCCAGTGCGTCCCTGCACTTCCTTATTCGTATTTTAGAAACAGCTCTATCTTTAGCAGAGTTGTGCCTAAAATACCAGCACCATTGTAAAAGTGGTGGCCTCTACATTAACGTTCTGATCTCCACTTCCTATCTAAAATATGCCTTGAAACAAATATCAGGTTGATTCTTTAGTAACAAAGGATAATGAAGACACAGGCAGCTTATCATATCTGAAGTCTCTTCTGACTGGGGCAGATAAATGCCCTGCCTGATGGATTGCTATCTAGAGGTGATATGGCATCTCATGGTCAGTTTTGAAAAATATCTCGCTGTTGTTAAAAATTTCCCAGAGGATTTTATATTTTTTGTTCTCTAAAACAGCACCAGCAGTAGCTGTACCCCCCATCCTTCCTAATAGTCACATAGTATCCTACCCCACCTCCACAGCATTTATCTTTTACCTTGTATAATAATCTCCCCAACCCCCTGTTTGTGAAATGTTAAGATTCACATGTTATTCTTTTGTTAAAATTATTTAACCTGTTATCGAACATGTT
This sequence comes from Ichthyophis bannanicus, assembly GCA_033557465.1. NCBI lineage: Eukaryota > Metazoa > Chordata > Amphibia > Gymnophiona > Ichthyophiidae > Ichthyophis > Ichthyophis bannanicus. The sequence continues at coordinate 119,990,830 of CM066044.1, forward strand.
CCATGTAAGTTATTCTCATTCTTGATCCATATACAACTCTGTGACTTGTAGATATAGTGGTATAGAAATGTTGCTAAATAAATAAAAGAAATTTAAAAAAGAAATAATAGCAGTAACAACTTGGCAGCTTTAATGTGAACTAATACAGTAAGAAACTGTCCTATGCTACATATAATTGGAGAAACATTTTAATGATCCATATTAAATAGAGTGTTTTGCTCATGCAAATAGCACTCGATGGGGAGAGTCCATCTGTCCATCCATATACATCGGTTTGTTTGGTGTTGCACACATAAACCTACGGGTATAGGTAAAGGCAGGGAGCCCAGTGAAAAAGTCAGTGATAGGAATGTTAGGCTCTGCTATCCAATGTCCAGTTGGTTAAAACATAGCAATGCGACGTCCAGTGTACCATTGGCTACCCAGCTCCTGCCTGCAGAAGAAAAGACAAGCTGTGGCCATGATGAAGAAATGTACAAGCTACAGAAAGCAAATGTGCAGCCTGATGAGGAGTCTTAAGAGGCTGCAGCAAAAAAATGTGAAGGAGAAAAGCTGACCTAGTTGCTGAATAAGGTACTTGAGGGATTGCAAGAGTGTGAGTGAGGGGAAGGAAGGTGAGTGCCATGGAAATGGGAGGGGCTGGAAGAGAAGGGAGGTGCTTTTTTATGCATTTGGGATGTCAGTTTTAGAAAACTAAACAGAGCCGACAGTCCAGTTGATCACCATTAAAAATAAAACCTTGGGGCAGGGGCATATTCAGGGGCATATACCAAATTTGTGCCGCTGAACACCCCAAGACAAACCTCTTAGCATAGGGGCATGCCAGGGGCAGAGCAGGGATGGCACCTAGGGTTAGTCGTCAGCAGCGATATTGAGTCTTTAGCTAGTTAATCCTAATCAGATAAACTTAAGCTAAAAAAAAGCTGGATAACTTTGAGCTTCTTTAGCTCTCCAGACAGCGGCTCAACAGTTATGGTTATGGTTATGGTTAGGGATATGCTGACTGAATAGCTAATTCGCTAATGAGGCAACCTGGATATTCAATGCCACTGGACGGATATGGCCCCAGCATTGAATGTCCAGTTATAATTTAAAGTGGCAATGGCCAGCCGCATTATTTATACTGGCTGTCACTGAATATACCCCTTGATATATTATTAAAATGCAATTTCCTAAGACCTACTGGGTAAATTTATTGGATTATCCCCAGTGAATATTGTGGAGATCTCATACAGATCTGTAGGAATTGGGCAGGGATCTGCAACTCGGTAGCGATCCTTGCCAGGTGTCTATTGGAGCAATATGCAAATCTTTGATCTTTCCTTCAGCGGGTCTCTGCCTTTAAAGAGGTTCAATCCAATCCACTGAACTCACATACCATCACCTCATTTAATTAGTAACTTGCTGATTTAAAAGAAAGTCTGAACTGTTTAGCAATATTATAGGCACTGATCAAGGAATTTCTAAAATGCTCCAAAACATGAAAGTTAGAAGTACACAAATTAAAGGCTTTGAATCTTTATTAAGTTTTGCTTCTTAATTGAAAGTCAACTTAATTGCCTTTCTTTTGTTTATAATCTTATCTAATGTGCTCAGGACAGCATATGTCTCAATTAAGACTGTCAAATGGCAATCAAATCTGCAGTATTAATTTAAGTTTGTGCATGGGTACATTAATTGAGTGTGCTGGGCTGTTGAATAACTTTATGGAGTCTGTTTGCTTTATATGAGAACTACAGCATGATGCTCGTGTGTGATATGTTTCAACACGTTAACTTAATGAATGAGCTTGGCAAATGGACATCATCCAAAGAAAAACTATGACTTATTTGATTTATTGTAGCATGCTAGCAGCAGTTATGTCTTGTCATTTCAATTATTAATGATATGCTTAAATGTCAATAGTTTCCCTTTTCCCTATTTGAACAGGCAGAGAGAATAATTTTCTAACAGGGCACCTAACTAGTGAAACTGGTAAACTACACACATAGTTTCTCATTGAAATTATTCCATGGGAAGTACTCACATACATGTTTATATGTACTTAGTATGCAAAAAATGCCCTCTAAAAATGTATCTACATACATTTGAATACCTCTGAAGATGTTGTTGTTAAGTGCCGATGAGTTGATGCTGACTCATGGCGACCTTCTGGATAGTTGCCCTAAATTGTGTTTGGTCTTCAAGCAGGTGACTAATCATTGATAGAGTGGCATCCATAATTACTGTTATTGTATTGATCCATCTCATTTCTGGCCTTCCTCTTTTGCGTTGAACTTCAACTTTGCTAAGCATGATGTTTTAATCTAATAAGCTCTCTCTTTGAAAGTCAACGTTTTGTCATCTGAGCTTCTAAAGAAAGCTTAAGTTTGATCTCCTCTAGTACTGACTGGTTTATCCTTCAGGAAGTCCATGGTATACACAATATTCTTCTCCAGCACTATAATTTGAAGGCAATCTTTTTTACTGTCCAACTTTTGCAATCATATGATGTTATTGAAAATACCATGGCTTGGATATGTCTAATCCTGGCACTACTCCTTTCTGGATGCATTCACGTTGATGACCCTTCTTCCTTAATGCTCCTATCCTTAACCTCCTCATTCAACCTCCATTTGTGCTCTACCGCTTCTACTCACAAGCATGGCCACTGCCTTGTCCTTGTCTTCTCCTCCAACTGCTCACCTTCAAAGGTTTCCAGCTCAGTACTGCCCTTATCTGACCATCACTTGCTAACCTTCATCCTCAACCATCCCCCATCTTGGCCTTGCCCGAACTCCACCAACATGTGCAGGAATCTTCACATTATCGACCCTTCAGCTCTCTCCACTAAGTCTTATAACCTCTTTCCTCCACTATGTCATGTGAGTCCATTGATGGGGCAGTATCCTCCTATAACACTATACTCTCCTCTTCTCTGAATGCACTTGCTCCTCCTATTCCACACCCTGTGAGGTGTATCGTAACACAACCCTGGTTGTCCTCCACAACCCGCTGCCTACGTTCCTGTGCCTGCTCAGCTGAGCACCTTTGGCTTAAATCACATAAGCTTGCTGACTACCTACATTTCAAATTCATGCTAACCTCCTTCCAGTCAGCCATAGCACTTGCCAAGGAAGAGTACTATGCCCATCTGATTAACTCTCTTGCCTCTGACCCTCACCGTCTCTTTGTTACACTCAACTCTCTCCTCAAGGTCCTTCCTCCCCAATCCCTCCTTCACTGTCTGCCCAGACCTTGGCTGATTATTTCCATGACAAAGCCCAGAAGATTAGCCTTGAATTATCTGCAGGATCACCTCCACCTCATCTTCCCCCTCTTCTATCCCAAATCCTTCCCTCACCTTCGGGCACCCTTTCTTCCTTTTTCTGAAATTACTGAGGAAGAAACAGCAAATCTTCTCTCCTCCTCCAAACTGACTACCTACTCCTCTGATCCCATCCTCTCTCATCTACTAAGCTATATCTCTTCTGCCGGCATATCTTCCATCTGTCATATCCTTAGCCTTTCGGTTTCCACTGCAACTGTTCCTGTGGCCTTCAAACACGCTGTGGTTACACCTCTCCTCAAAAAGCCTTCACTAGATCCTATGTGTACTTCCAGTTATTGATCTATCTCTCTCCTCCTCTTTGATTCAAAACTACATGAATGAGCGGTTCACCACCACTGTCTTGACATTCTTTCCTCTCAAGACCTTCTGGACCCACTACAATCTGGCTTTCATTTTCTACATTCCACAGAAATGGCTCTTGCCAAAATCTCCAGTGACTTGTTGCTTGCCAAATCCAAAGGCCTCTACTCGATTCTCATCCTGCTTGAACTTTCTGCTGCTTTTGACACTTCAATCCTTCCACCTTGTTGCTCCTTATGTCTGGAACAAACTGTGCGTCAGGCTTCATCTCTGGCCCTTTTCAAATCCAGGCTGAAAACTCACCTCTTCGAGTCTGCTTTTGGATCCTGATCCATTTGGTCTCCTATGTGTTTCCTTGCCACTCCCCTAGATGTGTCTATATCTTCAGCTGTTGTGTTGTCTGTCATGACTAGATTGTAAGCTCTGATGAGCAGGGACCATCTTTTATATGTGTCTGTAAGGAACTGCATATGCCTTGTAACACTATACAAAAGACAAGTAGTTGTTGTACGTGATGCAGCATATACCCTGCCCCCCCCCCATGTATTCCCCACAGTAGTGCTATCTAGTCTCCCAAATGGTGAACTACTGTCAAAGTTGAAGGGGTCTTGAACTGGCAAACCTAAAAGGTGGAGACTGTGAAGCTGCAGAGGAACCACAGAGTCAAGGGGAGGGCAGGGAACATTTACTGTCTGGTTGCTAAGTCTCAATGCTTAAACACAAAGCACGTCCTATTTGCTGGCAGAACATCTGGAAAACAACAGGGGGAGGGAGGGTATATTCAATTGCAAACAAATAGTAAACAAGGAAAAGTGTACCTAGAAAGACTTCATGACTGTGGGTCAAACAGGGGTATACAGTAGCTAAGAGAAGGTCTAGCACTGATCCATACACTGATCATGTTCTGTACCAAGGTTGGACCATCCTTACTATTTTGCTCTGTGATCATTCATGTCCTTCCAATCTCCACAAGATGGGATCTTCTTTTATGGCCAATAGGGGGATGCATTCCTTAGTACACATTCAGTGCATTACTGTGCCTTAAGTTAAGTGCATGCTAAATTGATTTCACATGTACCAATCAACTTAACGCACCTTAGTTCATCAATTAGTATTTGTGAAATCAATTTAGCATACACTAAAAATTCTCTATTAAAACTTATTTATTTATTTAACATTTTTTATATACCATTTTTCTGCAATTCAAAACGATTTACAAAGAATAAAAAGTAACAGTGTATTTACAGCTGTTTTACATGGAACAAAAAACAAGAATAATTTGAACAATGGTTGAACATTTGCAACATAACTATTTACTGTACATTAAATTAGCTGGGGGAAAGGAAAGGGATTTGTAGGTGAAGAGGGGTGAGGGGGGGTTTTGGTTAGTTTGAATGAGAATTAGTTTGAGTTAGGGTAGGGGTTCTGGGGTTTAGGGGGGCAGGGAGAAGTATTCAGAAAAGAGGAAGGTTTTTAGCTTTTTACGGAATTCTGAATGATCATTACAGCTTCTTAGGCCAGGGGGGAGGACATTCCATATAGAGGGGGCATAGAGGGAGAAGGCTCGATTTTATGTGGGTTGCGTGCATTTTTTCTTTTGTGCTGGAATGCTTAGGATGTTTGCAGTGTTTGTTCTACATAGTCTGGTAGAGTTTAGTTCTGAAAGGAGCAAGAGTAAGCATAGGGCAGATTCATTTTGGAGGACTTTGTGAATTAAGGTAATGATTTTTAATTTTATCCTAGCTTGGATGGGGAGCCAGTGGAGGCCCTTTAGAATAGGGGTGATGTGTGCTTGGTGTGGTGATCTTGTTATTAGGTGTGCAAGAGTATTTTGCGCCATCTGGAGGAGATGAAGGGTGTGTTTTGGTAAACCATGGTGTATAACAGGCATGTCCAACTTCGAACAGGTCGTGATCTACTTTTTCCGGCCAAAAGTGCAGGTTATCAACCACCATGAAAATTACTTGGATGTGATCAGCTGTTAATCAAACTAAGCAAAAACAAAACAGAGAGTCGAAGATCCAGTAAGAACTGCGAGGGGAAATGGAAAGTACATTTTTCTTAAAGTTTTATTGAGTAATAACTTTCTTTAACTGTCTTAATAAATTTCTTTAACTTTTATTGAGTAATTTGTGTTAAATTTAGGTCGAGTATTGATCCAGACTGATCTTGCACAATCTTTAATATTTCGCTCTTGCTCATTAGTGAAACGTCTGAGCCTGCATTTCATCCACCAGCTTTTTGAAGTTGGGTGAATATTGTGTGAGGGCCAATCTCAGGGAATCCTGGAGATGTTCATCTGTCATGTTGGAACGTTGTGTACTCTCTGTCATTTTCAGATGGGAAAACGCAGATTCACACAAATAAGTTGAACCGAAATAGGAATGTAGAGCTTCACTGCATCTTCTCAAGTTGGGAAATGTGTCTCTAGGCACTAGCTTCCAAAATGATTCTTGCTCAGCACGGGTCTTGAGAAAAATGTCACTTTTAAGGGTTAATATTTTGTTTTATTTATTTATTATTTTATTTATTTACATTCTCTTATATACCGTGCTATTCTGCATCAGTGTGTTTACATTGAACAAACTGAAATTACATTGAACAGGGCATTATAACTTGGAGATAACTATTTTACAGGGAACATGGGCTATGGAGGGTTAAGTGGCTTGCCCAAGACCACAACGAGCACCTGAGGGACTAGAAAACCCAGTCCTTCCGGCCTAAGGTTGCTGTCCTCTAGTGGGATTTGAACCCCCGACCTTCCGGCCTGAAGTACCTTGCCCCAACCACTAGGCCATTCCTCCACTCCACTTCAAGAGATGGCTTGTTCAATGAGTAATTTTTACTGATAGCAGCTGCAGTTTCTTTAATGTCCACATCTACTTTGAATGGGTATGACAAGTACTCCACAACTGTTCCAATTTTTTGGAAGTCATAGAACCTATTTTCGAATTCCTGCATAACAGAACAGATTTCTGTCACATACTTCTCGTTCTGAAAAACAAAATTTGGATATTGTCCCAGATGGTCCTGCGTATTAGGAAAATGATCAAAAGTGTTGTTTGCAATGTCAGTCATCATTAGCTCAAATTTGTTCTTGTAGGATGAAACTGTATTCATCATCTCGCCAATGCATTTGTTTTTATCTTGTAGTTCAAGGTTCATATCACTTAGTTCGCCTGTAAAGTCAGTGAGAAATGCCAGATCACATAACCACGCCTCATCTTCCAACTCTGCTTGGTCATCTCCCCTCTCCTTCAAAAAACCTCTTATTTCATTCAGCAAATCATGAAATCTTTGCAGAAATGTGTGCCTACTTAGCCACTTTATATCTGTATGCAAAATGATTTCCGCTGCCCCTTCATCAAGAGTAAGATTGAAAAGCCATCTTTGAAATGATCTTCCACGAACTGAATTTACAATTTTGAGTGATGTCCATGACACTCTTTGTATTGAGTCTCTTGCTTGCCAAAACTTGCTGGTGAATGATGCAGTGGTAAGAAAGGAAATCTGGGAAATCGTCATGCTGTCTACAGAGGGCTATGAAACCGTTAACCTCACCTGTCATTGCTCTTGCTCCATCAGTAGTGATGGAAACAAGTCTATGCAATGAAAGATTACACTTTGTCACAAAAGAATGGAAAGAACTGAATATTTCCTGACCGGTAGTTCTCCCTTTTAAAGAAATCATTCCAAGTAGTTCTTCTTTAACACTGAAGTCTTCAAAAACCATCCGGATAAAGACTAATAACTGGGCTATGTCTCTTATGTCTGTAGATTCATCCAGTTGGAGTGAGAAAGCAACACAATGTGAAACATCCTCAAACAATTGTTCAGTTGTGTCTCCACACATCTTTTCTATTCGCCGCACGATGGTGTTTCTTGATAATTGTACATCTTGAATACCAGCTATGTTCTCTTTCTTATTTTTAAATCCTTCAAAAAGATTGTCAGCTGCTTCAAGAAAACAATTTTTTACAAATTCCCCTTCAGTGAAAGGTTTGCATTTCTTTACGATCAGGTTGCTGATATTGAAGGATGCTATGGTTGCATTGACCAAATGTGACCTTGGCTTCGCCATCAACTGTTGCTGAGTAGCCAATTTCGATTTAAGTTCTTTGAGCTTCAGTTTACGAATTTCACTTTTGGGTGGAAAATCAGCATCAAACCTATTGTTTTTGGGCAAGGATACTGGGGCGTTACAAATTAGACATCAACACTTGTCTTTCACCATGATGAAGAAGTAGTCCATTTCCCATTCATCATGAAAGTGGTAGGGTTTGCTCTTCTATGGAACACTCATCTTCGTTATACTGGGGTGGCTGGATGTAAGAAGGCCAAATCTGCTAAATTAGTATAAACACTGGCTGAATCTGGTCCAAAACTGTCACTGTCCCAAAGTATTAAAGATCAAAAGGAACTGAAACCTCTGGATGATGTGCAATACAGGGACTGGAGATGCCAAAACCACACATGCAGTTCTAAAAGTAAAAATAAGAATTCATCATACTGGCACCAATAATCAAATACCACCAAACAATCATCAAAAAAACTCAAACATCTGTCCTGCAAACCAGATAAAATCAAATACCGCCAAACAAGTTCAAATACTACCACACACAATTTAATAAATTCTGCACACAGTGTAGAATCAATGCAAAGGCAAGGCGAAATAAAATTGCAGTGTAGAATCAATGCAAAGGCTAGGCAACATAAAATTGTGAAATAAAATTGCAAAGGCAAGCAAAGGTCACAGTGGTTTGAACCAATTCGAAGGCAAGGCATAGGCAAGTTAGAACAAAATTGGAAAAGCCCACCAAAATCACCAAATTCTTGACACTTTGTTGTGTCTGCCCAAAAATGTTTAATGAACTATAAAGCAACCAACGACCAGCACACGACACAACTAATACTATAAGTGTATTCAGGTAAAGCCCGGACAAATGGATATCACCCGGTATATAACACACTTCTAAGGGGTGTTGGGGCGGGGGCAGGAATGGGTGATTCTGAGAGGCAGGAGACCAGGTATGACACTGGGCCTGTGGCGTCTCTTCGCGGGGTGCAGGCAGCGGCCCCCTGGGGTACCCACAAACTATTGGCACGAAGACAACAAGCGCTCCCAATACACCCACAGGTAAGATTTCCGCAGGCAGGGAAAAAAGACAGGCAAAGGATCAGCAGCGGCGGCAAGCCCTCGGCAGATGACCTGCCGGCACGATCTCTCTCCTAGCGACGGGGCGAGCTGCTGGAGAGATGGAGCCAAGTGGGGCTGGCGATCTACCTCTGACCCCTCCACGATCTACAGGTAGATTGCAATCTACTTGTTCGACATGACTGGTATATAAGGTTACAGTAGTCAAGGGTCGAGGTTGTTAAGGCCTGGCAGACAGTTCGGAAGGAGTCTTGGTTTAGTAATGGATGGAGGTTCCTTAGTGTTCGAATTTTGAAGTATATGGAATTAGTTGTTATTTTTATTTGTTTGTGAAAAGTGAGGTTTTGGTCTATTAGAGAGTAAACCATTATTAGACTAATGTGTAAAACTCGAAAACATTCATGAAAATAATGAAAACTAAACAATGTTTTCTTGCCTGTGCAAAACCCTAATAACTAAATTTTCAGGTTGCTGCTTTGTTAATCCTCGCATTAGTCAGTGGCTGTCTCCAGTTTGGGATCATTAGTGTACTAGCTGTTTTAGCACATGGTAGCCGTTACTGTGGCCCTGTGCTAATTGATTAGAGTGTGCTAAAGAGCATATTAAAAAGCACTTCAGTAAAAATACCCCTTAGTACGTGATAATTCTCATATTAAATAGCAAATGTGGATGGTGGAATGGAATGAGCAGAGGCTGTGTTTTACAGTTAACATGAACGGAGTAACTGCTTTGGATGTCTGAAAATAGGAATAGAGACATCCAAAAATGGAGACATCTCTGAAGTCATTTTAGAAGCCAGCTCTATTGATGTCCATAGCTCAAGGATGTTCAGGGCAGAACAGAGGTGTTATGTAGACATGTCCAGCGTATTCCCAGGAACTTGGATGTCCCCATCCAATTTCAGTAATGCCCTGGACAACCCAATTGGAATCACAATTTGTACCTGCTCCATGCACAAATAGACATTGAAAAAGTGCTTGTTTTGTCAACCAAACATGAAGAGAATGTGAAGAAGGAGGTTCAGTCATCTCCCCTATAATGTCCATGTTGGTAGCAAACACTGATGGGGAATGCAGGATCATGTTTCCATTTTGCCATTCCAATGGATGTCCCCATATGCAACCTTGCATAAGATGAACATTCCAATGGTTCCGATATCTATGTGGATGCCAATGCAGGCGTCCACATCAGGGGTTTCTATGTTTCTAAAATTGGGCCAAAATATTGATGTCCCCAGTGTTTTTCTGTACATTCTTCCCTCAAAGTCCCAATTGCATTGCACTTGGCTGCCGGTTCTAAAATGCCACTTCACCTGTTAACATAGTAGATAATGTGGGGTGGTTAATGCCACCTCAAGAGGTATAGCTAACTGCATTATGTTTTCTGCCATGTAGTTAATGCATGGTAATGAAATCAACTGTACATCAAAATGCTGGGAACAACTCAATAGTTAAGACAGAGGTTTTGTAGCTATTGTGTGTAAATGTTGGCAATACATATATGTTAAGTGCCTTTGTAATAGAGGAATTCATACATAAATGACTGGGAGAGTTTAATGATTTTGCTTTTTTAATTGCCTATTGAACCAACTAAAATTATTTGTCCTAACATTAAAGCTTTAAAGAAACTAAATATTGAGGCACATGTTTTGAGACAATAACTTTTATTGAGCTGATATACATTTACATCTTTCATGCCATGGAATAGCCTGAAAAATGGTTAATTATTTTCTGTGTAGTGATAATGAACTGGGGATGAAAGAAATATTAACACTCGCTTGTATTTAAACATCCCCTCCACTGTAAAAATCAAATATATTGCTTAGCTTAGTACTGAACCTAATTACACAGTATATGTGAGCGTCTTTTAATGATAATAAACAAAACTTAAGATTTTAACTTTAGCTCTAGTGCCAAATATATGGATGTTAAGATCTTTTGAAATCCTATTGCGCAACTTAGCAATGACAAAGGATATTATATTTTTAACCAGTACAGGTAAAATGTTTTCATTTTGGATGGATTGTGGGGGGGGTTTCAAAGGCATTTCCCGTGTGGGCCATGATTCCAACACATATTCTTGTAATGTCCTGCAGTGGCCATGATTCAGCTAAAAAATCAATAGGCAAGAGGTATTTCAAGTTCTCATTATTGTAATGTGTCAACATCACTTCAGTGACCCCAGAGCCGTATGTTGCCTGATTTGTTCACTGATATATTGTGCAATCCTGTAGGACAAGCTATAATTTCTCTTGGAATCAGAAACACTACATTTATGTATTGTGGCCCCTGTTTCTAGCCATTAGGACATTCAGAGGGAATCAATACTCAAGCTTGTTACTAATAGCAGAATGAAGTTGTCAAACACCTAAATTACAAAGGTACAAATGAAGAATATTTGCAGAAAGAAACAGGTCTCTTGGGATGTTTTTTCTCTTTGGTTACTTAGTTTTTCATGTCCTTTGTTTGTCAGGTTATTTATTTATTATTAATCTTGCTTTAATCTAATAGCTTTGAAAGCCCTGTGCTTTAGCAAGGAATTCACCTTGCAGAGTTTACGAAGGATAATATATTTTACTGTGTTAGTAATTTATTTATGCTTGCTAATAAGAATTGTTAATCTGTGGTCCACAACTGCACAAAATTGTAATGTTCTAGCTATGCAATGCATATTGGAATATTTGTGTGCCATCGATGATCTATTAACAGTCAAACTGAGTACTCTTGATTTCTCTTGAACTATCAGAACAAGAATAACCAGATTAACATAATTTCTATCTAATTATTGCATATATGTTGTCATATTACTTGTTATGATTCCATGGAAGCTCCATGCTTCCTCAACTCTGTTAGAAATAGCAAGATGATAAGGGTATGCAATGAAAAAAACTTTATAATCGATTTTGCCAATTCTAAGACATTTTTTTATTTCAGAAATTACTACATCTAAAGTTTGAATAATGAACATAACATTATTTTTTTAATGTGCAGAAATCAAATTTATGGGGCATGTTTACTTAAGATTAACACGCGTTAATAAAGTTAACGCATGTTAAGTGCCCACAACTGTTTTATTTCTATGGATGCAGTGGCACCAGCGGCATTTAATGCACGTTAACTTTATTAATGCTCATTAACTTTATTAATGTGTGTTAAATTTTTCAGTAAACATGCCTCTATATATACTAATTCAGAGGTTGTATGTGCATAAAATCAATTTAGTGCACATTCTGTAGGCAAATAGAATTTTCCAGACCAAAACTGGAAACCAGATCATTATGCCTTCTGGATGAGGATCACAGTATGGTTTCCCCAGAAGTTCAGCTACAAGTATTGGCCACCTTTTACCAAAAATATCTTAAATTGCTGCCATGTTACTGCCAAACTTGAAACATTTCACATTAAGATACAAATAGCAAACAAGGGAGTGGTAAGAGCAATGTAGACAAAACCTCTGATTTTTGGTTATTATAGAAAAACCCCAATGGGAAAATTGAGGCTTCAGGTTATAACACAAGAAAACAAGAAATAATTCCCCTTGCAGGGATTCAGTGATGTCATCAGGCAGCTCTTGTCATCACTGGATGAGCTGCCATTGTGTTAGTATCCTCTTCCAATGGGAGTTTATGTATTTTCTCCTAATGCTCTCTGATGTTTCTCCAGCTCTCAAGAGGGTTTTGGGCACTAGAAAAGTAAATGCCTGTTCTTCATTTTAAAGCCCTCTTGCAGTGTCAGGAAAGCAGCAAAGAGAAACAGGAGCAAAGACGCAAGCTAAAATTGTTCTGTGCCAGGTAGGGAACTGATTCTGAGGATGAGAAGAGGAAGTATGTTTCAGGATGTAAATATATTGAATCGCCCCTATTTTTCTGACCCTGGGAAAACATAATTAACTCAAAAATAACCACCTAAAATTGCAAGCAGTAAACACCTAGGATCAGAAGCCCTAGCTATAGGGCATTTCACCTAATTGCAGCACTATATTTTGGGGCAGCAATTTTGTTGGGGAGTTGCAAGATCTGTGAATACCTAGAGGCAAGGTGTATTGCTTGATATATAGTCCAAATGTAAGAAAGTAAAGAAATTATTTTCAAGGGATGTATATTATATTATTTCTCATATTTGGCAGTGTGTTTGTGATCTCCACATTCGTTTTAAAATGGATCTGCACCTTAAAGTCAAGAAGACAAAAATCCTGACATGCGGAAAAATCAGTAATTTCATCTTTGATGGAGAATAAACAACTTCAACCTGCTTGGATCCATAATCTATAATGAACTTTTAAGCAGTCAAGAAATAAGATGATGCATTGCTCTTAGCAGAATGGCTATGAAGGCGCTGACAAGATTTTCAGGGGATGTATCTCTGCAGAAAAAGATTTGATGTGTCCAAGCCATAGTATTTTCAATAGCATCATATGGATGCAAAGGTTGATAGTGAAGAAGCAAGAAAGGAAGAAAACTGATATCTTTAAATCATGGTGCTGTCAAAGAATACTGTGTACACCATGGACTGCCCAATGAACAAATCAATTGGTACTGGACAAGATCAAACCTAAGCTTTCAGGGAAAGTTCAAATGACACAACTTTGACTTTCATATATTGGACACACAATTCGAAGAGAAAGGTCATTAGAAAAAGACATCATGCTTGGCAAGGTTGAAGGTTGACACAAAAAAGGAAGACAATGTGATGAATCAATGCAATAACAACAGCTATGATGCCACTCTATCAACAATTAGCCACCTGACTGAAGATCGAACACAGTGTAGGACAACTATCCAAAAGGGTGCCATGAGTCTACATCGACTTGATCACACTCAGCAAAATCCATGCAGTTGCTTTAATATGATGTGAAAATAACTTTGAAGTTAATTCATTAAGGATCATGCTTACCTAAATGCATTAACCGGGTAGCCGGACCCAACGCTCCCCCTCCTTTAGCAACTCTTCCTATCCCCCTTTCTCCACCTCTGCCCTTCCCACAAAAGCAACAGACAGCCTTTTGTGGTAACAACTGGTCGCAGCTTTATTTCCAAACAACATATTTAACAATAAACAGGAATGCAACAAACCCCCAAGCGGTGAGATGCGTTACCAGCCATGTAATTAGCAAGGCGACCACGCCTCCGCTCCAGCCCCGGTCCCACCACCAGCAACGTTCCAACCACCCCTATCCGATTTCGCCATATTACTAGCAAAGGTCTTCCAGGGGTAGTCCGGGTCGAGGGCACCCCGCCCCCTTCCCAAGTCGCCTAAGTCTCCGGACCCCGGAAACCTCCGGGATCCCGCTGTTCGCCACCCCCCCCAGCTGCGACAACCCGATTCAACTAGTCACTCCTCCCCGCCACAATAAGGGGTGGGCGGGTGGACCACTTGCCTTACAGGTCGGCCGCATGTGCTCCAGCCTGACCGCGCGCACGCTGGAGCACATGGCCGGATCCGCCCCTGATTGGCTCCGCTCGCACCCGGCGATGAGCGGAGCCAATCCATTCAAAAAATGCAGACCACGTCGAGACGCGCCACGCCATGCGCACCCCCCCCCTTACAAGGCGATATGAGCAGGGTCCCGCGCTGGGCCGGGCACCCGGTTACGCGTGGGCGCTGGGACCCTGCCCGTGCCCTCAAGACTAAGCACATGGAAAGTCATTTTTATAAACTTCCCCACAGTTCCTGCACATTGCCACGTGTGTATTTTGACACTTTTCTATAAGGTAATGTGCCTGCATACTTTATAGAATAGGAGCATACTGGTGTGCCTGAATACAGTTGTGGTAGCTACACCTGCTCAAGAGCAAGTGTAACTGCATGTGACTAGATTTGCGAAAACATGTGTATGTGTGAATTTAGGCCTTGCCTACACTCTTAAAGGACTAGAAAGGGGGACTGTTACTTCTGGAGAGAAATCTGCAACTGTGAGTATATACTTCTGGTAATTTTCTAAAAAGAATTATTTGTATTAAAGCTACTTAATCTGTGAACCCACTGTTTTTTGTTGGATCAGTTAGGGCCTAGTAGCAGCAATTAAAGTTTGAATTTAAAACACAGAGGAGAACTTTCTGGTTACATTTCATACCCAGCAGAGAGCTTGTAGTTTAAATTTAATAGTCACTCAGGGCCAAGTAACAGCAAAGTACTTTTAGTTTAAATTTAACACACTTTCTGGTTACATTTGGAACCCAGCAGAGAGCTTGTAGTGTACATTTAATAGTCACTCAGGGCCTAGCATCAGAAAAGTACTTTTAGTTTTAAAACACAGAAGAGAGCTTTCTGGTTAAATTTAGAACCCAGCAGAGAGCTTGCAGTTTAAATTTCATAAGAAGTTAGAGCCTAGCAGCAGCTAAGAGCTATAATTTAAATCAAATCAGAATTTAGCTTACCTCAGCAGCACAAGACAGGGTACTGTGTAGCAGCCCTCTTTTAATAAGTGTTATTTCCCTCCCCAACTGGGATAATCATAGCTTTATAGGTACTTACACATCTTAAAGGACAGGAGGTGCTTTCAGGTGAAGCTCATTACCCAAATCAGTCATACACTAAGGACCTGAGATTAATTAAGCTTCAGGTGAACAAGGTATATTAAACGTATTAGGTACAGTTTTATTGGTATAAATACCCATAGCAACCCCTAGTAAGTAAGAACTTAAAGATCTAGACACAAACTTAAAACTAGGATGCAGACAGCAGTCCAGCAGCGGGATGGGGGCTTTCCAGTCTTTTGCATTGAGTGTCACATGTATGATTTTCTCCCAGTTGGTGAGAGGTCTTACGTGTGCACTAGGTGCAAGGAGCTCTTTGCTCTCAGGGAACAAGTCCGTTCTCTAGAGGCTAAAGTAGCAGACTTGGAAAACATAAGACAGACAGAGAGGTACATAGACGAGACCTACAGGGATATAGTCCTGAAGTCCCAACTCCAGTCTGGCAGCACCCCTGTTGCCATGGAGGAGAGAGGTCACGTGACAGGAGAGCATCACCCTGGTGTGGCAGGAAGTGATCCTGTAACTAGGACCTGTCCTCCAGGTGATGTAAAACCCTCTCGCACCGAGGAAGTTTCTTCAGGGCCATGTCCCCATGAGGGAAGGGTTAGGACAGCCGTTATAGTTGGTGATTCGATCATTAGGCATGTAGATAGCTGGGTGGCTGGTGGACATGACGATCGCCTGGTAACATGCCTGCCTGGAGCGAAGGTAGCGGACCTCACGCGCCACCTAGATAAGGTCTTAGATAGTGCTGGGGAGGAGTCTGCTGTCTTGGTACATGTCGGTACCAATGACATAGGAAAATGTGGTAGGGAGGTTCTGGAGGCAAAATTTAGGCTTTTAGGTAGGAAGTTGAAATCCAGAACTTCCAAGGTAGCATTCTCCAAAATGCTTCCTCTTCCACGCGCAGGACCCAAAAGGCAGGCAGAGCTCCGGAGTCTCAATGCGTGGATGAGACAATGGTGCAAAGATGAGGGTTTTGGATTTGTTAGGAGCTTGGGAACATTCTGGGGAAAGAAGGGACTCTTCCGAAGGAATGGGCTTCACCTTAACCGGGATGGAACCAGGCTGCTGGCATTAACCTTTAAAAAGGAGATAGAGCAGCTTTTAAACTAGATATTAGGGGAAAGCCGACAGTCGCCCAAGAGCGGATGGTTCGGAAGAATGTATCCTTGAAGGATACTACCAAAAGCATAAAGGTTCCACAAAAGAATAAAGTAGCCCAAATGTCCTCAAGTATGGAGCAGACAGAACTTAAAGATCCCAATTTACCCATGTCTAACAATAGCCAAATTAACATGAATAAAATACATTATCTAAAATGCTTGTATGCAAATGCTAGAAGTCTAAAGAATAAGATGGGAGAGTTAGATTATATAGCACTAAATGAAAGGTTAGATATGATTGGAATATCAGAGACATGGTGGAAGGAGGACAACAAGTGGGACACTGTGATACCTGGGTACAAACTATATCGTAATGATAGAGCTGATCAAATTGGTGGAGGGGTTGCGCTCTATGTTAGAGAGGGCATTGACTCAGAAAGGATTAAAGTTTTGCAGGAAACAAAATCTGCTGTAGAATCTATATGGATTGAAATTCCATATAAAAGGGGGAAGGCAATGGCAGTGGGGGTGTACTGTCGAGCACCTGGCCAGAATGACCAAATGGATGATGAAAAGCTCAAAGAAATCAAGGAAGCTAACAAAAGTTACAGCGCAGTAATAATAATGGGTGATTTCAATTACCCCGGTATTGACTGGGTCAGTGTCACGACAGGACATGCTAGGGAGATAAAGTTCCTAGATCAAATAAATGACTGCTTCTTGGAGCAGCTGGTTCATGAACCAACCAGAGGCGAAGCCATATTAGACCTAGTCCTTAGTGGAACACCAGATCTAGTGCAAGAGATAAGGGTGTTGGGGCCACTTGGCAATAGTGATCATAGCATGATCACCTTTGATTTAATTAGTGGAGGAGGGATAGTAAGGAAATCCACAGTACTACCTTTTAACTTTCGAAAGGGAGACTATGATAAAATGAGGAAAACAGTTAAGAAAAAACTAAAAGGAGCAGTTGCAAAGGTTAAAGACGTACATCAAGCTTGGGTGTTGTTGAAAAATACTATCTTGGAAGCCCACACTAGCTGTATTCCACGCTTTAAGAAAAGTGGAAGGAAGTCCAAAAAACTGCCAGCATGGTTTAAAGGTGAGGTCAGAGAGGCTGTTGTTGCCAAAAAAGCATCTTTCAGGAAATGGAAAAAAGAGCCAAACGACGAAACCTGGAAACAGCACAAGCACTGGCAAGTCAAATGCAAGGCATTGATAAGGCAGGCAAAGAGAGAATTTGAGAAGAAGCTTGCTGCGGAAGCAAAAACGCGAAATAAAGACCTTTTCAAGTACATTCGTAGCAAAAAACCTGTGAGAGAGTCAGTTGGTCCATTAGATGATAAAGGGGTTAAAGGAGCACTAAGAGGCGAAAAGGCGATAGCGGAGAGACTGAATGAATTCTTTGCTTCGGTCTTTACTGTAGAAGATGTAGGGATGTTACCCATGACTGAAGTGGTATTTAAAGGTGCGGAAGAATTGAAGGAAATATCGATACATCGGGAAGATGTCTTACAACTATTAGATAAAATGAAGAGTAGCAAATCACCTGGGCTGGATGGTATACATCCAAGGGTGTTGAAAGAACTGAAATATGAGATTGCAGACCTGCTATCAGTAATCTGTGAACTATCATTAAAATCATCTCTAATACCTGAAGATTGGAGGATCGCCAATGTAACACCAATTTTTAAAAAGGGTTCCAGGGGTGATCCGGGAAACTACAGACCGGTGAGCCTGACGTCAGTACCAGGAAAAATGGTAGAAACCATCATAAAGAATAAAATTACTCAGCATGTAGATAGTCATGACCTAATGGGAGACAGCCAACATGGCTTTAGACAAGGAAGATCTTGTCTTACTAATCTGTTATGTTTTTTTGAAGGAGTGAATAAACAGGTGAACAAAGGTGAGTCGGTTGATATTGTGTATCTGGACTTTCAGAAAGCCTTTGACAAGGTCCCTCATCAGAGACTTTTGGCAAAACTAAAGAGTCATGGGATAGGAGGCAGTGTACTATTGTGGATCAGGAACTGGTTAAAAGATAGAAAGCAGAGGGTAGGGCTAAATGGCCAATTTTCCCAATGGAGAAAGGTGAATAGTGGTGTACCCCAGGGATCTGTGCTGGGTCCGCTACTTTTTGACATATTCATAAATGACCTGGAAAGTGGAATAACGAGTGAGGTTATCAAATTTGCAGATGACACAAAACTATTTAAAGTTGTTAAAACCCAAGAGGATTGTGAAAAATTGCAAGAGGATCTTGATAAATTGGAAGACTGGGCATCAAAATGGCAGATGAAATTTAATGTGGACAAGTGCAAGGTTATGCACCTAGGGAAGAACAACCCAAACTATGGTTACACGATGCAAGGTTCCACATTAGGAACCACCACCCAGGAAAAAGATTTAGGCGTCATTGTGGATACCATGTTAAAACCCTCGGCCCAGTGTGCAGCGGCAGCCAAGAGAGCAAATAGAATGCTAGGTATGATAAGGAAAGGAATGGAAAATAAAACAAAAGATATTATAATGCCTCTATATTGTTCCTTGGTGAGACCGCACCTTGAATATTGTGTGCAATTCTGGTCGCTGTATCTTAAAAAGGATATAGCGATTTTAGAAAAGGTTCAGAGAAGAGCCACCAAAATGGTAAAGGGGATGGAAGGATACTCCTATGAAGAAAGGCTAAAAAGGTTAGGGCTCTTTAACCTGGAAAAGAGACGGCTGAGGGGAGATATGATAGAAGCCTATAAATTAATGAACGGAGTAGAACGGGTAAACGTAGATCGATTGTTTACGTTATCAGAATATAGAAAGACTAGGGGACATGCAATGAAGCTACAGGGTAAACTATTTAAGACTAATAAAAGAAAATATTTTTTCACTCAACGTGTAATCAAACTCTGGAATTTGTTACCGGAGGATGTAGTAAAGGCTGTTAGTGTAGCTGGGTTTAAAAAAGGTTTGAACAAGTTCCTGGAGGAAAGGTCCATAAACCATTATTAAGAAGTGACCGAAGATATCAATGCTTGACCCAGTACAAGCATTGTGGAACTTTTGTCTCTTGGGGAAACTGCTAGGTACATATGACCTAGATTGGCCACTGTTGGAAACAGAATACTGGGCTTGATGGACCTTGGTCTGACCCAGTATGGCATATCTTATGTTCTTATGTTCTTATGTTCTTATGTTGCACCCATGCTTCCCGCATGTACATCTCTACTGAAAGTACACACTTACACATGGGCTTTTGATGGTCACTATTCTGTAAGTACCCATTCTCATATTTAGGCCCTTGAGAACAGAGACTTAGGGGTATGTTTACTAAACTGCGGTAACGTTACATAACGTGTGTTATGTAACGTTAACGATCGTAGACGTTCCGCGGCGTGGTAAACACCGCAGAAGGTGGAAAGAGGGCGGAGAGAAGGGGTCAATGGGTGGCGTGTGGGTGGGGAGAGGCTCCATTCACACTAACGCACTGATCTGAAGAGCTGAATCCTAACGCGATTGAAAACCTGCTGTTAGATGCACATATGCAGGAGAGAGAAACCATTTTCGTGTCAGCAATGTACAGCCCAGGCAGGGAGCCCAAAAACTGTGATAGTAGTGCTCCATATACAGCAATACCATAGTGCCAAAGTATTAATGGCCACTATGGGGATGATGCAAATGGGGCATAGGGGGCCGCAGGCGGGACATGTAGCATGGGCAACTGGGGAACAAGGTGGACCAGGCGAGCGCCTAGGTGGCACATAAGAACATAGACCCCAGAGATCAGCAAGACAGCAGTTAACCAAGGCCAAACACAATACACCAATATCTACCTGGTCCATCCTAGCCAATAGTTGCTAGGGCACAGACCTGACATCCCCCCCAGCCATCCCGCCCCCATGTGGAGGGGACATAATAGTGGTAGGCAGTGATGGGGGCATGTGAGGATGTCCATGTATGCCCCCCACCCCAGAACCCGCTCCCTAGGCGGGCGCCTACCTACACAGTAGATGGCCTGGGACTGCACACTACCAGCACCGACAGCAAATGGCCACGACAGCTTGGCAGGGGGGCGTGTGCCCGTACTGGAGTGGGCAGTGCCACCTCCATGCAGTGGACCTAGGCCATGCTCTGCATCAGTACATGGTGTGCAGTGCAACATAGAAGGTCTGGCTGAGGAAAAGTGCAGGTAGCCCCAGGGACTACCATGCATCTGTGGCAACAGTTTGGTGCAGTACACCCAGCCAGTGTGTCCAGGATCAGAGGGTCACAGGTGCAAGTCCCAGCTGTGGTTCCTGCAGAGCATGTCCCTATATTTTACCCTACAATGCAGATACAACAGCAACATGTGCAAAGCCCAAAGCAGCGGCGAACAGGGGTGCAAACACCAACTCACACAGGCTCCACAATCCAATGATGCATGGAGCAGCAGGCTGTTGGCCCCAGCATTGGGATGATGTTATCACCAGAGCACTACTACTACCCCCTGCACAGTTTAGCAATGTTGGCACTGTGATCAGGACTAGTGTGGCGGGCAGGGCTGCCAACCATCCCTATCTTTGTATAATGCTGCAAAAGGAGTGAGTGTGTTTGTATGTCTATCCATTGTTCTGTGGCTGCCCACACTTCACTGGGCCCAAAATGTCTCACTGTTACCAGCATTAGCCTGATTAGATGCATAATGAGGAGAAAGGTATTCTGGGTATGGCCCGGAGAGGGCAGATTGGCCAGGATGCATCTTCACAGGGTGTGGGGCAATGGCTAGGACACTGTAGAGCCTGACCACCACCTGCATGGACAGGGTGGCCACAGCATGGCATGCTAGGAGGGCACTCACTCTGAATGAACAGTGACCATGGCAGGTCTAGGTTCCCACATAGCGCTCTACGCTATTTGTTTCTAGTGATATGTTTGTGTTCCCCAGTGCTGGGGTCCTAATCACTGAGATGCCTGCTTGCTGCATATAGTTCCTGGTAGACTGTCTGCAGTTAGACTGTGCATGGTCGGAACACCTTTAAGGTACAGTCAGACTGTGCTGTCTGCTGGTGACTGGCAGACAGTGGTGGGAGACACTTGGGGTTTCCAGACCTAGCCCCAACATTGCTGCTGGTCTGCCACTGTCCCAGTCATTGGTATGGTTTTGGCCCACCAACCATGGAGGGCTGTCTCGTACAAACAGGATTGAGGTTGTTTCCCTGGGTGGGGGCACTGTTCTTTACCTACAAAAGGTTGATGTGGGCCCTTTGGGGGATGTTGTGTATACCACTGTGACCTATACAGCCACTGCTACACACACCTCATGCAATTCTAGGAACCCCTCTGCCCTGATAACAGCTGCCCATGTCAGCCAGACCCTCACACGGGGTACACACTAATCTGGCTGGTGTCTGGTCCCACAGGGCCACATGTGACTGCAGGATACAAATGGACACCAAGTTACCTTCGGCTGCACTGCACGGAACACCTGTCACACACTGGTAGTGATGGGGATGTACAGTAGGACCTATCTCTAGCACCACATGTACTGCGGACCTAGTGCTGGGCACCAGTCCTATCCCTCAGGGTGACCACAGAACCTGCACAATGGCATGGTCTGTAGCTACTCTGTGCCAGTATCATACACTGTCAGTTTGTCTTTCCCAGCTGAGGTACCAGAGAGGTGCAGACCCCATTTGGTGATCAGCTTTAGACAGCTATTCAGCATGTGCATTGCATCATCGGTACTGCTGTGACATACACCATGGAGGTATAGCCTACTGGTTAATACATTGCCATTCTTGGAAGTGTTCATTCGTTCAGTTCCTCATTGTTCCCTCCTCTCATGCCTGTCCTATTCAAATAGTGTGCATGCCTGTAGAGGTCATATTTTTGCAGATCTGCGCTTCCAGCCCATAATACCCTCGCCACAATTGCCAACATTCCCTCTGTCCATCTATCTGCGTCTGTCAGCTGTGTAGAGTCCTGTCTGCCTGTGCAGGCTGCCAGCCCATGTCCTGCACTGCTACCCTTTCCTGCATTGCGCCTCATCGTGCTTGCCTCGCCTGTGCCTGATCTGCATGGCACCACCACTCCTCTGTCCACCCATCATTGTAACTATCCTGCCACCTCCGCCTCCACTGTGGAACACGTATTCCCATCATCTGCCACCAACTGTTTTTCCGGTACTATACATTGCCAACACCCTGTGCTGTGGTAGAGCTGCCCCACCATGTTTATCATCAGTACTGGCAGGCACATGGGATGCCCGCAGATATGGCAGGTCCAGTGGCTCCCACTTCTCCCTTCTTCACTCACCTGTTCATTGCCTTTCCTGAGTGCTCTATCTAGTGTTAGGGCTACATTTGTCTCTGTTCCGCACAGGTCATGCATGTCATCCTGAGGCACCTTGCAGTCCCTAGGGCACACTAACCTAGGACACCATAACCTTGTTAGGCCACCTTAACCTATGGTTCCATAGCCCAGGGTGCCTTCTGCGGTGACTTGTCCAAGGGTGCCTAATATGGCGTTTAGACTAGGAGGCCCTATAGGGCGCCTTCTGAGGCACTTTACAGGGCACCTTACTAGGCACCTTACATGGCACCTTACATGGCACCTTACATGGTACCTTACAAGGCACCTTACTAGGCACCTTATAAGGCACCTTACATGGCACCTTACTAGGCACCTTATAAGGCACCTTACATGGCACCTTATAAGGCACCTTACTAGGCACCTTATAAGGCACCTTACAAGGCGCCTT
The DNA here is from genome assembly GCA_033557465.1 of Ichthyophis bannanicus. NCBI lineage: Eukaryota > Metazoa > Chordata > Amphibia > Gymnophiona > Ichthyophiidae > Ichthyophis > Ichthyophis bannanicus. The sequence goes on from CM066044.1 coordinate 120,013,933, forward strand.
ACAGGGCACCTTACTAGGTGCCTTACAAGGCGCCTTACAAGGTGCCTTGTAATGCTCGTTATTCTAAGGTGCCTTGTAATGCGCGTTCTCTGTCAGCTTGCTGTAACGATGCACCACCCATGCCTTTATATGGGCATCTCTACCTTTACCGCGGAACCTACCACGAATGACATTACTGCAGTTTAGTAAACATACCCCTTAGGCTCATTTATCCCATAGCTGTCAATGTGTGTATTTTTAGAAAGGGTGTCCAAGTGCAATCTGGGATGTCCAGGGCAGAACATGCAGAAAGAAGGTGTGGACATCTATGTTTCAGCCTGAATTGAGAAATGTAGATGCGGATACCTATATCAGCATCCATATAGATGTTCCAACTATGAAACCATGGGGTTCGACATCCATCTCAAGCAAAATTGCATACAGGAACATCCAGCAGCATGGTGAAATGAAAGCATGAGCCCCCATTCCTCATCAGTGTTTGGCTTTTGTTTTGTTTTGTTTTTTTCAATTTATCATATATAGCATCATTCAAGTAAGATTAGAATGACCTCAGGATACCACCATAGTAAATAAGAAACATACAAAAAAGAAGAAGAAAACACAGATCATATTTAGTCCACAAATGAGGCAAGAGAAGGAAAACTAAAAAATACAGAAAAAGAAAATAACCCTAGAGACAGGCAAAAGAAAAGGACCTCAAAGCTTCACCATCTCCTCCTTAGAATGGATAAATCTAGGAGTTGTTTGGATTCAAAAAAGTATACTGTTTATCAGAAAATACAACTAAATATCTAGAAAGAAATATCAGGAAAAAAGCTGGCCCCAGAGAAAGAGTTCTAGGCTGCAAAGCCAAGAACTCCCTTCTTCTCTTTTGGGTCTCCCTAGAAAAATTAGGGAATTTTCAAACTTTAGAACCCCAAAACTCTTTGTTAATGTTTCTATAACACAAATGCAATACAATAGCTCTATCAGACTTGAGAGCAAAGGTTACAGTCAGGGTGAGACAGTTCATAACGATCTCCCCGTCAGTTGACCAATTGTAAAATAAAGAGGATGTAAGTGAACCTTCTTCTCTACACCCTCCATACATTTACCAGACAAAAAACACTTTTCAGATGCCTATTCATAACATTTGATATGGCTCAGGACATCCAATAAGTTTCTGAAATCGAGCAGGGACATCCAAATTTTTGGGAACACCCCAGCCACGCCACTACAACACGCTAGTTCTGATTTAGACGTCCTCACGCTGGAGACATCTACAAATTTGGCTTTTAAAATGGCTCTGATGATGTCTGTGTGGTTTGGATATATCTCTGCACATTTTTTGGAATCCAAAGCATAACTAGGGATTCTAAAATAACCCCCATAATTACTTTATTTTAAGTCCTCTCAAACTATTATTTAGAGGTTCTGACATCACTCTTGGATCCTGCCACTAGGCTAACTGAAATATCTGTGGCGTGTACCACAGTTTATGTTCATGAAATAAATGTGTATGGCATTAAAAGCAATAATACTGAAATTTAAAAAAAGTAATCTCTGAAACCATAATATTCTTACCAGAGAATAGAATGAATTAAAAAATAGAAAAGTTGTTTGATATTCCAAAGAATAATTGCAGTTTGAACTAGATTAATGGTAAATTGAGAACACAAGGTCACATTTTCAACCGAGAAAATAGCAATAGCATTGATATGAAGAGACTACATTTTTGGATGTGTTACAAATAACTAACAATGATGAGAAATATGCCCCAAACCTGATTGCATTTTTATTATGTTGTAATAAATGAAAATGAAAAGAATAAAGCAGCTGGAAAGGAACGTGTATGACAAATGGACATATTTACAGCAAGCACAAATGAGAATACCTGCTCTTGAAGGTAGAACAAATAACGGCATGGAGAAGCATATCTTAATGCATATTATTCAGCCTGGGCTACTGTAGCTTTCATCCAGCCAGCAGTGAGATTTCTTTTCGTTATTTTTGTATGGTGAAAATCCTTGCTGGGTAGGACCTCACGCATCAAGTATGCATCATTCAAATTTAGATATGTCCTAAATGAAAGTTATTTATCTGCATAGATTTGGTACCTTTTAAATTACTTAACTAATTTTGAGGGATTTTACTAAAGTGTAAGAATTCACATTAACGTGAATTAATGTGCACCATTGGCACACAGCCATGTTAAGAGTTATCATAGTAACATGACATTTAGGGTCTGAATCTATAAGGGAGGTGCCTAAAGATATGCACTAATTTGGCTATTTTAAAGAACTTAGGTGCCTAAATGAGCACTTAGGTTCACACTTTAGGCAAGTGCTATTCAGTAAGTAGGCGCCTGATTGCAACTGTGTGTATTTTCAGTGTGGGAATGCACAGAGGTGCAGCATGGGAGGAGCCTATATTTGCATTCCTAATTTATAAAATCTTATGGCTTAAGTGTATGCTTGCAAAATCTAGGCACCTGCATTTACATCTGTTCTAGGACAGGTGCAGGTGCTAGATTTCTGCACCACTTATGCCCCTATTTTATAAAGACAAGTAGGCACCCACTTTCCTTTATAAAATAGGCTCAGGATAGGTGAATTCTGGATGCTTAAAACTAGGTATATGATTATAAAATCACCCCCCCACGAGACCTGTTTACTAAAATATGATAAACAGTTACCAGGTAAATTACATGGTTATCGTAGCAGGTACCAAGGGGCAATGGCATGTCCCATGCTAAAATTTGCATGGTAATTGCTTACTGCAGCAGGGGTAAAGAATGCGTAGGGGAATTGGGTTTTAATTTTATAAAGCATTTTTCACATGTAAGGGCTTTTTATATGCATGAGGGTTTTTTATAAATTACCCCAAGAACAAGATCGGTTTTGCAAAAGCTTTGAGAGCTGAAAGAGAAAATTCCAATCTCAGATTGGATTGGAGAGTGAACCACTTTGATGGTTTCTGCTTTAAGTGGTATATCAAGTATAATAATAAACCATAAACCATAAAAGATGCTCAAGGATCCAAGTTGAATGATTCTGCAAAGATCAAGGAAAGTTGGAAAGAATACACCGCGTCATTAAACCATAAAGATCTAGTGATTCAACAGACATTTCAACTTGAACCTTCTGAAGAGGAACCGTTGTTAATGAAAGAAGAAGTCGAAGCAGCATTGGATGCATTACACAGGTACACTACAAAAATGTTTTTTTAAACTGCCTCTAATGTTTCGATTGATTTTTACGTTTTTTGGTGCGCTGAATCCAAATCTGGTAACGAATTTGCTCCATCACGTACAGATTTTTTGCTACATTGGGTTAGCAGTTTGAGGTGAACGTTTCAGATTGAGCGCGATCGAGATAAAGTTTCTTGGATGAATTCTTTATACTAATTGTTTAGTAGTATTATTCAAAGAAGAATAAAGAAAATTGTAACAAGGCAGCACATAAGAATAGAGTAATGTCAACAAAACACACTGTGATGGTAGCAAAATTGTCTGCACTTAAAACAGCCACATACATGTGCACAAACACTGAGCATATAAGAGCGAGGTTAGACACAAAGCACCGCAAAGAAATGTGCAAAAAATGTTGTACAGTATGTATGTAAGAATAGAAAACGCAAAACCGCACCATTGCAATACATGAAGACAAACACCCGATGGTGTGAAAATAAATTCTAATAAATGAGATCCGACACTGTGGTAATAACTAGCAAATTTTTATTTCAAAGTTTAGTAAAAACACGATATTTGTCAACACAGTTTAGATTTTAAAGTCATTCTTGGGTCATCAATCTCCTGGTGGGCCCGTTCTTCTTCCCCAGAATGATTCTCTTGGTGCGCTGCTTGGCATATTTTTCATCTGGGGTTTCCCGCAGCAGCAACCAGCAGAAATCAGCCATCATAGTGGTGTTCCATCTTCCTTGGTAACTTCTCTCTGCGTCCTTGATGTCCTGGTGAAACCTTTCACCTTGTTCTTCAATGTACGCCCCCAAGATTTTGGGAAAGTAGTTCACATGGGAGTGCAATATATGGACTTTCATGCTCATGTTAGAGCCTTGTTGTTTGAAGGCTTTGTGCATCCTGGCAACAATTTCCGTATTGTGATGATGGCGCCTGTTCCCCAAGACTTTGAGAACCACATCCTGGACGGCATCCCCGGCTTCTTTTTCCTTCTCAGACATCGTTTCAGCGAATGCTCCATCTGAAATGAGTTTCCTTATATCAGGGCCAACAAACACTCCTTCCTTTAGCTTTGCTTCAGAAAGTCGGGGGAACTTTGAGCAAAGGTAACCGAAAGCACTCACCATCTTTTGGAAGGGACTTGATGAATTGCTTAATGAGACCCAACTTAATGTGGAGAGGTGGTAATAGAATTTTATCACGAGGTACCAAGCTCTCATGAAGAACATTTTTCTCACCGGGTCTCAAATACTCCCGAATTGGCCAGTCTTTTTTTCCCCCAGTGTAGGTCGCGGGCCCGGCTATCCCACAAGCAAGGAAGCAGGGATGTTTGGTGAAACCGGATTGCTGCCCTAATAGCATGGATAGAATTTTAAAGTCTCCACAAATCATCCACTTATGCTCATCATAACGAATCTTCTGAAGAATCAGGGGCAAATCTCGTATTTTTCTGGAGAATAAGAGTGAGCAATTAGGAAACTGAAGCGATGTGTTGCCATTATGAAGAAGAACACCTTTTATGCTGTCTTTTGACGAATCAATGAACAGCCGCCATTCAGCAGGATCGTACTTGAGTTTAAACTTTTCCATCACTCCGTATTTATCGTTGCAAAATACCAAATCTTCCTCTTTGCTGAAATACTTCAAAAATTGTGTCTCGCGGTTGCGGTACCAATAAAAAGTTGTTCCTGGTGACAATAGATTTTTCTGTTTAAGCGAGAACCTAGCAGTTGGGCAGCATCTTTTGGGAGTCCCTAAATCCGGACTAAATCATTCAATTCAGCTTGAGAGAAAAGTTCAGGTTTCGGATCTGGTTCAGTTTTCAAACTCGGAAGTACTGGACTCATCGGGAAAAGCCATCTGATGAGTCTCATCATGATCAGAACCGTCCACACAAATATGATCCAAAGATTTTGGTGGTTCAGGCACAGGTACTTTCGTTGCTATGAGGCATAGGCCTAATTGCTGAGGGAAGGTTGGGGTAACTTATTACGTTCTTATTTTTAAGTTGTATCCCTTCACAATGCAAGAGCAAAAATAGCAGTCACTGCTGTGGTCTCTTTGTTCACCCACACATCATAGGTATTCCGAAACGAAATGCTTGTTTTTACCTGTCATCCATAAGCGTAGATCTTCCTCACATGTCTTGCCACACTTTGTGAGGAGCCCACGGTTTGTCTTGATCGCCTAACTTCAAACCGAAATAGGCGAAATATACTTTTTTAATAAATGCAGAAATGTTCCTCTGCCGCTTTTTCCACGGTATATTCCCCACAAATAAACAAAAACTGTCCCGGAGAGTTGACGCAACCTCTGGCTATTTTTGCCATCAGAATTACACAGCACTGCTAACTACAACTTTATTGAAAACTTCGTAATAAAGCTGGATTACGACTGAGCAAACAAAAGGTAATAATGAACTTGCAAGAAACTGAAATTTGACAGGAACGTTCATGTCGCAACCACCGTGTTTGAGCGAGCGAACGAGGCGAGGCGAACAGGAAAGAACATGCGCCAGCGCGAGTACTGGATTTAGCCCCCCGCCTCCCAATTGTCCTGTTAATGTATAAAATGAATACAAAACCACTCTAAAATATCATGAGGGAGTGTTTTCTAGTTAGTTAACCATTACAACCTCTATTTTGGGCCAAGAAAATAAACTGCAGTCGGCTAAAAGAAATTATGTGAACATTCCTTATATGGGTAAGAAATCTAATTTTGCAAGAAAACGTGACGTGATGGAACATTTTGGCTATTTTTCCTGGATTCAGCACCCCAAAATCTATAGGAATCAGATGCAAAACTGGAGGCAGTTTTTTGGTAGTGTACCTGTGTTATCAATGAACAAAGCACCAGACTATGATGGCATTTCCACTGAAGTATTACAGAAATCAGAGACAGCTGTTACAATGTTTACACGACCCTTCCAGGTACATATTTAGATTGTAAGCCCTCCAGGGACAAGGAAATAGCTACTGTACCTGAATGTAACTCGCCTTACAACTGGAAAGGCATGAGCCAAGTTCTACTACTACTACTAATAACATCATGGCCAACTGACTGGAAAAGAACTGTATTTGTATCAATACTGAAGAAAGTTGATACAGCTAAGTGTGGAAATTAGTGCACAATTGCTTTGTTCTGACATACAGTACCAGCAAGATTTTACTTAAGATATTTCTGTAGAAACTGCAACCATACCCAGAAGGAGAACTTCCCAAAGCGCAAGCCAAATTCAGGAAATGACAAGGAACCAGAAACATCACTGCAGATGTGAGATGGATCATTGAAAAGATAAAATGATATCTACATTACATTAAGGCCTTTGCATAGATCATGAAAACCTATGGATATACTAGAACACCTGATAATATTTTTTTAATTCTATATTTATTAGGATATAAAAATAAGAAAAGAAATTCTTATGCAATAAGCAAATGAAAGTGTTACAAAATCTAGGTAAAGTCAAATAGCATATTCAATTAACTTTAGATCACAAACTATAAAAGGGAGGGGAGGCAATATATTGGTGGAAGAAAAAAAAGAATATTATTAAAGTATAAGAGACGGTATTAGGCATATTCCTCTAGGGCAAAAACTTCACTTATGCTCTTCCCTCTCTGAAGCATGCAGAGAAGAAGTGGGCACAGCACGATTTTTTAAATCAAGAAAAGAGCAAAACTGATCCAGTTCAAAAAACATATAAAGTGGCATTTTGGAAGAGACATCTAGGAGAATATGTGACTCCAGAGCAGAATGCCCAAAGAACCCAGAGGAGTGGCAGTAGTGAAGGGAGGAACATATATGTGCCTTCTGAAATTGCTTTGTCTGCACCCTGAAAAATGAACGTAAAAGATGTCTCAGCATGGGTAGTTTAGAAGGAGGGTGACTAGCACATCCCACCCTGCTATTTCAGATACGCAGACATGCAGCAGGTTTCTTTGGCCAGGAAATCTTTACTGCAGCAATGTAAGCATGTTTGGTTCGCCCCCCTGGAAGCATCGAAGTCATGAATCAAGCACTTTTTTTGCACATAATTCTGGTCAGGAACAGGTACCAACCAGGGCCAAACCTGCTTGTGCTGTTCTGCAGTCATACCACAACATGCATCTCTAATGGTCCTCCCAGGCCCATCTCCATCACACCTCCATTCCACATGGACATTCTTGTGCTGGGGACATTTATATACCTAGCCGCTAAAATGGCCCTGGGCACATTTCCATGCTTTGCATGTCTAAGTGTCTTTCTTAAGACATCTAACTCACAAATGGGGCTTCTAAAATGACCCCCATAATGGACTTTTAAATACTTAACTATGCATTTACAAAGGTAGCATAATGAAAAAGTGGCCCCTGAGTTTCTTGCCTCATAGTCAGAAATAATTTACTCCATTCCTGTGTTATATCTGTCATATCTGGTTAAATCCCTAGTGTCTGACACAAAAAGAGGTCTTTTTCTTCACTTGAAATATCATCACAAATTCATACTCAGGTCTTGATCAAATACAGACAAAACCAGTAAAGTCAATCTTTAAGGGGCTGTACCCCAATCATTTTCAGGAAATTAAGAACTATGAAGTTCAAATGTCACACTAAAAGCTTCAAGCTTATGATGAATCACCAATTTATCCTTAATCAAAACATTAACAACATACTTGATAATTCTCATGCACAACCTTTACATTGATCAGAGAGGAAGGAGAAATAGTTTAAAATCGTCAAGGGTGTATGACAAGGCTGCATACTTTCCCTTATGTGTTCAATGTATATGCCGAACAAATCATCATGGAAGCAGGACTGTATGAAGAAAATTGAGGTATGAAGATTGGTAGAACACTTATTAACCTTCACTATGCAGACAATACCACTACTGGCTGAAAGTGAAGACAATGTAAACATCTGCTCAGTCTTAAAATGGGTCTGCACCTTAACATGAAGAAGACAAAAATTCTGACAATTGGCAAAATCAATAAGTTCATCCTTGATGAAGAAGAAATAGAAATAGATGATAACCTTAACCTGCTTGAATCATTAATCAATAATGAAATGACAAACAGTCAAGAAATTCAATGATGCGTTGCTCTTTGCAGAATGGCTATGAAGGACCTGGATACAATTTTCAAGAGCAGAGATGAATCTCTGCATACAAAGATTCAACTTGTCCAAGCCCATAGTATTTTCAATCATGTCATATAGATGCAAAAGTTGGACAATGAAGAAGAAAAACAGGAAGAAAACTGATGCATTTGAATTATGGCGCTGGTGAGGAATATTATCTATACCATGGACTGCCTGAAGAATAAACCAATCAATACTAGGGGAGATCAAATCTAAACTGTCCTTTGAAGTTCAAACGGCAAGACTTTGACTTTCATACTTTGGACACAGCTTGCGAAGAGAGAGATCATTAGAGAAAGTCATCATATTTGGCAAAGTTAAAGGTCACCGCAAAAGATGAAAACTAGAAATGTGATGGATCAGTGCAATAACAACAACTATTAACAGTTTCCATGAGTCTGCATTGACTCGATGACAGAAGAGCAACATTCCTGTAAACATTCTAGCACTCAGCTATATTCTTGCCATAACACAAAACAATAAATTGTGCCAAGCAGGATTTCAATCCTGACTTTCTTGATACAAGGAAATACAAACAGCACTAATATCATTGCTTGGCAATTGGAAGGCCAATGCAAAAGAGGAAGATCGGATAGGTGAAGGATTGATATAGTACCAACAGCAATGGACGCCACTCTATCAATAATTAACTGAAGATCAAACACAGTTTAGCACAACTATCCACAGGTTACACCGAGTCGACATGAGTATGACAGCACTTAACAAACAAAATTCCAATTCAAGCATTTTACTTAATGAGAAACAAACATAAGTGACCAAAAGGAAAGCACATTCTTCTCTATTAATAATGGTGCAATACATCAACATTGATATCACATCACAATGGCATAGCAGTCTAACCTATTATTCCCCTCTTCACGCCACACGTGATACGTACTTCACTCTGCTCCCCAAATTTCTGAGGAGCACATTAGTATATAGACCCCAAAACCATTGAAGAACCCCCCCCCCCAAAAAAAAAAACCCCAAATCCTTCTCCCCTTCCACATATCCTGGGATAAAATTATGCACCTCAACAAGAAGGTTCATTCTTTTACACAACCCATGTATAAGCACGCTCTGGAGTGGAATTTTGGTGGAGCATGGGCACTCATGATTTACATGTGAATTTTATTAAATATACATATGCATGCATCTGACTTGCATAAATGTCATGTTAAAATTGCCACAAGCAAGTTTATATGCAAGTGGAGGGTTATTTTATAACAGGTTGCTTAGGTCAGGAGGCCAGATAGGTACCTATTTTAAGGCTATTTACAGACACATAAAGAGCATGATTCATAAAGGGGCACGTCCGGACTGTTCCCGTGGTACACAGAATTGGGCCTGAGGATGGCCCAGCGTTCCCCTGCCTGCCTGTGGGGACGTCCTCCCAGCAGGTTCCCCTGGCTCACGTGGCTAGGACTCTCCTCTTCCCCACCACCTGACCCATGGCTGGCCAGCCAGGGCCTGGATTGGGCGGCAGGGCCCCCCCCCCACCCCCCGCACCTGGCCCAAGCCCAAGGGGAATCCCTGGACCTGATTGCCCTCTGACCCAGCAGGATGTACAGGGCCATGACCTGAATCATCCCTGTACATCCTGCCAGCTCGGCCCACCTCCACCCACTCCACCCAGATTCCTGTCCCCCCACCCCCCACTGGCTCTCCCCATCCTGCGGCTCTAGTCATGTGGGGAGAGCAGGAAAGGGAATCAGGCTCATAGTGGGCTAATTACTCAGGTACACTACCATATTAGTGCATGGTAACTCTGTTGTTGTTAAGTGCCGAAATGTCGATGTCCACTCATGCCAACCCTGTGGATAGTTAACGTGCATTACTAGTAACACACAGTAATTTAACATGCATTACCACCTTTGTAACTAGTGGCAATAGGCACTTATTGAACGCTTTTACTAAAGTGCTTTAAGTTTTCGCAACTATCGTGTTTAACACAAAAACCAATGTGTGTTAAGTGCAAAGTCTGTGAGGTAACTGCTGGGGTTGTAGTAGTGGTAGGGTGTGACCAGCATGTCCCTTAGGATGAGATCGTAACGCACAATGCCATTACCTCGGGTGCACTTACTTCCTCCTATCGAGGAGGCATCAGCCTCGCCATTTAGCATGAGTTATGTTCCCCTGCACTAACTGCAATGTGCTCATGATGTCCACTCTCTGCCGCTACCTTGTCCATTCAGAACTCTAATGCACAAATCAGCTTATGGTAACTGTCATGTCCCCCATAGTAACAATTACTGTGGCCCCAGCAGGCAGTGGTGATAATTACTTTTAAACAGCAATACAGCACTTACCATAAGCTCCAGCACTATGTGCTGTTCCTTTTTCTGCCTTCTGCCATGCAAACATCTTGTCCAGCTGCCAACCACTTCTGCCTCCATGCAAACAGGACGTCAGCATTGGGGACAGAAGCAGGAACAGCATGCAGAGCAGGAGGTTATGGTAAGCCCTGCTTAAGAGTGATTGTTGCTGCTACATGCCCCAGAGAAGGGCAGAAGTGGAGGCAATGAGGGTGGGGAGCAGGTGGAATGAGGTTTACCTAGGGTACCTCATATCCTTGAACACTTGCTGCTTGCACACTGTCCGGATTCCTCTGCAGTATACACCTATGCCTATTTGTATGCAGTGTTTGTGTGTGGGGGATGGGGTAATTTTACAAGGTTACAAGGAGTGACCAGTGGGAATTGAACCCTTGATCTTCTGGGTATTAGGCAGTTGCTCTAACCACTAGGCTACTCCCCTACTCTGTATAGATTCTGACATATATGCATGGCAAATCCTTTATAAAATTACCCATTAAAAGCTGGCATGCATTAAATAGCACTTTCAAAAGGTGTTTTATTAGCAATTTCATTAGCACACTTTGGTATATTGGCCCTTCCGTTTCAGCATCTCGGGGAGGCTACTCCCTAGTTATCCATATTATATTTACATAAATCATGCTAGTGTTTACGATATGTTATGATAAATATCAAATCAATATAATATTTGTTGAGCTTCTAAATTCTTAAAACTGTGCACAAAACTATGCTAATGTGCACCATAATGTTTGTAAAAGTTTTTTAAATTAACTAATTTCCAGCATCTATGTTTGCTTATGATTAGTTTCTTCAGGTTAAATATGACTAAGGCAAGCTATGTTTTTGATGTCAGTATTCATTGGTCCAAAGTCTTTGCCTTTGGTTACTGCCTTTTTTATTGAAGGCATGTTGAAGAAGATGTCAGTGGGGAGTTTCATAGCTGTTTCAGAAGCATAATTTATGATTGTAGTTTTTTGCTATAACTCAGCTGCAGATTTGACAAAGCCACAATAACAGTCTAATGCAGTAACAATAAAAATGACAATTGTAACAATTGCTTCTAAAATCTATAGCAACAAATGTGCCACACTGAGCTGTTTCAGTAGCCAGTAAAGGTCATGGCTGAACAGGCACTGTTGGAGAAACAGACACATAAAAGTTGGCTTGAACGTGAGCACTTTAACTGTTTCAGACAGACCCAATCAATAATTGTTCTATTAAATACTTGTGGCATTGGTAAGATGGAACTTGGAGATTTTGCAGCTACTGTAGTGTCATCTATATGATCTAGAAGACATATATAGCTCTTTTAATTTTCCTTTCTCCAGTACATCAATGAGTAATCCTAGTAGAAAGTGCCAAGTTAATATTCACAGGCTGTCCATGATGTTTACATTATCCAGTGTATATTCAAGCAATCGAGACAGAAAAGTGAATGCACAAAACATACTTAGTACTCCAACCCAGAAGGCAAGAAGTTGCCAAATTATCTGCAGTGGAGCTTTCTCATTCTGTGCACCCACACTCTGGAACACACTCCCACAAGACTTAAGACACACAGAAAGAGCTGATTTTCACAGGAGACTCAAAACCCACCTATTCACTGAACACTTTGGAAGTGAAACATAACACAACACTCATACAAACCCAAACAAGGTTATTATGTTCTCCTTTTAAGTCCATCCCCCACCCATTGAAAGGTCTCCCTCACCCCAGTTACAACTCTGTTACGTATATTCTAAATGTTGAATGTAATATGTTCTTTGTAAACTTTGTAAGTTAAAGTTATCTGTAAACTGCTTTGACTCTAAGAAAAACAATCTATAAAAATGGTTAAATGCCTATGACCGACCCCTCATTAGGCATCTTAAAGTATACACCCCCTTACATAATAACCCCCATAATACCACTGAAAATTCATGGATAGTGGTTGCCATCATACAGATATGTAGTTTTGAAAATCGTACAGTATATCCCTTGTTATATCTGATTATATGGTAAGACGAGATAAGAAAGTGTGTATCTTGACTTGTTTCCTGAAGAATATCAGTTTTGAATAAATACAGATCTTCACAAATGTAACTTGTGGGATAGATAGAAATATCATTACTTTTATTATGGAACCATTTTGCTATTTATGTATTACAGTTTAATTTATTTGACTTGATAGTGGTTTTGCTGTTCATTCCACGCCCCCGACAGTTAACGCGGTGCTATTGCCACATTACATGCGCACGTTAGTAAAAGACCCCTAAATGTCACAAAATCATCTCAAACAAATAAAGAAAAAATTAAGTGCATACCCTATTTCTATCATATTAGTTCTATTTTGTTGTGTTTTAATTTCATATTCTCCCTGTCTCAAGCTTTAGAAAGAAAGGCAGCTGATAAATTAATATGATAGTTTGCATCAATTTGTTCACTGTAGTTGGGGATAATTGAAGAGGCTCTGTTTGAGTTTGGTAGTTTGAAATCTTCCAGATTAAAAAGGACCACAATGTCTCACCTAAGGGGAAAGGAGGAAGGACTGACATGGTGATTACAGCAATTGACTAAACCAGAAAATGAATATTCAAAGTCTAATTTTCCTAATGACATTCTTGTGACCTTAGGAAATAATTTTATCTCTTGTTGCCTCAAATACTGATCTAGAATGGAAGCTCTTTGAGGCAGAGACAGATTAAAAAAGGGTCTAGCACTACAAACCAAAAACAAATAGGAAAAAAAAAGATAAAAGCATGTGTGAGCAAAACATTTTACTTGAAAATTATAAAAATATTTTTTGAAAATGGTAACACAGTCATTAAGGTTTTCATTCTTAGTATTGTCCTATTATTTGCCTTTTATAAGAATTCAGCCCCATGTCCAGGTAGCAATTGCAAGCAGTGCAAAAACCTGTGAGACGATATGGACACTATCTTCAAAATGAAGGCCTAGGATAAGTCTACTTGTCATACAGTTTTTACACCAACCAACACAGATCCCCAGTGGGGTCAATAAGCCTTAAATCTAAGCCAATAAGTTGGATCCAAACTCTCCAATGCATTATATAGCAATTTTTTTGTTGGACCAATATTCACAAAGTAGCATTGCATATGTTTGACTCAATTCAAATTTAGTCCATTTTAATTTTATATTTGTGATTTATAATAAACACTTTATAAAACTGTCCTAACACAGCACTATGCTTCAAACTGTACATCCCTCATAGAGTTTTAGATCAGAGTAATGACTTATCTGATTGGATATTCTTAGTCCAACCTTTCATCTTAAAGTCATATACTGATATCATTTAACTGTTTTATTTCATAATGGCTGTGTCAAGTCTTTATGCTAATTCCTCCATGGCTGTAGCATTTTTTAGAATCATTCAATAGTCTTATCCTCTGTCAAAAACCTTACATAACTTTACTTTCTTTATTGGATATACCGCCTCTCATAAAAACACCTGAGAGGTTCACAATACAAATACATACAATGTAATCAATAAAACAAAGACAATAGCAATATAAACTCTCCCGCCCACTAGTATCCTCCCCGTAGTGCTGCTTGAAAAGCAGACCCTTCAATTGTCATCTAAATCACATTTCCTCTCTCAAAGACTGTTGTAAAGAATTTCATAGGCTCAAGCTTATATAGCAAAAGACCCTATTTTGCATTGATGCCAAATGAACAATGTAGGGTGCTGCAAGCGCAGTAACCCCAGCTGGGAAGAACACAACAGCTTGGCCAGTCATTGGTAATAGCAATCTATATTGTGATGCAAATTGCCAGGGCAAGCCTCTGTAAAGAGCTTTATACATCACACAGAATATCTCCACTGAATAGGAGTGATGGTCTCAGTTCTTACTCCCACAGGTGTACCCTTGTAGTTTGGACTATCTGCAGTCTTTTCATGTGTCCCTAGGACAATACTCAAAATAATAAGTTGCAGTAGTCCGATTTACTAATGAAAGTTGCATGCACAGTCTCAGAATTCCCATAATTCCCAAATTCGTAAAACTCATCCACTATCCTCAGATGCTGCCTTTTCAACTGTGGCAAAACTGTAAGAGTCATACCTTTTCAGAGCAACTACATGACTAGTTTTCTCAGCATTCAAATGCATGCCTTTCAGTGCAACCAACTAGCCACTCTTTCTAAACAGTTATTTAATCTACTTATTGCCTCTTTCTGTAATTAATATCATCAGCATACATATGAACCTCTACCTCATCCTTCTCTAGCTCTATGGCATGGACACCAAATACAAATTAAACAATGCTGATGACCACACTAACCTCTTGGGAACTCCCCAAGGAATTGGACATTCCTCCAAAATTCTCCCATACCATGCCAAAAATGGAGGTTTATTAGATACGAAAGAATCAAACCACTTTAGTATTGTATCCCTGACTCTCAGCTGCTCCAGTCAAGATAATGGATCATTGTGGGTAGTGTCAAAGTGGCCAATAGGTTGTACTCTACAGAAAGTTTTGTTTATGATGATGTGGTTTACCTTTTAATTGTGATATAAAAAAATTGAATGTGATGGCTGTAGAGCAAATGATAATAATAATAGATTCTATTTTTTCTAGTAATAATATTATCTCCATGAAGCAGTAATTGTTTAAAAGTCTGCGCATCTATGAGTGCATATTTGGTTCATTTGGGTGCCTACAAATTTTAAGTGCTTGCAAATCATTTGTATACATGTATACTGAATCTATCAATTAATTAATGCATGTTCAATTTGCATGTGAATAAAAGTCCAAGCATGAAAAAAGCACATGAAAATCAAGAAAAGTTTAGGAAAATCGCAAACAAACTGAACTCTGTCTTTGGCCATACACATTCCTATGATCTGGAGTTGTGTAAAAGGTATTTTCTGATCATATGATATCAAAAACTATTTATTCTTTGATGTCTTAGTTTCTTAATTTTTAATGGAAAGGGTAGCATGAGAGTTTCCTTCTTTCCCCTTTCCTTTTCAGTTCAGTCAGGGCCATTGCTGGAATCCTGGCCATATGAATCTTCATTCACAACTAAGGATTTCCCCCTATTTTAACAGACTTCCCAATGTTATTGTTCTGGTTTTTGCAGTGATGGTCGTAATGTACATATCATGGACTCTAAAGCTAGGCACCAGGTGTCACCCTTAGCAATGACCATAAATACCTCCTCCCTCCAGAAGGTATAAATTTTGCCTCCAGTGCTTCCCCACCCTTAGTTTACTCAAGGTGGGAAAAACCTAATTTGGAAATCAACTCAGAGTCCATCTGCATGGAATTGTGCTGTTTTTACCTCTGAGTCAATGGTTTAGTCCTTAGGATTTTAATGATGATCAAATAAATGATTAGGTGCATTTGCACTAATAGCCACCTTGCAATCCTTGATTATTGTTTATTACAATCCATCTTGAACATTTGGTTATGTGGTGTATAAATGCTCTATTAAACTAAACTAACATTTTATCATTTATTTGTCTTGTGCACAATAGTGATTGCTATAACTTTAAAAAAATAGACAAAAATCCCATAACATACTAGATTTTAAAGCATTTTTGAGCTGATTGGCTTTTATCAGATACTACAGCGTGAGTTCACATTTTGTAACATAAGCAAGCAAATCCTACATTGTTCATCAATTGAAAGCAGGCAAGATATTATCCTATATTTGCAGCTTTCTCATTAGTCATGATATCTCTGACAAGAGTGCTGGGAAACATAAAGGGACTTATCTGAAAAGTAACTAGGAAAGCAAAATGTGTCCTGCTCAGAACAGCTTATCCTAGAGAAGATTACCCTTTAAAGAAAGCATTATAGTCACATATAACATTAGTGCGAGGGAAGGGTCAATAGAATCTAAACGAGCGTCCTCGCTTTATATGTTGATTCTTTGCAAGGTGATTGAATAGAAACCAAGTATCAGGGAAGTGCTGTAGAGTATGGCATTTTCATTTGACTAGCCATTTACCAACAGTCCACAAATGATAATGCGCAATCGGAATTTAAAGAGAAGGTTGCCATTATCTTGGTCAGTCTGGCAGATAAGTTGTCTTCCAAACTTTATATAAAAAAAGAGCTTTAAGAAGATATGAATTTAAAATTTGATTCAGAAAGAGGATTTTTTTGTTATTGTGGAAAAGGGATGGAGTTTGCATGCTGAGATCTTTGGTACCACAGCCTTATTCTCATCTGAAGCCTGGATGTTCTGGGTTTGGGTTCTGGATTCCGGACTTCTGAAAGTTCATGGATAATTTTCTGATATGTTTCATGCAAATTTTCAGTGGTCTAAAATGCCAGGCTCACTTTATGGAGGTAATTTTATAAAATACTTTTAGTGCCTAAAACCTGTTTCTCATGCATAAAGGTCTCTTAAAAAATACCATAGGGATTGCATTTGTCTAAGTACACACACTGAAAAGAACGCACCAAGTGACCCATGAGTAGCTGTGATTAAGGAAAATGTTTAAGTAGAGCATGGATGGAGTCACATAGATGCCAATTCTATTCTGGCCGTCCAGCTCCTTGTACGGCCAGGTAGAATCGGGTCATGCCCGCAGGATCAGAATCGGGTCTACTGGCCTGGACATGCAGGCTGGCTCTGATTTTGAGTGGCCGCACACCCAGCTACATGCCTGGCTAACTCAGCCAGGCTCCTGAATGGAGCCGCAGTGCCATGGCATCCCATCGCCATGGCACTGTGGCTCCATTCAGGAGCCGCGATCACTGGCCCAGAAATGACACCTCTTTCCCCACAGCCCAACCCCAGATCTGGCCTTCCAAGGCCTGGTTCGGGCTGCGGGGAACCCCCTGCGCCCCCCTCACCTGCTCCTCAGGGTCCTGCGCCACGATCCCATGCCACGATCCCCCACTGTTCAGGGGGACTTATTCCACCTAAAGGTGGAATAAGTCCCCCATCCACATTGAAGGCACCAGATGTACAGAGTCGACCTCAGAATTGGCCCTGTATGACCAGGGTCACAGGGACAAGCCCACCCATGCCCTTCCCTTGCTCCGCCTCCAGACCGTCCCCTCCCGCCCGCATCTAAGTCTCCCCGTACAACAGCACTGCTCATACAGGGAGCCTTAACACCGGGAGTGGCTGGGGGGCAAACAGTGGGAATGTATGTCCTGCCTGGACGTACATCCTCCCTGTTCGTGGCACAGAATGACCTCAATAGTTTATAAAATATTGCAAATCACAAATCCTGGAAATGAATTTGAACAAGCACAAAAAATAAACCTTTCCTGTCAAAGTAATTAAATACAATTGTAAAAATAGATGAGGACCATCAGAATAGAACTACACCATACAGCTACATTGGCTTAATAGAGATCGCTGCTTCTATCATCAGTCCCTAAATCTTATATATCAACAGTTTCTGTTTCTGTGCTGGTGTCCTGTTGGATTCCAATTCATATTGATGTTTTACTATATTGCAATATTCAAATGAAGTACAGTAGGAAGATGCCAGCCCATGATGCAGTATTCTCAAAACTGAGGTACCAAGCAGGCATAAGTTTGGAATAGCTCTTCTGAGGGGTACTGAGGTGTCCATCTGCTGTAAAGATTTGATGTCCAGAGAGATATACGGTCTGCCAGGTGCCAAAATCTGAGATGTTACGGAGAGTTTGCCAATACTCACCAAGCCTATTAGCTATTAGCTAGTGTTGCTCATCCATGTTGGCACAAATGATACTGCTAGATATGGATGGTATCATCAAGAGCGTTTTGGTTTCCTGGACCATTGGATGATGTTCCAAGGACTTCAGAGCAGAGATGGTGTCCATCTGTCCAAGAAGGATTGAAGTGCCTTCAGCAGCAGACTGGCTAATCTACTGAAGAGGGCTTTAAACTAGATTCATTGGGGATGGGTGAAGAGAGCCCCCAGGTAAGTGAAGAAAGCCCTCAGGTAAGTGAAACATTAAATGCATTTTTAAAATGTGTAATGGGGCAACATCTGAAAAGTGGTATGTATAAATGCCTGGGAAATAAAATCTCAGATGCTGAGGCTTTAATGGAAGAGGCTGACTTGGATTTAGTGGAAGGAATGGAGACATGGTTCACAGAAACTCATGACTGGGATGTAATTATATTGGGCTGTATTTTATTCAGAAAGGACAGGGTAGGGCGAAGGGGAGGTGGAGTGGCACTATATTTAAAAAATAATATTTGAGTTATAGAATTACAGGGAATTAAAGGAAGAGAGGAGGCACTCTGGGTTAAACTAGAAAGAGGGAAAGGGAACTCCATTTGCACTGGAGTTATATAGAGATCCCCCTCACAGTTTGTAGAAGTGTATGAAGATTTAATAGAAGACATACACAGTATTACCATGAAAGGTTTAATTGCTACTGATTGGTGATTTCAATATGCAGGATGTGATTGGCACATCCCTGCTGTGGTGTCATCTAGAAGTAAGGAGATCCTGGATTCTCTACAGGGAGAACAATTCAGGCAACTGGTAACAGAACCCACAGTGATGGGGCCATACTGGACTTAGTGCTTACCAATGGGGAAAGTGTTTCTGATGTTACAGTAGGAGATCATCTCTCATCCAATGATCACCAGATGCTATGGTTCGATTATTAGGATTATGGCTGATAAAAGCCATTCAAAAGCGAGGGTCTTAGAACTTTAGGAAAACTTAAAAACTTTGGCCAAGATGGGACAATACCTCAAAAAGTTGTTTAGTGAATCTGGGAGGCCAAGATGGAGGACGCATGTTAGCTGGCTCTTTTTATTGCTCCTTACCCATTTTGATTTTTGGGTTACTTTTCTTTAAGTTTATTCATGCCCATGGAAGCGGAAGGCCAAAGGTTTTGGGAGGTTATCAAGGAGTGCTGGGAGGCCCAGCTAAGGGACCTCTCAATTCGCTTCTTGAGGCTGTTTCCAGCTGCCATCTAGCTCGCTGGGGTGTTGTCGGGGAGTGGAAGGAGGCTCTTCGCATTCCCCCTGAGCTGCATGTCAGGTGCTGCCTGGAAGTTTGGACTCCCTGCCAGTGCAACCCTCGGACTCATGGTGGCATGTACACCTACAGAAGAACTCCCCGGTAATTGGGGTCTCAGAACCTGGTCCCGTTAATGACCGAGGAGGTGTCATCAATGGCAAGCTCTCCAGCTGTGGAACTGCCAGGAGAGTTGGGGGAACGTGGTTGCTGGTGAAGCATGAGCCCTTCAATTTCTGGTGGGCCAGATGAGGGGGGGGGTCGTCTTTGTTCTGTGCAGCCTCCAGCACTAGGGAAGTGGAAGGTAAACCCCTAGTGGTTTGCCCAGCTTTGGTAACGTTGGATGCTCTCTGTGAGGGGCTGCAAACGCTGGAAGCCTCGTTGAAACTCTGCAGTTTAAGACTTTGCAGTCTGTGTATTTCTGGTTACTGTACAGGCTGCGGACCAGGCAACCAAGCAAGAAGGGGACTCTGTTGGTTTCTTCTAGAGTTGGAGCAGAATGTGGAAGTTCACTGAAACTTTCTCTGTTTCTGTTACTAAGGACTTAACTAGTATTCATGGGAAATTTAAGATGGCTATAGAAAATGTTGTTCGAAAACAAAATGAACTTGTGCTTTACTTAACTTTTTCCTCACATTCCTCCGGTGCAGCCAAAAAGTTGTTGTTTTAAATTTCGTATGTGACTTCTATTGCGAAGATTCCATTTCTGAGCCTATAGCTTCTTTGGCAAGGATTTTTGTATCTATCCACAGCTAACAGCACAGACTCCATAGTGTTTCTGTTACAACCAGTTCAGTCCCTCCCCCCGATGGAACTCTATTGGATCTAACTGGGTTTTTTGGAAGCATCTGATTCTGAGTCCGTTCCACAAGCAACATTTGCTTTTGACTTGGGATCTTGAGGCCTGATTGGGATTAGGTTAAAGTCATATTTTCGTGCCAGGAATCAACCTTTTTATAGGAAGAACTGGTTAGGATGGGTCCCCGGGGGGGCGGGGGGGAGATGTTTCTAAGTCCACTCAGAAGCACCGCCAACAATTTTCTCTTCTTCTTTGCCCTAAAGTTCTCCAACCTGAAGGGTTTATTTCTTCCTATATAACACTTGTAAATGTTTAGTTAAATATCTTGGGGATTAAGTATATTTTCTTTGAACCTGTGCATTTGACACAGTAATTGTGGGGAAAAAGTGGAGACCCTCCTCAGCAGCCTATAGTATCTCCGGGCTTCTCCTTGCGGTAGGGGGAAGAAGTATTGCACAGTAGATCTTTTGGCTTGCATCAGTTAATGTGTCTTATTTCCTTACTTATTTTATCCTCTGTTTTGTGTCTAGGCCTCCTTCAATTTTGTGGACTAGTGAAGAACAATGAATTATTATTGTGTTCTTGATATGTGGTGGTTGGTTTTTTGCCACCCTTTCTTTTGTTTCTTTCTTTTCTTAAAAGTGTATAATCCCTGTGAAGTGTTTTTTTTTTTTGTTAAATGCATATAATGATAAAATTTTTAAAAAAAAGAGGTTGTTAGTGGGATGGGAGCAGCCTGAGGGGATGTAGACAAACAGTGGGCCAAACAAAAACTGAAAGGGGATATTTTAAGAGCAAAAAACATTTTTGTTAGAAAGGTAAATAAATGTAAAGGAAAATGGGTTATGGTTCTCAAAAGAAGTAGCTGAAAGGTGAAGAAAAAGAAGCGGGCCTTCCTGAAATACAAGAGACCACAGAGAGAGAAGGAACACAAGCATTCAAGATTTGGAAAAACTTAGTAGAAGCTAGCAAAGTAGTAAGGAAAGCGAAAAGTACAAAAACGAAGATATTTTTTTTTTTTATTTTTTTTTATAGCCACTGCCAACAAAATGTGGTGATAAGACATTTTTTAGATATGTTAGTGAGAGGAGGAAGGGCACAAGTGGTATTGTCAAACTCAAGAGTTCAAGGGAGGAATAGCAGAAACTGATAGAGATAAAGCAGAATTAATTAACAATATTTTCTGTTCTGTGTTCACAATGAAGGACCAGGAGCCAGGCCCTCAAAATAACCCACTAATAGGAACAGAAGCGATGGGGAACGATTTTCAGGAAGACTATGTTCATGAGGAACTAGCTAAATTAGAAGTAGACAACGTCATGGGTCCAGAGGGGATACATTCAATAATACTGAGGGAACTTGGGGATGTTCCTTAGTGGCTCCAACTGTTTAATCGTTACAATGGCTCTTTGGAGTCGGGAGTGGTGCCAGAGGACTGGCAGAAAGACACATGTTGATCCCTTTACACAAAAGTAGACATAAAGATTGCATTGAGAACTACAGGCTGATTAATTGTAACCGCTCTGTTAATAAATTATTGAGAAAGGCTACTAAAAGAGAATATTCATTATTATTATTTAACAGTAATAAAGCACTACTAGGCGCACAGCGCTGAACAAATGTAGAAATAGACAGTCCCTGCTTGAAATGTTTACAGTCCTAGAAATAGTGAGGTTTTCTGGAGTCCAATGGATTGCAGGATCCAAAAACAGCAGGGATTCACCAAGAAGGACAGGTCTGCCAGACAAATTTGATTGATTTCTTTGACTGGGTGCCTCAGGAATTGGACTGATTGTGGTATATTTAGATTTCAGTAAAGCCTTTGACACTGTTCTGCACAGCACCCTAGGGATTTGGCACCCTAAAGTTTACTGATTTGAGTTAGAAATTGGGTTAAGATGGGAGGGAAACAAAGGGCAACAAGTAAATGGAGGCTCACTCTGAGGAGAAGGAGGTTACTAGTGGTGTACTGCAGATATCTGTCCTTGGTCCGATTCTTTTTAACATTTTTGTTTAGTGATATTTGTGGAAGGGCTGTCAAGTAAGGTTTGCTTGTTTGCGGATGATAGGTCAAAATCTGCAATAGAGTAGACATCCAGGAAGGAGTAGGTAACATGAGGAGGGATCTGAGCTAAGCTTGAAGAATGGTCAATAATTTGGCAGCTGAAATTTTAATGCTAAAAAAACAAGCAGAGTCATGAATTTGGACTGCAAAAATCCCAAAAGGTGCAGCTACAGCGTAGGGGGTGAGGTTAAACTTCTGTCCACAAAAGAAGGAGCAGGACCTGGGCGTAATTGTGTCTGACTAATTTTAAAGTAAAATAAACAGTAGAAAACGGTGACTGCAAAAGCCAGAAGGATGCTTTGGTTATACATGGAGGAGGAATGGCCAGCAGAAAAAAAGGGATGGGTAATACATGCCTCTGTATAAGTCTCTGCTCTGGTGTGAACATTATTTTGAGTATTGTGTGCATATTCTGGAGGACCACACCTTCAAAAAGGATAATAAGCAGGTTTGGATCAGTGAAGAGGGTGACTACTAAATGGTTAGTGGTCTTTGTTATGTAGCATAAACCAGGGGGGGGGACCAACTCTAAGGATCTTAATATGTTATACTTTAGTAGGAAAGGTGGAATGGGGGCCGATTTTGATAGAGACCTTTAAATACCTCTGTGCGTGATAAATGCCCAGGAGGGTCCCTCTTTCAATTGAAGGCAAGCTCTGCATCTGAGAACATAGAATGAGAGTGAAAGGGGTATAGACTCAGGAGTTAATATGTGGAAATATTTTCTTTACGGAAAGCGTGGTAAATGTGAGGGAATAGTCCTCCCAGGTGGAGGTGGTGGACCATGGGGAAAGTATCTGAATTCACAAAAGCATGGGACAAACACAGAGGCATCTCCTAAAGGTTAAAAAGGGGAATATTGGAGATGATATGGAAGGGCAGACTAGAATCAGGACCCCATTGGGTCTTTTTCTGACGTCATGTTTCTATGCATCTGAGATGGACACCCATGCCAGTTTCGACATGGACTTCCATGCTAGGGAAAATGTGGCATGGCAAACCGCTCATCTCAGGCAAGGTTGAAGACAAAAAAACTTCCACTGGCATGGCACAATTGAAATATGAGCTCACATTCCCCAGCAGTGTTCATTGCAAACATGGACATGATAGGGGAGACAAGTGTACCGCAGTCTCCATTACCATTCTGCTTGTTTGGCTAACAAAATGAGTACGTTTCCAATTCAATTTGTTGCCTGGCGAAGGTATAAGCTGTGACAAAAGATCTAACATCAGGCGTACTGAACACCAGGTGAGGCGTCCTCGTTTGAGGGGAGAACACCCTCGGGACATGCCTACACCATGCCCCCATTCTGCCTCGCATATCATCTCTATAGGAACATCTACAGAAACAGCTTAAGAAATGGCTTCTGGAATTCCTCCATACTTTGGACTTTCCCCTTGTCAGATATCCAAGAGGACAAATAGGGCTTCATAAAAAGAACCCCATCAGGAGTTTGGAACTCTTGCAATGAGCTGGAGACTGCCATTAAGCAACTGGAGCTGTAT